>JAUMHM010000087.1:9887221-9906038 GCA_032362435.1 Melikaiella ostensackeni | reverse complement strand
ATTCTCTATAATGTTATATTAGTGTTTTTCGTCAGAAATTGTTAGTATTTATAATATAAAATTAATAAATTTCAAAGAATATATACAATTCTTCAACGAATTTAGGTTATTAAAATGATAAAATTTACAACCTTGAACAATTTCAGGTTGTGTTAGTGTTTTTCGTCGGAAATTTACATTTTTATCCAAAAATCGTTTGATTTCAACGATTTCAAAGAAATTTCAAACTTTTTAAACAATTTTATGTTAGCTTTTCAATTTTCACATCGAAAATTGATATTTTCAAACAAAAATCATAATTTGAACAAGATCATTATCATTATTCTTCATATTATCATTCAGAGTCATCAAATTAACCACTTTTTTTTTACAATGTTTGGTTTTGTTGGCATTTTATATCGGAAATTGGTACTTTTAATAATACATCATTGAATTTCAAAAATAATTTTTTTTTAACAATTTTGGATTATTCTCGCGTTTTTCATCGGAAATCGGTATAGATTTCAAAGAAGATTTACAATTTTGTAACAATTTTATATTAAAATTTTTGAGCGAAGATCGGTTATTTTAAACATAAAAAACATTAGGTTTAAAACAAGATTTACAATCTAAAACCATTTTTTTGTTATGTTATGCTAGTGTTTGCCTCTAAAATTGATATTGTGAACAAAAAATCATTAGATTTAGAATAATATTTACAATATTTGAACAATAATAGGTTTTTTTATCGGAAATATTATTTTAAACAAAAATCATTTGACTTTAAAAATTAAACATACAATTTTGAAACACTTTAGATTTATTACTTTTCTTAGTAATTTTTTAACAAAAATGCAACAGTTTGATTGCCTATATATTGTTCAAAAATATTATATATTAATTCTGAAGTTAAGATATCAGTTTTCATCAATCATCAAAAATATTGTCCTTGCTTTTCTTTTCTATTATTTCAGATAATAAATACTATGATTCTATGAAACACAAAAATTTCGTATTAATATTAATTTTATATTTTAATTTAAAAATTGCTCAGGACAAAAAATAATAATAATCGCGCGCATAGCGCGTGTGATTGTTTTCTAATATTATTAAACTTAATTTGAAAAAAACTTACCATTTAGTAGACTTGGGTCAAAGGTCATATTTTTGTTTGATTCGAAACCATTCTCTTCAAAACCGAATTCGATATCTGACGGTTTCTCATCAGAACGCTTAAAGTCCTCAGCCCAAGAACAAGAAGATCGGCGATTCTGGAAAAAAAATTAAAATCAATATTTTTAAAATTCACTAGCAAGATTTTATTTTTTTAAATTCTTGTCAAACTTACCAGTCGCAGTATATCAGAACTTGCTTTCTTCACTTTTCTCACCAATGTCGACCCGAAGCTACTCATTCTGCAATACAAATTTTTTTTAATGAATTAATATCTGGACACATTTATATTTTTTGTAAAATTTTCTGAAAGATGATAATTACTTCCTGTTGTTGGTGGGAGGGGCAATACTACTGGGTAAAGTTTTGTAGAAATCCATAATCTTCTGCTCCAACTGGACAGTCGTCGTGCTCATATGATGGATTGTTTCTCTAAAAATTAATTAGTAGTTTTAAAAATTTTATTTTTTACAGATAACATAATTTCTACAAAGTATTATACTAACTTGAATTTTCGTTCCTCTTTGAAGAAATACTCTTTATCCTCCAGAGTGTGCGTAAAAAGATCCCTATTCTGATTCACAAGATCGGTTAATCGATCCATCAATTTTCGTTTTTCATTATCCAAAACTGAATTCGCTTGAAGAAGTTCCTGAAAGATAATACAATGTAATTTATATAATTACATTTGTAACCACAGGAATCACAGTGGTTTAGCAGTACAATTGTAGGGAAAATAGGGGAACTTTTCTTCGAAAAAGGGGGAATTTTTTCTCATCTTTCTATTTTTTGATTGGAAGAACGAATGTATCGTTAGATTCTTTATATGAAATATTTTTCGAAAATTTAAAAAGTGTGAAAGAAAAGTTAACAAAGAATAATTGTGTATTGAAAAAATCCTTTTACCAAAACGTGTATTTGATTTTTGAAGAATTTTTTGCGCAATAAACCCATTTTTGATAAAAATGTTGGTTATCTAGTTCTGTACTGCCACCTTTCGTTTGTCATTTTGTGTTTTAAAACTGTTTTGTTAAGAAACATGCATGCTCATTGGAGATCCTTTCAAATTTTTAATTTCTACATTTCTAGTTTCTGAATTTTTTTATTAATTAAATAGCTTCAAATTTGTATTGTTTTTAACTGGAGCCTTTGGAATTTGAAAGTTTTCAAATTTTTTGATGGGTTCTAAATTTTGTTTTTCAATGTTTAAACTTTTTAGTTATAAATCTTTCAAATTTTAAGGTACATAGTTGAATCACAAGAGCTTTCAAATTTGCTAGTTTTTCAACTTGAAAATTTTTTAATTTCAATGAAATTCATTCAATATTAGAAGCTTTAATGAAATATTACTTAAAGTATCCTTAGATATTATTCGAATTTATTCAAAAAGTTTTTAAATTTAAAAGCTTTTAAATCTTTCTCAAATTGCGAGTTTAAAGAATTATTTCGTAAAGGTCTTCAAATATGAATAGTTTCAAATTGAATCTCCTCTAAATTTTCAATTTTTTCGAAGATGCGAACTGCACATATAGCTGCGCAGGTACAGATTGTGGCGCGCATTTTGGAATATTATAGGTTTCTATTTAAAAAATTAATCGCAGCTTCAAAAAAAAGGAAAAATGGCCAAAATTCTCAAACATAGGGATTATAGGAGATTTTGAGAAAAACAGGGGGAAAAAGGGAAATAGGGGACTGACTGGGATTCCTGTAATTAATATAATAGAAAATTAAATTCCAAAAGGCATACCTGGCATCGTTGATTTAAATTTTCTATTTGAAGTTCCAAATTCGAACATCTAATCTCTTTCGCACAAACTTCTTTCAACATTTCAGTAAGTTTCTTAGTATTATCGACATTAGTTTTCTCCAATTGAGTGTTTTGTGCCCTCAGTATGTCTACTCTCGTAAACATATCCCTGAAGTCCTCCTGTTAATAAAAAATAATATTAGAAGCATGAAAATTTAATTAAAAAATTTTTAATTAGGAATCGTATTGACCCTCAATAATTACCTGTAATTTTTTATATTCTCTTTTCAAATTTCGCAAAGTCTTCATATCTTTTTCTCGGCCCTCTCGTTCATTGAGAAGACTTTTATTTATCATTTGAAGTTTTTTGTAGGAATCGTTCAAAGATTTTAGTTCTTTTGCGCAGTCTTCTAAATTAGCTTTTAAACTGTCTCTTTCTTGGAGTAGTTTTACGTAATCATTACTAAGTTGTTCGTGATGTGATTCCAAAGTAACTTGATCTTCAATTTCTGTCTGTTGTTTCTCAAATGCAACCTGGAGATTTTGATTTTCCTGCTTCATCATCTTGCAAGTGTAATCCAAATTTGAATTTCTCTGAGTCAGTCTCTCATTATTTTTTGTAAGGGAATCAATTTTCAATTTGAGTTCCTTTTTCTCTTTTTCCAGTTCCACAATTCTGGAAGTGGCTTCCAAATTCGAACTTCCTTCAGCCAATCGTTCATTATTTTTTACGAGGGAGTCCAACTTCAATTGAAGTTCCTTTTTCCCTTTTTCCAGTTCCAAAATACGGAACGAATCTTTTTGAAAAGTATTTTGTTTTATTGATTCAATCTCTGATAAAAGGCGACGGTTTTCAAGTTCAAGCTTCAGGGTGCGCGCTTGTGCTGAACTTGTTAATTGATCCGACAACGAATTGTTCATAATCTCTGAAAAAAAATTATTATTCATATCATTCAAATTTAATACTGTACAGTGGCGTGACTACTGTACTACAATTGCATTTTTAACCGAAAACATGACATTTCTACCAAAAGACATGAATTTTAAAACCAAAAATACAAATTTTCAACAAAAGAGTTGAATTTTCAACCAAGAAAGATTACATTTTGACCCAAAAAAAACGAATTATCAACAAAATAGAAAAATTTTCAAGCAAATAGTTTATTTTTCTACTAAAATGGATTAATTTTTAACAAAAAAAAAACACGAATTTTCTATAAAATAGCTACATTTTTAACGTAAAACATGTGTTTCAAATTAGCAAGACGAATTTTTAAAAAATAGTTGAATTTTCAATCAAGAAAGCTTAATTAGTCATTCAAGAAGAAAAATTGTATAAAAAATGTTGAATTTTCAGGCCAAAAAGACGATTTTTCTACAAAACAGTTGAATTTTCAACCAAAAAAGAAGGACTTTTTAACATAATTGTTGAAGTTTCAACAAAATACTTAAATTTTTAACCAAAAAAATTATTTTTTAACAAACTAGTTCCACTTACAACTAAGAGGTTGAATTTTCAACCAAACAAGATGCATTCCCGAAGAAAAATGTAATAGCTAATATGTCAACCGAAGAAGATTTTAATTTTAATTCGAAAATAAATAAACTCAACCAAGAAAGACGAATTTCCAACAAAAAAGTTAAATCTTCAAATGAAGCAGATTAATTTTCAATCAAAAAGGATGACTTTTTAAAAAAATAATTAAATTTTAAACCAAATAATTGAATTTTCAACCGTAAAAGATGAACTTTCAACAAAAAGAATAATTTTCTACTGAGAATGACGAATATTCAACAAAATATCAGAATTTTCACCAAATGGTTGAATTTTCAACTAAAAAGATTGATTTTCTACCAAAAACACAAATTTTCAACAAAATAAATGAATTTTAAACCAAATAGTTGAATTTTTAATTGAAAAAAATATATATTTTCAACAACAAAAAACAAATTTTCGACAAAACAGTTAAATTTACAATCGAAGAAATGAATGTTCAACTTAAATGATGAATCTTCATCCAAAAAAGATAAAATTTCAACAAAATAGTTGAATCCATAACTGAAAGAGATTAATTTACAATCAAACAGTTGCATTTTTAACTAAAAAGATTAATTTTATACAAAAAAAGACGAGTTTTCAATACGATATATAAATTTTGTAACCAAACAGTTGAATTTTCAACCAAGAAGATTATAATTCTACGAAAAAGAGGAAGTTTTAACAAAAAAAAAACGAATTTTCAACTAAATAATTAAATTTTTAACCAACAGTGATGAATCTGCAACGAAAAATGTAATAGTTGATGTTTCAATTAAAAACGATTTTAATTTTTAATAAAAACAGTTAATTTTCTACCAAAAAAAGACGAACTTTCAACAAAATACCTGAATTTAGAATCAAATAATAGAATTTACACAAAAAACAAATTTTCAACAAAAGAGTTGAATCCTCAACTAAAGAAGATTGATTTTCAACCAAACAGTTGCATCTTTAACCAAAAACATGAAATTTCGACCAAAGATAAATTTTCAACAGAAAAGTTAAAATTTCAACCAAGAAAGATTTTTCAGTCCATAAAGAAAAAAAATGTCATCCAAAATTTTAAATTTTCAAGCCAAAAAGATCAACTTTCCACAAAACAGTTGTATTTTCCTTACGAAAATATGAAAGATCAACCAAGAAGTTTAATTTTCTGCCAAAAAAATGAATTTACAATAAAATACATAAATTTTCAACCAAGAAGATTAATTTTAGGCACAAAAAGACGAATTTTCAACATAAGACATCAGTTGTTAACAAAATAGTTGAATCCTCAACCAAAATAGATTGATTTTCATCCAAATAGTTGCATTTTTAACCAAAAAAGATGAAATCTCTACAAAAAGAGATGAATATTTAAACAAGAAAAAATTTTCAGTCAATAAAGAAAAAAAATTTCATCCAAATGTTCAATTTTCAAGCTAAAAACACGAATTTTCAACAAAATATATAAATTTTTAACCAAGAATATTAGTTTTAAACCAAAACGATGAATTTTCATATTAAATGATGAATATTTAATCGAAAAAATGGATTTTTAACAACGTAGTTCCACTTTCAACGAAAAGGGTTGCATTTTTAAAAAAATAAATAAATCTTGAACTAAATAGTTGAATTCTCAACTGAAAAAAAAATTCCAACCAACAAAGGAATAGTTAAATTTTCAATTAAAAAATTAATTTTCAACCAAAAAAAACTAACTTTTTACCAAATAGACCAATTTTCAACCAAAAAAAATATATATAATTTTAAATCTAAAATAATTGAATGCAATCAAGAAAGACGAATTTTCAACAAAATAGTTCAATCTTCAACTGAAGCAGATTAATTTACAATCAGAAAGAATGACTTTTTAACAAAGTAACTAAATTTCAAACCAAATAATTTAATTTTCAACAGTAAAAGATGAATTTTCAACAAAACATATGACTTTCTTAATTAAAAAGATTAATTTTCTACCAAAAAGACGAATTTTCAACAAAATACATCAATTTGAAACCAAATAGTTGAGCTTTTAATTAAAAAAGATACACTTTCAACAGAGAAAAAAAAAGTTTGATAAAATAGGTTAATTTTCAACTTAAGAACTGAATTTTTAACTTAAATGATGATTCTTCATCCAAAAAGGATGAATTTTCAACAAAATAGTTGAATCCATAACTGAAACAGATTAATTTACAAACAAATGGTTGCATTTTAAATAAAAAGATGAATTTTGTACCAAATAGTTAAATCTTCAACCAAGAAAATTTTATTCCTACCAAAAAGACGAACTTTTTCAGAAAATACATGAATTCTTAATTAAATAGTTGAATTTTTTACTAAAAAAGATAAGTTTTCAACAAAAAAAAAAACAATTTTCAAGAAGATAGTTAAATTTTCAAGCAAAGAAATGAACTTCCAACTAAAATGATGAATCTTTGACCAAAAAAATAAGTTTTCAACAAAATAGTTCAAATTTCAACTAAGTAGTTGAATTTTCAAACAAAAAAGGTGAATTCTCAATGAATAACGTAGTAGTTGATATTTCAACCAAAAAATTTTTTAATTTAAAAACTGAAAGAGTTGAATTCATTCAAAAAATACGAATTTTTAACAAGATAGTTGAATCCATAACTAAAACAGATTATTTTACAATCAAACAGTTGAATTTTCAACTGAAAAGATTAATTTTATACCAAAAAGACGAATTTGGAACAAAATACATAAATATTTAACCAAATAGTTGAATTTTCAACGAAGAAGATTGTATTTCTTCCAAAAAGATGAATTTTCAACAAAAAACATAAATTTTCAATTAAATAGTTGAATTTTCTACTAAAGAAGATAAATTTTCAATAACAAAAAAAAACGAATTTTCAACCAAGTGAATGAACTTTAACGAAAATGATGAATCTTCGACCAAAAAAATAAGTTTTCAACAAAATAGTTCAACTTTCAACCAAATAGTTGAATTTTCAATAAAAAAAGATGAATTCTCGACAAAAAACGTAGTATGGATATTTCAACCAAAAAATATTTCAATTTTAAAACTGAAACAGTTGAATTTATCAAAATAATAATAATTTTCAACAAAATACATGAATTTGAAACCAAATAGTTGAATTTTCAACCAAGAAGATTGTATTTCTACCAAAAAGAAGAATTTTTAACAAAATACGTAAATTTTCAATTATATAGTTGAAATAAAAAAAATTTTAACTGAAAATTTTTTCAGAGGGGCCTTCACGTTTCTAGTTACGCCACTGACTATTAATACACTAGAACCTCGAGACCTCGAGTTAGCTCGAGTCGCGGACATTGCCTAATTTGACCGTGAGGCTCTTTCAAGCATTTTTACGATGTAAACAGACAGGGCCGTATGAACCATTTCCAGTAGGAATACATAATATTTACACTTACACTTACGCTTAGTGTAGCTTTACCACCAATCACGAATCTCCTTTTCGGCAATCTAATCTCAAAGAAAAAAACATTTTTACACCGGATTTGTGAGAGAAGTCTATTTTTGTTGCCTTCTGTTACACAACCTCATTCAGCTCGTGTAGCGAAATCGATGGTCATTGGTCCGTTGAAAATCCGGTGTAGAAGTTCGATTTTTTTGAGGTTAGATTGCCGAAAAAAAGATTCGGGATTGGCGGAAAAGCTACACTAAGTGATGCCATTTTGAACGATTTTAATTTGAAATCGTCTTTTGATATTTAAATTTAAAACTGTTTAAGCAAGGCTTTAACTTTAAAGTTGTACAATCTGAAACGATTCATATTAAAATCCAAAGAATTTTATATACACTCAGCTCTTCATTTAACGCCGGTTTCGGGTATGATCTGCGTTGACCGTGAGGCTCTTCCAAGAATTTCTAAATGCGAAATATTTACGCGAGTGTTCGAACTGCCCGCTTTGTCGATACGGTACTGCGTGATTGCGTCAAGGTCGCCGCGCGTCTTTCCCTGTCCCTCGCCAACGAATGCGAGCTGGCAGAATTCGAAGAAGGCAGTAAATCGAGGGGAAGTATGTCGAGGTCCCAGTGTACCAGATTATATCAATTTTTTTAAATTTGATTACTTACCTGGTTCTTCTGAATCGCTCAGAGATTCTACTGAAATTTCCTTCTTAGATTTTATGAAGTGCTGAAGGTGAGTATTTTCTTCTCGAAGCTGTTCATATTTTTCTTTGTCTGCTGTACTTTCCTAAATTTCCAAAATAAAATAAAGGTGAGTAAAATAAAAAAATTGCAAGTGTAAAATTGGGAAATTTAGGTCCTGAGTATATATACCAAAGTCATATTGTTGAGAAGTCTCTTCAATTCTAACATTTCTGCCTCAAGTTCCGGAATGTTCTCGACTCTTTTCCTTTGAGAATTCAGTTCTTCTTCCAAAGTCTCTTTCGTTTCCAACAAAACTCTGAAAACAGTGACAAAGTTTGAGTAATGTTGGGTAAACAAAATTTGTTTCGAAATAAAAATTTCTTTCATAAAATTACGGGGATCATAACGATTCAGTAGTTTAATTTTAGGTAAAAAAGGGATTAAAAGGGGATTTCATTTATTATTAAAAACTTTTTATATCATATGGGTAAGTCGTGAATATTGCTTGAAAGTGCCCTCTAAGAACAATAGCGCCTTTTCTTTAGCAAATTTTCTAGCCATTTTTGTGCTTTAAAAATTTGTTTAGCTAGCTCTAAAAAATCTGTTGAACACTTCAGCACTCTGATAAAAATACATCAGAAAAAAATTCTAAAAAATCAAAGGTTGAAAAATTGATAAACAGCAGAATTGAAAAATGCTGATGTTTTAAGTTGTCTAAATGTATTTTTCTAACTATGCAAGCTAGAAAGAAATAATTTGAAAACACAAAAATGATTATTTGAAAAACTTTACAGTGTAAAAAAAATATTAGAAAAATTATTATTCACAAAAGTAACAATATTATGAAGATATTTTTTTCAAATACGCAGTTTGCTAACATGTAAAACCAAGCCATATAAAAATCAGCTTCAAATTAATTATACTTTATCAGAGGGTTCTAAGACGCTACTTTTTGGATATTATTTTCGATTTCGATTTTGTTTAAAAACACAAATGTTTGGTTAAAAATTAATTGATTTTGTAAAAAATTCGTCTTTTTTTGGTTGAATACAACTATTTTTGATTTGAAATTGAAATATTTTTTGGTGGAGATATCAACTATTACATTTGTCATTGAGAGTTCGTCTTTTTGAATGATATTCAATTACTTGGTAAAGAAGATTCCTTTAATTGGTTTGAAATTTCACTGTTGGGTTGAAAATTAAAATTTTTTTGGTTAAAATATCAACTGTTACATTTTTCATTCGGAATTCGTCTTCATTAGTTGAAAATTCAACTACTTCATTGCAAATTTAACAATTTGTTTGAAATTTTTTTTCTTTCTTGGCTAAAAAAACTTTCTTGGTTGAAAATTCGTCTTTTTGGTTTGAAAATTCATCTTTATTTATTAAAAATGCAACTGTTTGAATGAGAATTCATCTTTTTTGATTAAAAGTTCAATTATTTGGTTGAAAATTTGATTATTTTTTTGAAAATTTAACAATTTTGTCAAAAAGTCATCCTTTTTGGTTAAAAATTTGTCTTTTTGGGTTGAAAATTCAACTAGTGTAGTAGGAAATTCTACTATTTGGTTAAAAAATAACTTTATTGTTGAAAATTCATTTTTGCGTGTTAAAAATTAAACTATTTTCTAGAAAAGTCCTCTTTTTAGCTTAAAAATTCAACAATTTGGTTTACTTTTTTTTATTTTCTTAATTAAAAAATCTTTCTTAGTTGAAAATTCGTCTTTTTGGTTTGAAAATGTATCTTCTTGGTAGAAAATGCAACTGTTTGGTTGAAAATTAATCTGTTTTGGTTGAGATTTCATCTTTTTGATTACAAATTTAATTATTTTATTGAAATTTCAATTATTTTGTTGAAAATTCAACAATTTGGTTACAAAGGTAGGTAGGTACATTTGGTAGGATTTTAATCTTTCTTGGTTAGAACTGCAAATGTTTGGTTGAAAATTAATCGGTTTTGTAATAAATTCGTCTTTTTGGTTTGAAAATGTATCTTTTTTGGTTGAAAATGCAACTGTTTGGTTGAAAATTAATCTGTTTTGGTTCAGATTTCATCTTTTTTTTGGTTGAAGTATCAACTGTTGCATTTTTCATTCAGAATTCGTCTTTTTTAGTAGAAAGTTCAACTACTTTATTGCAAATTTAACAATTTGGTTGAAATTTTTTGCTTTCTTGGCTAAAAAAACTTTCTTGGTTGAAAATTCATCTTTCTGGTTTGAAAATTCATCTTCATTTATTGAAAATGCACTGTTTGAATGAAACTTAATTTTTTTTATTAGAAGTTCAATTATTTAGTTGAAAATTTAATTATTTTCCTGAAAATTCAACAATTTTGCCAAAAAGTCGTCCTTTTTGGTTGAAAATTTGTCTTTTTGGGTTGAAAATTCATTTTTGCCTGTTAAAAATTCAACTGTTTTGTAGAAAATTCCTCTTTAAGGCTTGAAAATTCAACAATTTGCTTGTCATTCTTTTTTAAATTTCTTGACTAAAAAATCTTTCTTGGTTGAAAATTCGTCTTTTTGGTTTGAAGATGTATCGTTTCTGGTTGAAAATGCAACTGTTTGGTTGAAAATTAATCTGTTTCGATTGAGATTTCATCTTTTTTTGTTACAAATTTAATTATTTTATTGAAAATTTAATTATTTTCGTGAAAATTCAACAATTTTGTTACAAAGTTATCCTTTTTGTTTGAAAATTGATCTTTTTGGGTTGAAAATTCAAATATTTTAATTGAAAATTTCACTATTAGGTTAAAAATTAACTTCTTTGTTGAAAATTCATATTTTCGTGCTGAAAATTCAACTGTTTTGTAAGAAAATCGTCTTTGTGGTTTGAAAATTAATCTGATTTGGTTAAGGATTCAACTATTTAATTGAAAATTCAAAACCGTGGTTGAAAGTTGAACTACTTTGTTGAAAATTCATTTTTATTTCATTTTTTTCATTTTCTTCGGTTAAAAATTTAACTTTTTTTTGAAAAATTCTTTTTTTTGTAGAAAATTATTTTTTTAACTGAAAATTTTGACTATTCCATTTTTACTAGCAAATTGATCGTTTTTAGTTGAAAATTCTTGTACTTTGTTGAAAGTTCTTTTTCGGTAGAAAATTCATCTTTTTGGATAAAAATTCATCCTTTGTGTCAAAAGTTCATCTATTTTGTTGAAAATTCTGTATGTATTTTAATTTGAATGTTAGGAATTTAAAGCGCTTCCAATTGAATTTAATATAGTACCCACATTAATTTTATTTAAAAAATTTATTCCCCTCTTTCCGTAAAATATCTCCTTATTTCCTCTGTTTTTAGAGCATACAATAGATGTGTATTCCGAAATGTGAAACATTTAAGACTCTGTTTTAAACAAAATTAGCAAATTCTCAATTTTAGGTGTTTTAGGGGATTTTTCAAGTTTAAGGGGGCGGGGGATTAGGTAAAAAAGGGGACGGAGTGTGACCCCATAAAATAAATTCCAAAAAAATTGAATGATAAAAAAATCATACTTATTATCCTCTCGCAGTTCCTCAATTCTTGTTTTATAAAATTCGATATCGCTCAATTTTTCACGATAACGAGAAATATCCGTTTCAAGACGATCAACTTTTTGAGCCTTTTCAATCGCAGCATCCAACTCATCTCGATAAGATTGTGCAGCTCGAGCCTCCAACACCAATGTTTGATTCTGAAATTTAAATATTTAAATTATTCCAACTTTTCATAATCAAGATTATAATAGTCTGGCCGTTTCAATCGAAGAAAAAAATTCCCGGTTTGCAAAAATTTTTCAGGGTCATTGAAATTAAAAAAATTCCAACTCTTAAAGCTTAAATTTTTTTTCATTTAAGTTATCAAAACTTAACTGCAAGTTAAAGCACTCGAAGTGGAACTCTTTTGCATCTTGAACTTTTAAAATTGATGCTTAAAACATTTTTAATTAAGAAATTTCGTATTCAAACGCTCAATAATTTACACGTATAAAATGAAATCTTTCAACACTTTTTAGTTGAACAATTTTTATTTAAATGCCATTAATTTGCAAAATTTTATAAATTGAACAGTTCTTAGACTTCTGGTTGAAAAATATAAATTAATTCTTTGTTCGAGTTAAACACTTTTTAAATTAGAAATTAAATTAATTTAATTTGAGGATGTTTCAAATTAATCACTGTTCATTTGTTTTTTAAGCCTCTAAATTCAACACTTTCACTCACAAATAAAAATGTTTAAAAATGCAATAATTAAAATTGTAATCTTCAAAGTTTAAATTAAGCACTCTGAAATTTAGGCGATTCCAGGCTTTTTGTTTCGATCAATTCAGTTTAAAATTGTTTAGTTTTGAATATTTGATTTATAAACTCATTTTAAATGAACAGTCAAGTATTGCTAAATATTGAAAAGTTGTTCCATTTTTAATTCAAAAACTTTTAATCCAATGAGTTATAAATGGAATATTTTAGACTGAAACAATATTTGAATAAAATTTGAATAAAAGCGTTCAATTACATTGTTTAATGAAATAGTATGCAGTGGAAAATTAATTAAAATTAAACCCAATAAGAAAATCCAACTCTTCTTGGTTGAAAATTAAATTGTTTTATTGGAAATTCGTCCTTTTGGGTTCAAAATTCAATTATTTTGTAGAAATTCTTTTTCCTCTTGACTGAAAAATCTTCCTGGTTAAAAATTCAACTTTCGGTTGAGGATTCAACTATTTTGTTGGAAATTCATCCCTTTTGGTTGAATGTAACTATTTTTTATTCAAAATTAAAACCTTTTTTGGTTGAAATATCAACTTTTACAGTTTTCTTTGAGAATTTATCTTTTTCGGTCGAAAATTCAACTACTTAGTTGAAAGTTGAACTACTTTGTTTAAAATTCATACTTTTGGTTGAAGATGCATCTTCTTGGTTAAAAATTTTAATATTTTGTTGAAATTTCGTCCCTTTTGGTTGAATGCAACTATTTTTTATTCAAAATTAAAATCTTTTTTGGTTGAAATATCAACTATTACATTTTTTGTTGA
Organism: Melikaiella ostensackeni; assembly: GCA_032362435.1. Taxonomy (NCBI): domain Eukaryota; kingdom Metazoa; phylum Arthropoda; class Insecta; order Hymenoptera; family Cynipidae; genus Melikaiella; species Melikaiella ostensackeni. The sequence continues at coordinate 9,892,493 of JAUMHM010000087.1, read as the reverse complement.
AAATTCAACTACATACTTGTTTGAAAGTCGAACTACATACTTTGTTGAAAATTCACTTTTTTATTGAAGATTCATCTCTTTGGTTGAAAATTTAACTATTCTGTTGAAAATTCGTTTCTTTTTTGTTTGAAAATTATTCTTGTTAACTGAAAATTAAATTACTCCATTTTTGTTTGAAAATAGAACTATCTGGTTGAAAATTCATGTTTTTTGTTAAAAATTCATTCTTTTGGTTGAAGATTCATCTTTTCGCTTAAAAATTTAAATATTTTGTTGAAAATTCGTCTTTTTTGGTTGAAATTTTCTTTAACAGAAAATTTAATGACTTCATTTTTGGTTAAAAACTGATCTTGTTCAGTTGAAAATTGAACTATTTGCTTGGACATGCACGTATTTTATTTAAAAATTCTCATTTTTATAGTTGAAGATTCATCTCGTTTGTTAAAAATTTAAATATTTGATAGAAAATTCGTCTTTTCGGCTCGAAAATTCAATAATTTGGTCGACATTTTGTTTCTTTCTTGACTGAGAAATCTTCTTCGAGTTGAAAATTATTCAACTATTAAATTTTTCCTTGAGAAATCATCTGGTTTGGTTGAAAATTCGTCTTTTTGGTTCGAAAATTCATGTCTTGTGGTAAATTTTTAAATTTTTTTTGGTTAAAAACGCAACTGTTTGGTTGATAATTAATCTTTTCTTGTTGAGGATTTAACTATTTCGTTGAAGATTCGTCCCGCTTGGTTGATTGCAACTATTTTTTATTTAAAATTAAAATCTTTTTTGACATTTTTTTCTCTCTTGACTGAGAAATATTTTGTGGTAGAAAATTCAACTATTAAATTTTGCGCTGAGAATTCATCTTGTTTGGTTGAAATTTCAACTACGAGTACTTTGATAAAAATTTATCTATTTGATTAATGAATCATCATTTTAGTTGAAAAATCCTCTTCATGGTTGAAAATTTAACTATTTTGTTGAAAATTCGTTTTTTTTTTTTTTTGGTTGAACATTAATTTTTCTAACTGAAATATTAACTATTCCATTTTTTGCTGAAAATTTATCTTTTTTAATTGAACATTCAACTATTTTGATGAAAATTCGTCTTTTATAGTAAAGATTAATCCTCTTGGATGACAATTCAACTATTTGGTTAAAAATTCATCTATTTTGTTGAAAATACTATATTTTTACTTGAATGATTAGGAATGTAAAGCGCTTAAAATTGCATTTAATATAACCTACATTTATCTTATTCAAAAGAATTTATAAAAAAATCTGTCAATTGTTTAATTTCAAACATATTCAGAATAGTCTTGTAAAATCAATTATTGTTTAAATTGTAATACCCGAACTGCAGTTCGGTTTCAAAAATCATTCATTGATTTATGTTTACAGTTGATTAACTTAAAACGTTATTTATCGAAAATTTTGAATTTTTAAAGTTTTTAATTGTTTGTCTTAAAAATTGCATTTTAAAACTCTTTAAACTGAAAATGTACAGTTGTAAATGAAGACCTAAAATATAAAATTTTTAAAGATAAACTCCTTAGAATTACGTACTGTAATCTGAATGATTTCATAATTGAAAAAGTAAACGATTGAACTTGACATTGAAAAAAGGTTGAAATCGAACTTATTTTAATTTACATTATATGATTTGATATGAAATTTGTGATATTTCAAGTGATTGGATAATTCTTTTTCTCTAAAAATTTGTAAAATTCCCCGTCAAAAAATAAATTCACTGTCATATCTCGGTCTCTTGCTTCAGCGGCCACCCTGGATTATAATGATTAATTAATGATTCTGAAAATTTACCTCCTGTGTCAGTTTCGAAAGAAGCATTGTGCTGTGTATGATTTCTCCTCTACATTCCAGCAAAGCTTCAGACTTTTCTTCTCTGTAAATAATAATTGATTAATTAAATAATTAAACTAATACAAAAAAATCCTTATTCATCAAACTTTCTTAAATTAATTTAAATTTACTCACAATTCTTGACGCAATTTTCGGAATTTGGCTTTCCAGTCAGCTAATAAAGGACAATGATGATCTTCCTCAATTTCAATTTTCATTGTAGAATTTAATTGTGACTGGGTCAGTTCCTCGCTGTATGATATTACCATTGTCGAATTACTCTGAATCTCATTTTCATTTAGCTCCAGGTTTTTCGACTTCTAAAAAAAAATTATTAATAAAAATATAATTCAAATTAGAATATATTGTAAAAGATTTTGAGGGATTTCAAAAAAATTTTAATTCTTTAAAAACATCTTAACCGATTTAAACATTTTAATGAATTTCAAGAGGTTCGGAAAGATTCTCACAGATTTTAAATATTTTAAGGGATCTCGTAATATTGCGAAATATTTCTCGGAATTTCAAGGATTTTGACCGATTTTTAGAGATTTTCACGGATTTTGAAGGATTGTAAGGGATTTTTATGGGATTTTGAAAATTTTAAGCGATTTCAAAAGATTTCACGGAATCTCAAAGGATTTCGAGAGATTTCAAAAGACTCAAAGTATATCCACGTATTTTAGAGTATTTCGTCGGATTTCAAAAGATTTAACGGAATTTCAACGGATTTCTGAATATTATAAAGAATTAAGATGGATTTCAAGGGATGGGATTTTGAAGATTTGAAGCGTTTTCAAGGATTTTACGGAATCTCAGAAAATTTTAAGAGAATTCGAAGCATTTCAAAGGAAGTTATGGGATTTTAAGGTATTCCGAAGTGTCTCACAGTTTTTGAAGGATTTTAAGGGATTTTAATTGGATTTCGAACATTTCACGGGATTTTAAGAGGTTTGAAAAGATTCCAAAGTACATCCACGGATTTCAGCGTGTTTCGTAAGATTTCTAAAGATTTAACAGACTGTTAACGAATTTCCGAATATTATGAAAGATTTTGAATGATTTCGAGAAATTTTAATTTCATCAACACGATTTTAATGGATTTAATTATTTTAAGGGATTTCAAGAGATTTGGAAAGATTCGCACGGATTTTAAAGATTTCAACGAATTTTAAAGGTATTTCAAAGATGTCAAGGGATCTCGTAATATTTTGTAATATTTTACGAAATTTGAAGAATTTGAACCGATTTTTAGAGACTTTGAGTGATTTCGAAGATTTGAAGGGATCTGAAAGAATTTCAAAAGATTTCAAAGGATTTTGATAGATTTAAAAACATTTAAAGCGGTTTCGAAAACTTCACGGGATTTCAAATGATTTTGATAGATTTGAAAAGATCCCTAAGTAGAGTATTTGGAGTATTTCATATGATTTCAAAAGATTTAACGGAGTTTCAAAGAATTTCCGAAGATTATAAAGGATTTTAAGGGATATCGAGAATTTTTATTTCTTTCAAAAGATTTTAATGGATTTAAATATTTTAAGGAATTTCAAGAGATTCCGAAGTTTTTGTCAGATTTTCAAGGATATCAGGGGATTTTTATTGGATTTCGAAGATTTTGAAGGGATTTAGAGGAATTTCAAAATATTTCACTGGATTTTAAGAGATTTGAAAAGTCCAAAGTAGAGTATTTCGTATGATTTCAAAAGATTCACCTGAATTTCAAAGTATTTCCGAATATTATAAAAGATTTTAAGGGATTACGAAAGATTTGGAAAGATTCCAGAGATTCTGAAGTTTTTCACAGATTTTGAAGGATGTCAGGGGATTTTCATTGGATTTCGAAGATCTGAAAGGATGTAAAGGAATTTAAAAAGATTTCACAGGATTTTAATAGATTTGAAAAAAGTCTAAAGGTGAATTCAAGGTAAATTTTAGCGAATTCATGATAAATTCAGAAGAATTCACAGGAATTATAAAGAATTTCGAAAGATTTGGAAAGATTCCCAGGGATTTTCAAGATTTCAATGAATTTTAAAGGAATTTCAAAGATTTTAAGGGATCTCGTAATATTTTGAAATATTGCACAAAATTTCGAGAATTTCAAGCGAATCTTATAGATTTTAAGTGATTTCCATGGATTTTAAAGTATTGTTAGGGAATTTTATGGGATTTTGAAGATTTCAGTTAATTTCAAGGATTTCACGGAATCTCAAAGAATTTCAAACGATTTCGAAATATTTCAGAGGAAGTCACGGGATTTCAAGAGATTCTGAAGTTTTTCACAGATTTTGAAGGATGTCAGGGGATTTTCATTGGACTTCGAAGATCTGAAACGATGTAAAGGAATTTCAAAAGATTTCACAGGATTTTAATAGATTTGAAAAGAGTCCAAAGTAGAGTATTTCGTATGATTTCAAAACATTCACCTGAATTTAAAAGTATTTCGGAATATTATAAAGAATTTCGAAAAATTTGAAAAGATTTCCACGGATTCTCAAGATTTCAATGAATTTTAAAGGAATTTCAAAGATTTCAAGTGATCTCGTAATATTTTGAAATATTGCACGAAATTTTGAGAATTTTAAGCGAATCTTAGAGATTTTAACTGATTCTTAGAAATTTTAAGTGATTTCCATGGATTTTAAAGTAGTGTTAGGGAATTTTATGGGATTTTGAAGATTTCAATCAATTTCAAGGATTTCACGGAATCTCAAAGAATTTCAAGCGATTTCGAAATATTTCAGAGGAAGTCACGGGATTTCACGAGATTCTGAAGTTTTTCACAGATTTTGAAGGTTGTCAGGGGATTTTCATTGGACTTCGAAGATCTGAAAGGATGTAAAAGAATTTCAAAATATTTCACAGGATTTTAATAGATTTGGAAAGAGCCCAAAGTAGAGTATTTCGTATGATTCAAAATATTCACCTGAATTTAAAAATATTTCGGAATATTATAAAGAATTTTGAAAGATTTGGAAAGATTCCCAAGGATTTTCAAGATTTCAATCAATTTTAAAGGAATTTCAAAGATTTCAAGTGATCTCGTAATATTTTGAAATATTGCACGAAATTTCGAGAATTTTAAGCGAATCTTAGAGATTTTAACTGATTCTTAGAAATTTTAAGTGATTTTCATGGATCTTAAAGTAATGTTAGGGAATTTTATGGGATTTTGAATATTTCAATTAATTTCAAGGATTTCACGGAATCTCAAAGAATTTCAAGCGATTTCGAAATATTTCAGAGGAAGTCACGGGATTTCAAGAAATTCTGAAGTTTTTCATAGATTTCGAAGGATGTCAGGGGATTTTCATTGGATTTCAAAGATCTGAAAGGATGTAAAGGAATTTCAAAAGATTTCACAGGATTTTAATAGATTTGAAAAGAGTCCAAAGTAGAGTATTTCGTATGA
>JAUMHM010000087.1:9863457-9879014 GCA_032362435.1 Melikaiella ostensackeni | reverse complement strand
CTTTTCTCTCTCTTTTTTTGTACATTTCTTGTACGTTCGTCTCTAATGAGCCGAAAAAGCGGGTAGTCTCGAAGTCTATTTTTGATTTTTGAACTTTTTGGGTATTCTTTTTAGTATAAAAGAAGCTTTTCTCTCTCTTTTTTTGTACATTTTTTGTACATTTGTCTCTAATGAGCCGAAAAAGCAAGTAGTATCAAAGTCTTTTTTTGATTTGTGAACTTTTTGGGTGTTCTCTTTTAGCACAAACAAGCTTTTTTGCCTCTTTTTTCTTTTTGCTGTACATTTATTGTACATTTGTCTCAAATGAGCCGGAAAGCGGGTAGTCCAGAAGTCTAATTTTGTTTTGTGATCTTTTTGAGTGTTCTTTTTTAGTACACAAAATATTTTCATGAGAGAGTAGATTTCATTTCGATCTTTAAGAAATAATATGCGGTTATATAGTCCGGCCCCTCAATTAGAGCTTGCACTTTGGTACTTATGATGCTCGAATCTTTCATCTCTGAAAGGAAGATTGTGATATTCTAATTTGTGACGTCTAGTACGCCCCTCCACGTTAAAATGTACTCTTTTATTACGACATAACGACATGACGTCACGCGATCGCTATCGTTCAAGAAATCCTCAATCCTCCTCAAGTCCTCAGTTTGAGTCGAACCACCCGCCGGCAAGCGCGTCAACGTCTGCGCTCCGTTGCGAAAAGTTGGCAAGAACTCACTCAGCGCCTGAGAAACGTCAAAATGTTTAAGCTAATCAAATTTTAAACAATCAAAGCTTTTGTCGGCTCGAACGTCTATAAATTTCTACATATTTGAAATTCGACAGGAAAACTCAAAACTTTCGATTTTGTGTGATTATTTGCGCGAGGAATAAAAAGATTATAAAGTAATTTAGAAATTCTTTTTTTTTAAATAGAAATAATAAGTAAGAAGATCGGAAACTGCAGCTTTTGTGTGTGTCAATCAAATTTGACAAGTTTATGATTTAGTGTCGGACTTTATCTTCGATTTCAGTGCAACGACTCTTTTATTTATTCATTATCGATTCAACCACATCCCCTTAAGGAAGTTCAAAGTCACTTCTGGAATTTGTTTTTTAATCACTTCCTAGGAACACACTTTCGATATGGCGTCGAATAGAAATTATACTGGTGAGTTTTTTTGTGTGAAGAAATTTTTAATTAGGGGCTACTTTTAATCAGGATTTCTCTCGATTAATTATCACGGTGCTCCTCAAGCAAAGATAATTTCGATTAAAGTGGACCTGTTTGGATAGGTTTTTAGGTGACTATTCATAGTTGCACAAACTACCGACCGTGAAATAATAGCTGAATTTTTTTTCGAGATATCTCAGAATTACGAGATACTTTGAGAAAAAAAAATCAGCTACGATTTCACGGTAAGTAGTTTTTGAAACTATGAATAGTCACCTAAAAACCTACCCAAATAGTTTTTAAATCCACAAGAAAATCCATTTTTTCGTAAATGGATCCAAACAGTTTTTGGATCTATTTTAATCGCATCTATCGGTGCTTGAGAAGCACTGTGTAATGTTATTGAAAAATATATACTGGAATTATTTGAAAGAATGTTGTGACTTAGAGAAGACACAAAAGCCCTCTGAAATAATACTATTCTGTGAATTGAAATAATGAAAAAAACTACTTTTTAATTTATATTTTAATTAAAAAATTATATTGACGACTAGAAAAATTGGTGGTTTCTAATGGTTCGCTTTTTCAAATGGAGCAACTTAAAATTAGGCCAAAATTTTAATAAGGCCGTAGCTACGTGTACCGAAATTTTGGTACGAATAGCCTGATTTGTCGGTACATTTAGACACTCCCTTTTAATTACTAGAATCTTAATGAACTAAAAACAAATTCAGATCAGAAAAAACAGTACATTTACGAGGATTGAGTGTATAAATAAAATCAAACCAATATAAGTGCCAAAAGTAAACACTTAATTTGAAATAAGTATGATGAACTAATAATAGCACCTTCAAAAAACACGTGCCGCGATTTGTACAGTATAATATTCATTTCTAAATGCTAGAATAACGCGTTTAACTAGTCTAGCGACAGCATTTATGTAAATTTGATTGAATTTTTGTAGTGTGGATATCGAACTCGAGCAATTCAAAATTTTAATATAAACAAACATCTGGGATATGAAAACTTAAAGGCTTCTGAATATAGAAATTTCAATAATTAAACGTAGTAAACTGAAAACTTCAAATGTTAAAAGCATTCAAATTAATATTATTCTATAATAACATAAACTTTTGATGTTCAACAATTTAAAAAAAGTTGAAATCCAAGTTAAGAAATTTTGTACATTTGAATTTGGAACCCTTTTATTGCAAATATAAATATCTTAATACTTCTGAAGCTAAAATGTTGCTAATTTGACAACTATAACAAATCATAAATTTGAATTCATGATCCTCTAAAAGATTCTCCGTTTTAAATACGAAAGTATTCAAATCTAAACTTTTTTAAGTTTCTGTAAATTAAGTAATATAATTACAAATTTTTTGCCATTTGAAAGCTCTAAAAATTGAATCTAAATATTTAAATCTTACTGGAACTTTCATAGCAGGGTGTTCCCAAACAATGTATATTTTTGATTTTTGCAAACGCTACGCTTTAAATCTCTTTCTCTTGGTGAATAAATACTGCTATAAATTTTCTTTTGTTTTAAAAAAATACAAATTTAAGGCCAAGAAATTCTTTCACCTCTAAAAAGTATTTGTTATTAATTAAGGAATAAGTCCTAAGTTTTATGAAACAAAAAAAATGTTAAAGAGATTATTGGAAATGTGTGTTAGAATGTATGCTTTTGATTTTTACAAACACTACCTTCTAAATGTCTTTCTTTTGGTGAAAACATACTGCTATAAATTTTCTTCTATTCAAAAAAAAATTCTTTAGAGGTTTAGCTAGGCCCTTTTAGGTTTGAAAATAGATTTTATTAGTTTTCAATTTTAAAAAAATACAAATTTAAGAGTAAAAAATTCTTTCACCCCTGAAAAGTGTTTGTTCTTCATTAAGGAATAAGCCCTAAATTCTATAAAACAAAATAATGTTGAAGAGACTATTGGACTTCCTCAGTAAAGAACAAATACTTTCTAGGGATAAAAGAATTTTTTACCCTTGAATTTGTATTTATGTATTTTAAATTAAAAACTAAGAAAATTCATTTTTAAACCTGAAACGACCTAGCCGAACCTCTAAACCAATTTTTAAAAATAAATGGAAATAATGGCAGCATTTTTTCACCAAACAGAAGAAATTTAGGGGGTAGTGTTTGGAAAATTCGAAAACACCCTTTTTTTGGCACCCTATCTTACAGCTTAGGAAAAACTTTCAAATTAATGATTGTTTGCAATTTTTCACCTGTAAAAAATAAAAGAGAAACAATTTTCTATTCCTTAGACCTCATGAATTGAAGCTTTAAAATTAAAAAATACTATTTCTAAAATTAAAACTAGAACACTATACAAATTTTCCCTCTCAAAAATGTAATCATCTAACTATAAATTCCATGAAATTGTCACTGTCAATTCATTCTATCACAGCTGTGCTAACTTACTTTTAAAGATAAAAATGTTCAAATAGTGTCTTTCAAACGAATAAAACCTAATTATGAATAATTTCGTTTACGCAGAAAAGATCATTTAAAATTTGAAAAAAGCATTTTACACAGACGAGGATACTATATAACCAGACACATTTTTTGGTTCAATATGCTCAATGTTCATTATTCATTCATTCATCATAAATATTTGTTCACATGTGCATTTTTGAAACGTGAATTGTGGGATTTAGTTCACTTATCTGTCACTGAATGCAATACGTTTTTATCTTTTTCAAGAGATCTAGACCTTCGCTGTATTAAAAATTTATTTATCATTAGTCTTATATTTTTCAAGGCCCAAACACCTTGGAGATCGCAGAAACTAATCAAGAGCGAGTAAACTATTAAGGACAGAAAAGTTATTGTTCTCACTGAAAGATAATTTTTTAGTAATGAAGCTTATCATCTTTGTATAAAGACTTATCAAAAGTAGGAAATACCCAGTTAGCTGGTGAAAATAATGAAAGTATAATATCTGGATCTTTTTCAGCTAAATTAATTAAAATTAAAAATTATTTAAATTTTTCATCTTCCTAATTAATCAGAAGGCTTTTAGCTTCAAAATTTCCTAAAGTGAATTAGAAGCTTTCAACCATCGTAATGTAGACCCTTATATTTAATAAGTGTAAAAAATAGCATTCAATAGTAAAAAAAAAAGTTAATTTACATTTCGAATATGAACAATCGCCCGTGAAATATGAAAATCACGTCAGTCAAAACTGGAACCTTTTCCTCTCAAGGGATCTCAAGGGTGATTACAACTGGAAACAACCGGCTTGTAGTAACTTTCACAATGCATAATTTGTTCGCCGATACCACTGTAATTACAAATAATTGCAGTATATACACTTTATGATTGGTCCATGGCACCATTTCGTCAATTATCTTGAGCGAGGTTAAAAATCGACATTCCAATCTATAATTTCAACTCCTCCATAGTTCATAACTATTTATAAACTTTTATGAATGGTTCGCTACTGAAAGTACATATTATTGTTTTTGATATCAACTCATTCAAGAATTCAACAGTCAATAAACAATTCAGGGTCAACGGCTTTCAACTGATGAATATTTATAAGCAAAATAAGAACGATTATTCCAATAAGGATTTGTATAAAAATTAGTTCACGGTCAAAAGTAAACAAGTGGTTTAATTTTGATTTCTCTTATGGAGCTCTTGGCTATTCTCAATTATTAAATCTCTAAGCCTAACATTAAAAGCATACAAATTTTGCATTTCTTCTTTTTCAAAGCAAGGACCAAGTTTAAACTGTGTTTTGAATAACAAATACTCAGGAAATAATTTGATTCAAACAAATTATTAAACAAAAATTTGTTCTGTGGATTAAACTTTTCCTTGTTTGTAGAATAATCAAATACTTTTTGTTTGTTTCAACCAAACAAAATTTGAATTTAAAATTACTAAAGCCCGTGTGGAAAAAGTCCCGTTCAGCCCTTTTTGAAATGTTAGTCACCGTCAGGGGCCCATGCGGGCAATTCGTAGGGAAAAATCCACGTGGGCCCCTGCATTTTTATTAAAAATTTGATGACACTTTCTTGGAAGTTGAGCCTCAAAATCTCATATATTCCACGAAGTCCCTCACAGGAGGTCCTGCTTTTTGCCCTCATGCCTCAGCTTACAAAAATGAAACAATTTTTGTGTATCATAAATTGTCTTTTGTGCCATATAGTGACGATATTAGACAAAGATAATAAAATAAATATATAGATAATTCCAAAAAATTTTGATGCACGTGCGGACATTGTGGTAAGTTGGTCAAAAGGAAAAGTGCAAGTGAAGATGCTGAGCATAAGTTTAAGTTCCGGTCGGGGAACTAATATTTTTATTTTATTTTTACTTTTAAAATTTTTTTATGCGTATAACCAATACATATTAATTTATTAAAATATGCTTAAAAATTATAAGACAATTATTAAAGGTATTTTAAAAAAATTTACCGCCGGGGCCCACGAGGGCCCTTCGAGGGCATCCGGGCGGTGTGATGAGTGAGCGCGCGCGCAGGAAAAATCTGTCACCGTTCAAGATAGTCGACAGAAACAATTTTTTCAACATAATCACCTTAGAGTACAAGGTTCAACCTTGAATCTGAGCCGCACTAAAAGTTTCTAGAACGTCCGGGTCGCACCCTAGGTTTTTTTTTTGAATGGCCAAAAACTTTAATTTTCTCAAAAACCTGACGTGATGGAGCAAATCTGACACAAAAAATCAGACTCAGTTGCCTAATTATTAATCAAACTATAATTAACTTTCAAATCACGAAAGTTTGAATTGATTCGACTTCCATCACATAATAATATCACAACCCAGGACCTTAAACGATTTCTCTAGTGCCAATTGATGTCAATCTACGATGCCTCACTATCATTCACCGTTCACCATTCACTATTTACCCTTTAAATCATTTCAAATATAATACTCTTCTTCCACTTACCCTCGGAACTTAATTGAGTAATTCAATCTATCGAAACGATTTTAGATCTCTCCCACGTGGTCCTCAAAATTGAACTAAGTATCAAAAAAAATTATATGATCTGAACTACAACCCAAGACAGACATGTGTGAACATCTTCGATGAACGGTAAATTAAACTAAAATCTCACATAAATCAAAGAATAAATAAATCTTTGTGAAAGCTTGAAGATTTCAAAATATTTCGCAAAGATTTCAGAAGATTGCAAAGTACATCAAATATCTCAAATAAACGTTAATTTGAACTATAATTTGATATAACTCAAAGATGAGCGATGAGAGGGAGATTAGTGAATATACAATTATACATCGGGAGAAGCGTAGCTGAGTTAGAGCGATGAGAGGGAGAGAAAGGTAAAGAGAAGCAAGTGTCCGGTTTTTCCCTCTCATCGCACACAGTGTCTTCATTTACGCAGTTTAAGCCAGCGTCTAGCGTCCGGTGTGAAGACTCAAGAATTCAATGCGTTACGTTTATTCGTCAGCCAAAGCATTCAACGCTCTGGCTCGGGCCTAATTCTCTATATCGAGGTCTAAGATGTTTATATATCAAAAACATAAGGACTTGTGATATACAATTACACATCGGAAGAAGTGAAGCTGAGTTGGAGCGATGAGAGGGAGAGAGAAGTGAAGAGAAGCAAGCGTCCAGTTTTTACTTCTTATCGCACACAGTGTCTTCATTTACGCAGTTTAAGCCAGCGTCTAGCGTCCGGTGTGAAGACTCAAAAATTCAATGCGTTACGTTTATTCGTCAGCCAAAGCATTCAACGCTCTGGCTCGTGCCTAATTCTCTATATCGAGGTCTAAGATGTTTATATATCAAAAACATAAAGACTTGTGATATACAATTACACATCGGGAGAAGTGAAGCTGAATTGGAGCGACGAGAGGGACAGAGAAGTGGAGAGAAGCAAGCATCAGGTGTCCCTCCCTCTTATCGCACACAGTGCGATAAGAACTCTGGCTCAAGCCTAACTTCCCATATCGAGGCATAAGATGTTTACACATCAAAAACATGAAGACTTGTGATATACAATCATACATTGAAAAAAGCGTTGCTGAATTGGAGCGATGAGAGGGAGAGATAAGTAGACAGATACAAGCGCCCGGTCTCTCTCCCTCTCATCGCATCTCATTTACACATACAAAATAAAGTTTAAGTTCTAGACGAAGGTCAATGAAACGATTAATATCCTCTTAAGTGTTTTCGTTTAGTAATTCGCTGGTCGAAACTAGAAAGCGCCAATTACAATTAAGACTTGAGAAGTCGAGACGAAGAAGAGCCCTCTTTATAGGAAAATGCATTACTTCCTCTCTGGCAGGAACGAGCAATATACAAGTACGCGACGTATGCGACAATCACGTAATTTAATAATGGATTGACAACCGACCGTGAAATGAGTCCGTGAGATGGAGTATGCTTGTGAGAATCAAAAATTGAGGTCACGGATGACCTTTTATGCTTTTGGAATAATTGAAAGGGTCAGTGCGTGATGAATATATATCCAATCGATCAAGACATATGTAGTAGTAGCAGATAAACTATAAATTCTACAATTAATTTTTTTGTGCAATCCGCACCTTTGTCTTTTCATACATGTAAAGTGTACGCAAAATAGCTTTTTGCGTCCGCTTCTTTCGTCCCTGGGCGGAAAACGTTACTTTGCGCTATGGAATCCTATAATCTGAATTAGGACCCTGAAACCTTCTTCAAAACAATTAACGTTTTTGTATAATTGCTCTTGATTAAGTAGAAAATTAATTGTCGATCTATGGTAATTATTAATCACTTAACCATATCCAAGTTAAAACTAGAATAAATTAAGAAATAAAACGACTCATTCTGGGTTTTTTGGGATAAAATTTATGCACTATAAATTTTTTCGGGATTAAATTTTACGTAGCTATTTTTAGCAAAAAAGGATTAAAATTTTGTTTTTCTTGTTACCTTCGTAAATTACGCTACATCCTGTAAAATACATCACATAACTCATAATGCATAATTTGATAGTTTCGTGCTGAGCTGAAATGAGGAGGAATTATGAACCCCTATTCAGTTGGAATAGAGTCATTTAAATTTAAACAATCTCTATGAAAAATGACGTCACATTTCACATTTATCTTAATGGCATTATCATTTCTCAACTCACGATTTCCGCACACTTTCCAACTTTGAATGAAACTATGCGAGACAAATAATGAAAGAATATTAGTGGGCCAAAAATTAGTGCAAAATAATAATAAAAAATTTTATATTGATTTTTATTTTCATTTTACTCACATAAATAGAACGTCGATAATACAAGTACAAGAGATGATTTTTATGGTTCCAATTTGAAATTGGTTTTAATTTGAAATCTTTCAATCTTTTTTTCGAGGCTTTCATTTTAATATTCTACAATTATCGACATTTAAATTTGAAATTGAATGACTATTAAAGCTTTTCCTATTCTATTCTAAAGTTGTACAATTTTTAAAGAATAAACATTGTGTCCAAACAATTTTGAATATTTCCTTCTAGAAGGGGTTTTTTAATATTTGAATTTGAATCTATTCGATTGGGAATGTTTTTACTTTAAAATTAAGGCTTTCAATTTGAACTAAAATAATATTGTACAATTTAAAAGTATTCGCTAGTTAATTGAAAGTTCTAAAATTCTGAATATTTTATTTGAATTTTTTCGATTTATAATACTTCTAATTTGAAATTGGTTTTATTTTAAAATTGTACTATTAATTAATTTTAAATTTCAAGTTTCTTGTGTGATTTCTTGTACCAAAATGCACAGAAAATTAGTAATTCAAATATTTTTTTGTCATTTGTATTTTATCAGTAAGGAAGTTTTTCCTTAGTACGTCTGCAGCTATAACGAAATTTACAGTTATAATCAAATGAATATGAGGAAAGCAAATGTATAATTTTACAGATTTAAGAAATAATAACAATGATGATCGATTTATTAGCAATCTTAATATTTTTAATATATTGTAACATTAAACAAATTTTCACCCTTTGAAACTAAACAAAAAAGGATTTCTACTTCAACCTTTGAAACGAAAGATTTTTACTTTTTACATTTGTAAACTTCTGAATTAAGTTCGTAACAGTTTGAAAGTTTGCGTCATATGAAATCATTTGTACTTCCTTATTTACATCTACAATAATTCGCAACCGTTTGAAAGTTTGCATCATATAGCAAAAACTTGCATAAAATTATTGAAACCATACGGTTTTAAAATGATTAAAATCCAAGTTCAAATGCTTCAGAAATAACATTTTTTCAATTTATGCACTATTTTGTAATTGTAGTTTAATTAAAATACGGAATTATGGGAAAATATAATCTGAAAAATTGGTGAAAAAAAATGTAAAGAAGATGAGGTCTGATACGTTTGTTACATTCTTATCTCATGTTTGACTACATGCAAACATTTATCTTTAATCATGCTCATTAATTAGTTGAATTATCTACATGACAAATGGAAGGCGTGTGTTCATTCTAATGACCTTACTTCATCATCGAAGATTTTAGAAAAATCTTAAGTTTGTAAAATAGGCCAAATTTAATTAATTGCTAATTATAGATTATTACTGATCTTATTTTATATATTTACTGTAATCAAATTATAACTCATTCAAAACCTAGAAACTTCAAAATGAATCTTTGCACACAAAATTATCGAAGTCTGAAATACAACTGAAATTATTCTTTCAACCAATTATTAAGAAGCTTCTATATCAACATATTGTACCTACATAATCCTATTTTTCAAGAATGTTGTGACGATAATTTCTCAGCAAACCCGATATTCCATCTTTTTTTTGTAAATGTGCAAATAATCGTTTCACCGTTACCTCGACCGTTGCTTCTTCATGTGGTACATGAACTATTTGCTTTAAAATATTATAAATGTATAAAAAAAGTACGTTTCTTTTAATATAATAATACAAACAGTTATTAAAGATAAAATCATCACGCGTGTGTAAACAAACGTCTTCCGATTACGAAATTGATGACGATTCACAGAGTTATCTTGCAATAATAATTACGTTTCAGAATATAATTTACAATCTCATGATGAAAAAACATCAGAGATCTTGCAAACGAATATCTCCATTGTACAAATATATGATCAGTTGGAAAACAATTATTTTCATTGCTCAATGAATTATCCGAGATTGAAGATCTTATTGATGCAAGCCTAATAAGATTGAAAATTTATTTATTTATTTATTATTTAATATCAAAATGATCCAATCTAGTGAATCAAGAAATCTACCAGCCCAATTTCACGATCTTAGCAACCGACCGTCGCATTGTTTTTTTTTTGCAAACGGAAGGAAAAAATTTTGAACTTGAATTAACTTGAAACACTTTAAGTCTCTGAAATTTCAAGTATAAGTAATGCATTTTCCACAAAATCAATGAATTTTTATCCAAATAGATGAATTTTCAACCAAAATGATGAATTTTCAACCAAGAAAACTAATTTTTTCACCAAAACAGACGGTTTTAAAAAAAATACATCAATTTTCAATAAAATAGTTGAATTTTCAATCAAAAAAGATAAATTTTCCACAAAAAATAGAATAGTTGAATTTTCACTTGAAAAAATTAATTTTCAACAAAAAAAACGAATTTTGTATGAAATAATTCAATTGTCAACCCAAAAGTTGAATTTCAAACAAAATAGTTGAATCTTCCAATAAAACAGATTAATTTTCTACCAAAAAAGATAACTTTCTAACAAAATCGTTAAAATTTTATACAAAAACATTAAATTTTCAATCGAAAAAAATAAATTTTGAACCAAGAACATTGATTTTTCACTACAAAAGACGAATTCTCAACAAAATATATGAATTTTTAACTAAATAATTGAATTTTTAACAAAAAAGATTAATTTGCAAGAAAAGAGTTGAACACTCAACTGAAGCCAAATAATTTTCAACCAAAGACTTGCATTTTCTACCAAAAAGATTAATTTTCTACCAAAAAGACAAATTTCCAATAAAATACTTCAATTTTCAACCAAAAAAGATTAATTTCCAACCAAAAATGGAATAGTTAAATTTTCAGTTAAATAAATTATTTTCAACCACAAAAAAATAATTTTTCATAAAATAGTTAAATTTTCAAACAAAATAGTGAATTTTGAAATTAAATGATGAATTTTTAGCCAAGAAAATGAATTTTTAACAAAATAGTTTCACTTTGAACTAAATGAGATGACTTTTGAACAAAATACATAAATTTTCTACCAAATAGTTGAATTTTCTACTAAAAAATATAATTCTTCAACCATAAAAAACTAATTTTCTATAAAATAGTTTAATTTTCAACCCAAAAGATGAATTTTCAACTTCAATGATAAATCTTGAACAAAAAAATTATTTGTTAACACAGTAGTTCCACTTTCAACCAAGTAGTTGAATTTTCCACCAAAAAAAGATTAATTTTCAACGAAAAATGTAATTGTTGATATTTCAACCAAAAAATATTTATTTTTAAATCTAAAGCAGTTGAACTCGGCCACAGTAAACGAATTTTTAACAAAATAGTTGAATCCAGACTAAAACCAAATAATTTTCATCCAAACATTTGCATTTTTGACCAAAAAGACGAATTTTCAACAAATTACATACATTGTTAACCAAATAGTTGAATTTTCAACTAATAAACAAATTATTTTGATAAAAATAATTAAATTTTCAACAAAAAATTTGAATTTGCGACTTGAGTGATGAATCTGTAACAAAATACAAAATTTTTCAACCAAATAGTTAAATTTTAAACCAAGAAGTTTATATTTCTGCCAAGAAGAAGAATTTTTAACAAAATACATAAATTTTCAACCATATAGTTGAATTTTCAACCAAGAAGATTATATTTCTGTCAAAAAGATGAATTTTCAACAAAATACATGAATTTTCAATTAAGTAGTGGAATTTTCTACTAAAAAGATGATTTTTCAAACAAAAAAGTCGAAGTTTCAACAAAATAGTTGAATCCATAACTAAAACAGATTAATTTTCAAACCAAAAAGGCAAATTTACAACGAAATGATCAAATTTTATACAAAAAAAAATTCAATTAGAAATGAAAAAAACTTGCAATCAAATTGTCAAATTTTTAAAAATACAGTTTAATTTTCAACCAGAAACCACGACCTTTTACCGACATTGTTGAATTTTCAACAAAATAATTGATTTTTCAACGAAGTAATAACATTTTTAATGGAGTCATTTTGAAAATTTTTAAGAATCTATTGAAAAGATAGTTGAAATTGAAATGTTTTTTCAAATTTTAAATAGCACCCAAAATTATAAACATTTTTCGATGATCTTTTGCTCATTTAAAATGCAAATTTCTCTACAATCGCAGTAACATTTTTCTGCTGAAAAATTTTTTTCTTAATGTATGAAATAAGTATAAAGTAATGATGAAATTTCTATAAAAATACTTTAAAATATACGTTCATTTGATTTTTATTATTCTTTTCTTACAAATGAGATGACTCAAAATTTTGCCGACTTTTTTATTTCAACTTCAACTTTTTGCACAGTACAAAACAAAGAACAATTACGTTGGTAAGTTGCTGCGATTCTTTATCAATTTACCTTCAAAATGAGAACAAGGACATTGAAAAATGTTTATATTTTCAGATTTCATTTGAAATTTAGGAAAACGTTAAACATTACAATTCATAAAAGTTATTTTATTTAGGTATAAGCGTACAATTATACTTAGTTAATAGTTCTTCATTTTACGAATTAAATAATTTCCTAAATAATATTAGATGAAAACGTAATGAATAGAATTGTAAAAAATTTTCTAAGGTTTCTTTTCTAAAATTCTTTACAATTAGTAATCGGCCTGTTTTGCCTATTTTACACTCAGAGAAATGTTTGGTTGATTCAACAAAAATTGGGTTGAATCAACCCAATAAATTCATTGCTATATGGTCAACTAATGTTTTGGTTGATACAATCAAAGTTTTGTTTGATTCAACTAAATTTTTCGTTTTTTTAACCAAATATTTTGGTAAATGGAATATTTGGTAGACTCAACCAAAAAATTTGTTTGAATCAATTGAATATTTTGTTGAATCAACCATAATTTCATTGATTCAACCAAATTTCAATGTATATCCAGGAAAAAAGATTTTTTGATCCAAGGAAACTTTTTTCTAAGTGTACAAGTCAATTTGAAGATTCATTGATTTTAAGCTTTAGTGTTCGCCTAAAAGATCCTGAAAATATTGTTCAATTTGAAAATGTGACTATTTTCACAATATTAAAAACTCTTTAATTTTACAATATAAAAAACAATGCTTCGAATTTTAAATCCTTAACTTTTTGCGAATGAAAGTAAAAAAAGAATGTTCGATTAAACGACTTGAAATTAAAACTGTTCAACTTTCAACGCTTTAATTTGAAATTTGATATTTTTATAACTTTTCACTCACAATGAAATTTGAAATTGTAATTTTTAAAAAATTAAAAAATTAAAATAATTTTTTTCAATTTGGGATGTTTGAAATTCAGCATTTTTTATAAATTCTATTGGAAATCATACTTTCAACTTCAATATTGATCAATTCCAATCAATTCAAAATGCTTCAAAGCGAAAATGAGCAAATTTTAATTTCTTTGAGTTTTTAATATTCAAATAATCCAAATTTCAAATATTTGAATTTTGAATGAAAAGTTCAACTTGAGAGTTTAAAATTCAACATTTGTAAAACATAGAATTTTGAAAGTTTCATCGTGTTAGTTTTTACTTTTGAATGTTTTTGGTTGAAAATTATCCAATTTGAAAGATTCTCAGTTTTAAATGTCTGAATATTGAACAGTTCAATTCTAATTTCAAACAATTATGTATTATGTTATAAAACGTTTTATTTAATTTACGTTCTCAGTTTTAATAAATAATAAAAATTTGTTAAAATCTATTTGCCAAGTACTAAAAAAAAGTAAAAAAAGATTCTAAAAAATGCGAAAAAGAAAAAAATCGCTTCCGGGAATTATTATTTGTAATATAAAACCAATCATTGACTGAATAATATACCGTTTTATAAAATATACCATGGTGGTTCAGGAAATATTATTAATTGAAGATTGTGTTTATTTATAGTTAACCCAAAACTTTCACCCAATACCATCGTAAATCTCTTGGAAATTAATAAGCATATTGAAATTGAAATTTTCGAGTTTGTTATTTTCGCTTGCTTTAAAGACCTATAATTTATAATTTATTTATCCGAATGCGGCCAAAAAAAGATCATAACCAGGATAAACCCCAGGATTTTCTGTGAGTAAATTGAAACAAATTAAAATTCCAACAATTCGAATCTTATTCGAATTTCTGATAAGATTTGGTCAATTTAAATGTCTTGAAAAGAATACAATGATAGCAACCACGATTCTTGGAAACCACGCGTGTTGAAACCACCTTTTTTGATAAAAGCGACGTTATGAATTGGGGGCACGGCTAATTGGTAAAATATTCCGTGACGTGGAATTTTTCATTTAGTTATTAGAACTTATCGGAATTGGAGGCGTGTAAACAGCATCACGCTTTCTTGATGGGTAATAAGTCAACTTCAGATTTAAATGAATTCTCGTCAAAACAAACTCAGTATTCGAGAGCGATTGCTGCCAGTGATAGAATAAATTGCGAAATGAAGGGTCTATAAGTTTACATGCATTTCCCGTACTAATAGATAGCCTGACAACCTCGAGAATATATCGCACATTTCTTAAAGATCGAAATGAAATCTACTTTTGTTAGTTGATTCAGACACAATCTATTCCGATTATTTCATTTTTCAATATAGAAAAAGGTAATAATCTAAACCATGACACAATTTTAAAAATTGCTAACTTCATAAAATTTGTTACTACATTTAAATAAAAAAAAGATATCTTTTGTTAAATTGCTGAATGGTATTTATGGGCAACCCTGTAGATTGGAACAAATCTTTGCTTAATGATGTACCTGAAGTTCTGAACGTTCAAATGAACGAAGTATTTTTTTACAATTCTATTTCATCTCAAGATTTTGTTTTTAATTTATTTAAACAAAAAATTATAAAAGTAGATATCTTTGGTGAATTGAGTTAATCATTAATACCTCAATTGAAAGGCATCTTAATGTTATTTCCTAGGCAACCCTACAGATTGGAACAAATCTTTGCTTAATGTCTCTCTTTTAAAATTTTTTATTGTACAACTGCTTTAAATAAATTGATTTGGTATTGTCTCTTTTTCATTAAAAGATTGATTTTATACTTTTTCTAAAACTTGAGAAATTCTCGATGAAGAGCCTCGCCTGGCTGTTTCGACCACAATCCTAAACCTTCATCATCTTCTAAATTTCTGAAACATTCTTCTCAATTTATTAAATGACATCTTTGCTGGTTTT
>JAUMHM010000087.1:9835485-9846359 GCA_032362435.1 Melikaiella ostensackeni | reverse complement strand
TCTTGCAAAAGTGGCTCAGAACTCATCGCACAAAAATGGTTCCGAATTCCTCTTGTATCAGAGGCTCAGAAATCCTCATCTAAAAATTACTCAGAACTCATCTTGCAACAGTAGCTCAGAATTCCTCTTGCAAAAGTTGCTCAGAATTCCTCTTGTATTAAATGCTCAGAACTCTTCTTGCAAAAGTGGCTCACAATTCCTCTTGCAACAGTTACTCAGACCTACTCTTGCAAAAGTAGCTCCAAATTCCTTTTGCAAAAGTAGCTCAGAACTCCTCTTTTATTAAATGCTCAGAAGTCTTCTTGCAAAAGTGGCTCAAAACTCTTCTTGTACTACATGCTCAGAACTGATCTTGCAAAAGTGGCTCAGAACTCATCGCACAAAAATGGTTCCGAATTCCTCTTGTATCAGAGGCTCAGAAATCCTCTTCTAAAAATTACTCAGAACTCATCTTGCAACAGTAGCTCAGAATTCCTCTTGCGAAAGTGGCTCAGAACTCCTCTTTTATTAAATGCTCTGAAGTCATCTTGTAGAAGTGGCTCAGAACTCTTCTTGCAAAAGTGACTCACATTTCCTCTTGCAACAGTTAATCGAAACTACTCTTGCAAAAGTGGCTCCAAATTCCTTACGAATTAGAGGCTCAGAAATCTTCTTCTAAAAATTGCTCAGAACTCCTCTTGCAACAGTGGCTCAGAACTCTTTTCGTATTAGAGGCTCAGGTTTTTTTTTTAAATGGCTCTTCCTCTTGCAAAAGTTGCTCGGAACTCATCTTGTGAGAGTGGCTCAGAGTTTCTCTTGCAAAAGTGGCTCAAAATAATGATTGTATTAAACGCTCAGAATTCCTCTTGCAAACATTACTCAGAACTCCTCTTGCAACAGCAGCGGAGAATTCCTCCCGTATTAGAGGTTCAGAACTCTTTTCGCAAAATCGGCTCAGAATTCCTCTTGCAAAAGTTGTCCAGAACTCTTCCTGCGAAAGTGGCTCGGAACTGATCTTAAAAAAGTGGATCCGAATTCCTCTTGTGTTAGAGGCTCAGAAATACTCTTCTGAAAATTGCTCAGAACTCTTCTTGCAAAAAGTGACTCAGAATTCCCTTTGTATTAAAGGCTCAGGACTCCTTTTGCAAAAGCAGCTCCGAATTCAGGTCAGAATTCTGATTGTATTAAACGATGATAATTCCTCTTGCAAAAGCTGCTTAGAACTCCTCCTTCAAAAGTTGCTCAGAACTCATCTTACAAAAGTGGCTTTGAATTCCTTTTGTATTAGAAGCTCAGAAATCCTCTTCTAAAAATTGCTCAGAACTCCTCTTGCAACAGTGGCTCAGAATTTTTTTTATTAGAGGCCCAGGACTCCTTTTGCAAGAGTAGCTCCCAATCCATATTGCAAAAGTGGCTCAGAATTCTGATTGTATTAAACGATGAAGGTTTCTCTTGCAAAAGCTGCTTAGAACTCCTCTTGCAAAAGTTGCTTAGAACTCATCTTACGAAAGTGGCTTTGAATTCCTTTTGTATTAGAGGCTCAGAAATCCTCTTCTAAAAATTGCTCAGAACTCCTCTTGCAACAGTGGCTCAGAATTTTTTTTTATTAGAGGCTCATTCCTTTTATTTTAGAGGCTTAAGACTCGTTTTTAATAAACGGTTTAGAATTCCTCTTTCAAAATTTGCTCAGAACTTATCTTGCAAAAGTGGCTCAGAATTTCTCTTGCAAAAGTGGCTCAGAATACCGATTGCATGAAACGCTCAGAACTCCTCTTACAAAAGTTGTTCAGAACTCTTCTTGCAAAAGTGGCTTAAAATTCCCTTTGCTAAATTGGCTCAAAATTCCGATTGTATTAAGCACCCAGGAATCCTCGTGCAAAAGTGGCTCAGAATTCTTATTGTATTAGAGACTCAGAACTCTTTTTGACAATTTGGCTCAGAATTCCGATTATATTAGAGGCTCAGAACGCCTTTTGTAAAAGCGGCTTAGAACTTCTCTTGCAAAAGTTGCTCAGAACTCTTCTTGCAAAAGTTGCTCAGAATTCCTCTTGCGAAAGAGGCTCAGAATTCCAGTTGTACTAAAGGCCCAGAACTCATGTTGCAAAAGTTGTTTGGAAATCCGATTGTATTAAAATTAGAGGCTCAGGACTCCTTCTGCGAATGTGGCTCAGAATTCCGATTATATTAGAGGCTCAGAACGCCTTTTCAAAAAGTGGCTCAGAACTTCTTTTACAAAAGTTGCTTAGAAAACTTTTCGTAAGAACTGCTTCCTATGTACTTATGAACATAAAAATTGATTTTTTTTATATTACAGCATTTTGCAGTACCATGGATGTCGATTTTAACATCAGCCCCCGTCTGGGCAATTATAATCACCCATGCCTGTAGTGTCTTTGGGTATTTTACGGTCGTGAACCAGTTACCGACATATATGAAGAATGTATTACATTTCAACATTAAAGAGGTATTAATGAAATATTTTCTCTACTTGCTGTTGAGAAAATTCGGCTCTTATAAGTAACTTTTCGTAGATGTTTATTGTAATGAGTTGACAAATTTCGCCCAAGCTTAAACAAAAATGGTTTAATTTTACGCAAAGCGAAAACGTTGATTTCAAGGGTAGAATTGTAACCTCAAGCCCTTCTATTTAGAGAAAAAATACGACAATTTTGAAAAATTTGAATTTGTGTTAATTTTGTTTAATATTTCTTAATACTTGAAATTCTCTTGAATTACTAATTCCATGTGAAATTAATTAATTTTCTTTTTTCCCAGAATGGACTTCTTTCCTCGCTGCCCTACTTGGGAAAATATCTTTTCGCTCTAGCGATGTCAACTTTCGCCGACTATCTTCGACAAACTAACAGATTTTCTGTTACTGCTATTCGCAAAACCTTCACAACCTTTGGTGAGATTCTCAAATTTCTAAATTCAAAGTTCAACTATAAAATATTAATTCTCAATATACTAATTCAAGTTCGAAACATTCGTTGAAGTTCTTTTCCGTATATAAAATAGGGAACAAAAATGCATTTCTTACTCTCACAAATATTTCTGGGTTTTCCAAAAAATTAAATTTATTCCATTAATATGAAATATCGGAAATTTTGAGGTCATTTACTTCTCAGCTTTCTTCGAATCTAATCTAACAATAGAGGCGTCGCTCTTAATTGTCCAGACAAGTGAATGTCTTTTGCTGGAATATTCTATAGATAGAATCTCATTCTGACTTCTGATTATCTATTTAAGAACCTATTCCTAACTTTGAAAATATATCTTGATTTTCAATTAAGTTTAAATTTATATTGATTTATTTTTCCATATTTTTAAATATTCTTCTCTTATGTAATTTAGAGTAAATAATATAAATTTACAAACAAAATTTTTTTTATACAGTTTTGATGTAACAGCCTTGAATTGTCTGACTAAGAAAAATTTAGAGCGAAATTATTGGGTTTGTCGAATGATTTTTCGAATAATGGGGTTCCACAAACTTTATTTTAAAAAGTATTAAACGAAGAATTTTTTGAAACAAAACTTCTTTAAAATGTCATCCTGAATTATTGAATACTAAGGCTGATTATTTATTATTTATGATAATTATTATTATATTTATTATTATCACTAAGACTGACAGTATTAAAAAATGTTTATGATCAAAAAATGATGCATATTGTGAATGATGAAGATAGTTTTGCAGTAACAAAGCTAATAATTTTAAAAAAGATCTTACTAGATACAACAGAATTTGGGACGGAGTCATTAATTGGATACATTGACTTTAGTTTTGTGTCATTTCCAGGTATTAATGATTTTTTAATCTAACAATTTTTCATTTTTCTACCTGTTTCTTTTCCCTTTGAATTACCCATGATGAGGAAGTCTAAATTATTGGCTCCGAAATATGTTGGTTCCCAGTAGTATAAAAAAGAGGGAGAAAAGAAAGTGTGTGCGGTTTGTTTTGGTTGACCCTTTCTTTTTTCTCCCTCTTTTCTCTTTTTGTTTGTACATTTATTGTACATATGTCTCTAAGTCTCAAAGCCTATTTTTCAATTGTGAACTTTTTGGGTGTTCTTTTTTAGTACACAAAAAAATTTTCATAAGAAAGTAGATTCTATTTTGATCTTTAAGAAATATAAAATTCAATTCAATTTTCTCTTCTAGCGGTTTTGAGTCCAGGACTTTTGATGATAGTTCAAGCAAACTTCGGAAATGATCCAACAACATCAGTGGCAATTTTCACCCTCGCTTTGACACTCAACGGTGCTGTAACTGCTGGATATCTCGGAAATGGTTTGGATATAGCTCCCAATTTTTCGGGAACGATTTTTGGCATAGCGAACACTCTAAGTTCCCTGGGCGGGTTTTTGAGTTCTTTCATGGTCGGAAGTATAACAAACGAAAAATCCGGAACATTTTCCCAGTGGAGAATAATTTTCTACATTTTGTCTGGGATGTACGTAACTGGTGCCATGGCTTTTGCCTTCTTTGGTACCGGAAATTTGCAAAAATGGAACAGTCCAGAAAGCGAGGACGAGAAGAAAAAACCTAATCAAGAAATTGGTGCTGAAGTTGAAGAATCAGTGCCACTCAAAAACAAGAACGTTGTATGATAACAACTTTAGTCTTTGATATTATTCTCTGAAAGAGGAAATGAACACTCTGCTCTTAAAAATTACACCTCCGAATGGTAACATTATTACCATAAAATGACAGCAAACGCAATGAGCAGAAATCATGACCATCACTCTTTTAATATATTTTTATTAAAAATGTGTTCTGCATCACTGAAGGAAAAAAATTGAAGATTCAAAAATTAAAAGTGTCATGGCGAACTGGTTCTAAAGTTTAATCAGCTAAAAATGATGTCAATTTAAATCTAGAACACTTGGAGGAAATTGAGATTTTTTTTCCTCATTTCGTGGAAACAATTTTCCAATCATTTCACTGTAAGAGTTTAAATAATTTTTTTCTAGGTGTTCTAAGTAAATGAAAGAGATAGTGCTGCATCAGTACTTTTTTGAAGATTGTATTTAGCCACAGAAGTTGCATAGAAAGTTCAAAGAACATTACAATAATGTGAAGTTTATCATGAGAAGGAGTTTCTCTGAAACTTATGGACCATTAAATGAAACATATTTCATCATGAAAAGATTAATTGTTTCAAGAAAACTGATTTATTAAAAGATTGATTGCTTCGCAGAAATTGTGTCGTAAAGAGATGAGGTGTTTCAAATAAATTCAGTATCTTCTTTCGCACTTTTATTTTCTCAAAATATTTCAAATTACTGTTCGTTCTTTTAAACTTTTTGTGCAATTATATTTTTTATTACACAATGATGAGTAAGAAGTGATCTGTTGAAACATGATCAGTTAAATGCATAGTATTATTAGGAAAACAAGATGATTCACTAGACTGCAGCTCGTCTGAAAATAATTCTGATTTTCACGTGAGAATCAATTCAGAGTTTGGGAAATTTAAAAAGAGTGATTGATATTAAAATCATTTTTAATTTATTTCTCTGCATCTGAAAAAGTGCGCACTGGTTCATAAATTAGTATTTAAAAACTATTGATAAATTGTAGGTAATTGTCTACACATAAACAATGTCTAATTTATGCAAGACTATCGAAATATATTTTTTCCAAGAGTTTTCGAATTTTTCTTTTTTATTTTTGTAGCAAAAGTCGATTTCTACATTCTTAATGACAATATTCTAACATTTTCGTAAGAAAAGATAATACTTAGTATAATAGTTGTTAATAATTATAATAATTTAAATGTATTTATGGTAAGTGCGCACAGAAGTTATCGTGAAAATTCAAAACAAACCAAAGTTGTGATTTTTTATGTTTCTGTAAATGACATTAATTGTTTAGTGTTCTTACCTATTTTCGCACACATTTTCCACTACACGTATCATTTTTAAACGGCAAAAAATCATATCCTCGCATTGAGTAATTTTAAAGTTAAGAATTATCTACATTTAGGAATTCATTGTAAAAATCGTTTTTAAATTTTTTCAGATTAATTCATTTTTTTACTTGACTTATGCAAGTCGCATTAAGCAGTAAATTCGTGTTTTTACTTGACTTATGCAATTCGCATCAAGCAATAATGAAGTAAGATAACAAATTGTGGTCATTCTTTGGCCGTTATCTCGTTTACATAGGCATACCACTGATATTTAAATAAATGTTCTATTTGTAAGAAATTCTGCATTATTATTCCAAATCCTAACATTACTAGTGTTAATAACAAAATTATAATTTTTGCAGGAAAAAAATTCGCAAATTTGTATAAATTGGAGTAAACCTTCTACGTCAACGTCATAAAATTTATATAAGGTATTATTTTACTTAAAATATATAAACTGTTGGAAAAGAAAAATAGTTCCTTCAAATATAAATACAAATTAAATTATTTAAGATGATGTGATGGCAACCTCAATTTTAAAAAAATCTTCAACTAACTTACGTTTACACGAAATGTGAAACCCAGTTGAAAATTTGGGAAACTAAACGGAAAGCACTAAGGAACGTTTGTCTGGTCCCGAGTCTGGTCCTAAACTTTTATAATTATAAATATATATATATATACAAAAAACATGTCATCATATATAAATATATAAATAATAATACATACATAAATTTTTTCTAATTTTTTTTTTCCTTTATTTTCATCTCGTAAAATTTTATGTTTGCTCCTTATCAGTTGTCATTCTCATGTCTTCAAATAAAAGATATTAAGGAACGTTTGTATGGTCCTAAATTTTTAGAATTACAAAAAAACTTGTTTCAAAAATAATATTCTTTTTAATTTTACCTCACCAAAAACACTACATGTGAAAAAATTCCGCCAAGTACATGACAAATAATATTTTTTTCATTTATGTTAAAGGTAATGAAAGTTGTGCAATCAAAAAATGAAACCAAGTACGAATTGTAGAAAATTTATAAATAGAAGCACTTAAAAAGAAGAATTAGTTTAATGAATTAGTTCATTAAACAATTTTATTTCATTACAAAAATGAATTGATAGTTCAGAGAAATAGAAAAATACGTTGCGGTCCTGGTATATAATCATTTATCATCCTTATTATTATTCTTGTTGTTATGTTGGCGCACTTATGTTTATTATCTAAAGACAGTAATAGGTCCGCCAAATTTTTATTTATTCCTCTGAACTATCAATTTATTTTTGTTATCAAACATAAAATCTGTTTAATAAACTAACTCATTGAACTAATTTCTTTTATTAAAAAGCCCTTCTATTTATAAATTTTCTACTATTCATACTAGGCCTCATTTTTTGATTTCACAACTTTGATTATCTATAACATGGATAAATAAAATATTAAGTCATGTACTTGGAGGAATTTTTTCATACGTAGTGCTTTTGGTGAGATTTCAATCTTTTTTTCGCATTAATAACAAATCCACATACAGAAATGAATTTTTCTAACAACATTGGAATGAAATTGTAATTTACAGTCGACTTTTTCTTGACCATTTTTTTTAAATATTGGGTTCAACGGGTTTCTCCAATTTTCAATTAATATCATTCAAGCTCATATAATAATTATTGTGAACAATTTTCTGGAAGAATCTGGTAAGAATCAGTATAACTTAGTCGATGATAGCTTTGTATATTTTTGTTACTGAAAATTAAATTAAGATTCATGAATGCAAATTGATGTTAAGATCTTTTTCTGGCTGAATTCAGATAGATAAATGGTAAATTATAGGTTTTTGAGCAGGCGAAGATGGCAAATTTGAAAAAATTGCAATATGCCTATTAATTTGCAAGATTTTACGACGGTTTTGGGTAAAAGTTTTGGGAAAACTATGCATAAATAAACACAATCTTCAATTAATAATCTTTTCTGAATCACGATGGTATATTATATAAAACGGTATATATTATTTAGTCAACGATGGTTTTGTATGAAAAAACAAGTCGATCGATTAGTTTTGGCTGTCGGTGCGTCTGCATGTTTGAAATAGTACATTTGTTGATAAATTAATATCTAACTTCATGATATGTTGATTTATCACTTTCTCCAGAAAGAGAGGTATATGTACACTTTATGTACTATGTTTATGCAAAGTTTCATCGAAATCGATCGATTGGTTTTGGCTGTCGCTATGTCTGCAAGTCAGAAATAGTTTTTTTTTTTTTTTTGATAAATTCAAATTTAACTCCATGATATGTTTATGGATCACTTTCTCCTGAGAAAGCGTTATATGTATACTTTATTTACTATATCTACGCAAAGTTTTATCAAAATTTGGCTGAAGGCGCGTCTGCATGTTAGAAATCGTTAAAGAATGAGTGAAAATGATTAAAAAATGAAAAATTTTCATTATAAATCAATGTATTTCAAATTCATTAAAACCACTTTTAGAATATGATATCTTTTTTAAAAAAAAATTTCAGTTCGTTTGGTAAAAGCGCGTAAGCTGTACCTTGGCCTCCATTACAAAAATCCCATTCTCAACACTTCTTTTCTCAACGGATGCAACTGCGACTTTATTTCGTCCTGATTGATATGTAAAATCGTAAAATGAGATATGATTGTCAAATTTTTATATTCATAGGAATAAAATTAAGGCATGCAGACGACTTTTTGTTAAGCGTTTCTTTTTTTGTTTGCAAATTCGATAATAGCGCATTTCTTCAATTTTAAATTAATATCTTCAAAACTTACAGAATCTTTGTACTTCAGTGGGTTCTATATACCCACCAATTTTGGTTAAGATATCTCATAAATTAATTGACATATTTCTCTTTTATTGTTTAAAATCATTCATTTTACAGATAATAATTTCCGGTAGCGCTTTTTTTCTTTTTCGCATTTCGTCCTTCATGGCAGATTTTTTTTTCTCGTATGGGTATTTAGACTATTTAGAATCTTTTTCTCCTTTTTTTTAGTACTTGGCGGCGATTTGTTACCGCAAATCTTGATAAATTCATAACCATACAAACGTTCCTTAGACTTTATTATTTAATTTGTCAAGTTTTCAACAGGACATCTCATTCCGCGTGGCGTGCTGTTCAAAAAAAAAGTAGGGTAGGAATCAGTTACCATATGAGCAATTATTTTTCAGCAGATTTCCGTTCCTACTTCATATTAAATATTTTTCACCGAAGCTGTAGGAAATGTCAAAAAACATGAAAACGGACGTCGGTGTACTGTTTTTTAAAGTAAAAAATAAAAATAAAAAATGATTATGTCGGTAAGATAGAAATGAACTTTTCTCAATTATCCAAAAAAAAAGATCAGTTCTTTAATGCTGTTTTCATGTTCTTTGGTATTTCTTTAAGTTTCAGCGAAAAATATTCATCATTATGAACGCAAATCTGGGGAAACATAATTGCTCATATGGTAAGAATTACATGTTCCTGATCGATTGATGGTAAGTTACCGGCTGTATAATACAACCGCAAAAAATCAATCTTGGACAATAATTTTAATGTTACAACAACTGTTTCGCGATCTTACTCGCACTGTAAATAAAAAATCCAAATAAATATTAATAATCTGTTCGTTATCAACAGTATTTTCTGCCGGCTGAAGAGAGGTTTCAAGTTTTTGGATAGATGACTCTGCTATGAAAAGTCCTTAATAAACTCACATGGTAAGGGATCGTCCATAAATTACGTAAGAAACAAAAGAATAAATATGTGAGAGATAATAATATAATCAATGAAAATCTGAGAAAGATGTCAATATGACATTTATTCTTTTCTTTTCTTACGTAATTTATGGATGGCCCCAAAGGGCTCTTCTGGGCAAATCTAAGGAATTGCTCATATGGGACGGATTACATATTTCTGATCGATTGATGGTAAGTTACCGGCAGTATAATACAACCGCAAAAAATCAATCTTGGACAATAATTTTAAAGTTACAACAACTGTTTCGCGATCTTACTCGCACTTTGAATAAAAAATCCAAATAAATATTAATAATCTGTTAGTTATCAATAGTATTTTTTGCCGGCTGAAGAGAGGTTTCAAGTTTTTGGACAGATGGCTCTGCTATGAAAAGTCCTTAATAAACTCACATGGTAAGGGCTCTTCTGAATTTGAATACTATTTGGACACGTGAGTGTCCGTCGCGGCTGCGGTGACAGAAATCCTGCGAAATTTCGGTCCAATTCGACTTTTGACATGTTTTCCGACTTGATTTGAACAGTGTTGCGTCGCGATGTCCGGCGTACGCCGAGCGTTGCGGTGGTGCTCTCGCCGTGACGCGTGGCGCTGCGGCGCTGCGACCTCGTATCAGGAAAACAGTAGATTGAAGCTATATTTCTAGCGATATTTCTTCTCAGTTGTCTGATACCTAGAGTTCCTAAATGCTCAAGAATTTATCTTGAGCAAATTCTCTCGAGAATATGCTCAGCATTTAACGAACACAGCATTTATAGAGCATTTGAGAGAATTTAAAACGTTTATTGTTTAAACATATAAATATATATCATAATTAATACGAATAATTGTTACAAACACACTCTAGAGTGAATTAAACATATACTTGTTTCAAATTATATAATGTTTGATGCGAAAAATATGTTTTCTATTACTTTGAATTTTTTGATAATTTGAATTTAGCGCCCTTTCTAATTTGAGTAGATAGCGATACATTTTCCCGCCAAATTTAAATAATGAAATTATTATTGGTCTATTTTTAAATAAATTTAGATATTTCAGTGATTACAATTTAAAATAAAAAGTAAAATGTAAACAGGAAGACATTTTTTATTTGAAATTTCATGAAAACAGAAGAAACGACTTTTTTAATCTTAATTCAAAATAATCGGTGGGGAAATTGTATTGACCCTCAATAGTAAAATTCGTGAGGAGTGTTGATGTTCGTTATTGGCTTTAG
>JAUMHM010000087.1:9819741-9835385 GCA_032362435.1 Melikaiella ostensackeni | reverse complement strand
ATTTGAACTCCTTTGTAAAAAATCCATTGTTTGTTTGTTTGAAGATTCATGATTTTAGTTGAAATTCATCTCTTTGGAAGAAAATTTATATTTTTTATTTGAAAATTCAGTTGTTTGGTAAAAAACTTATGTATTTTGTTGAAGATTCGTTTTTTTTGTAAGAAAAATATTACATTTACATATTTTTACATGAGAATGTAATAAATAAACATTTTAATCCATAAAAAAAGAATTTGAAAAAGTCGATTTTTTCTAAAAACGGGTCGCCATTGGCAAATAATGTTTTGGCCTTGTAGAAAATTTGTCTTTTTGGCTTGCAACTTCAAGAATTTGGTCGACATTTTTTTTCTTTCTTGACTGAAAAATCTTTCTTGGTTGGAATTTGTTAAATTTCAAATAAATAATATAATAATATAATAATAGATTTTAAATAAATGTTAAGAAGTTGTTAAATTTCGTCTTTTTATTTTGAAACTTTATCTCTTTTGGTAGACGTTTTTTTTAATTATCTTTTTTGGTAAAAAAATTAACTGTTTGGTTGGAAATTAATCTGTTTTGGTTGCGTATTTAACTATTTTATTGAAACATCATCTATTTTGATTGAATCAAACTATTTTTCATTGAAAATTAAAGTCTTTTTTTGTCAAAAATTCAAGTACTTAGTTGAAAGTTGAACTGCTTTGTTAAAAATTCATTTTTTTTTGGTCGAGAATTTATCTTTTTTATTTGAAAATTGAACTATTTGGTTGCAAATTCATGTATTTCTTGAAAATTCGTCTTTTTCAGCAGAAAATAATTCTGCTTGGTTGAAAATCCAAATACTTTGTTGAAATTTGAACTCCTTTGTTGAAAAGTCATTTTTTTTATTTGAAAATTCATTATTTCAGTTGAAAATTTATTGGGTTAATTTAGAACCAATCTATTTAGATTATTCCATTCTTCAAGAAAGAAAAAGGTAATAATCCAAACCTATAACACATTTCTAAAAAATGGCTAACTTCCTCAAATTTGTTAACTATATTTAAGTAAAATAGGTATCTTTTGGTAAATTGAGTTAACCATTAACACCTCAATGAAAAGAAATCTTAAGTACTTATAGGCAACCCTGCAGATTGGAACAAATCTTTGCTTAATGTCTTTCTTTTAAAATTTCCTAAAGATCGAAATAAAACCTATTTTCTTATGAAAATTTTTTGTGTACTAAATTTGAGTTGTGAACTTTTTGGGTTCGTCTTTTCTGATAGAAGAATGTTATATTTACCTAATTTTACATGAAAATTTAATAAATAAACATTTCAATCCATAAAAAAATATTTTGAAAGAAGTCGATTTTGTCGAAAACGGGTCGCCATTGGCAAAAAATGTTTTGGCAAATTAATAGTTATCCAGTGGAATTTATGAGATTTGAGGAAAAATCCCTACTCTGATCATCTTCTTGTTAGGTGTAGTCTTCGGCGCAGTTATTCACATACAGAAAAGTATGAAAGAAATTTCATTTTTATAGTAAATACGTTCTTTTTTTAGTTGAAAGTATTTTTTACACTATTTTTTTTATTTAAAAAACTAATTTTTCACTGATTTGAAAGGGTTCCTTCTTTAATACTTTTATTTTTAATTTGAGTGTATTTTTTCCTGAAAAAGATATTTTTTTATACTTTTTTTAGTTCCACAGAACACTTCGAACCCCGCTATAATTCTGAATTCCATCATCCTTCCTGGAGTTCGTAAATGCTCAAGAATTTAGCTTGAGCAAATTCTCTCGAGAATATGCTCAGCATGTGTGCTCGAACACAGCATTTATAGAACATTTAAGAGAATTTAAAGCATTTATTGTTCAAACATATATATATATATATATCACAATTAATACAAGTAATTTTTACAAATACACTACAGAGTGAATTAAAGTATATACTTGTTTTAGATTATATACTGTTTGATGCGAAAAATATGCTTTCTATTACTTTGACTTCTTCGATAATTTGAATTTAGCGCCCTTTCTAATTTGAGTAGATAGCGATACATTTACCCGCTAAATTTGAATACTTAAATTATCATTTGAGTATTTTTAAATAAATTTAGATATTTAAGCGATTAAAAATTGAAATAAAACGTAAAATGTAAACAGGAAGACATTTTTTATTTGAAATTAAATGAAA
Source organism: Melikaiella ostensackeni (assembly GCA_032362435.1). Lineage (NCBI taxonomy): Eukaryota > Metazoa > Arthropoda > Insecta > Hymenoptera > Cynipidae > Melikaiella > Melikaiella ostensackeni. The sequence goes on along the minus strand of JAUMHM010000087.1, from coordinate 9,833,226 downwards.
ATAGAACAAACGATTTTTTAAATCTTAATTTAAAATGCTCATAACGCGCATAAGGGGTCATCCACAAATTACGTAAGGTGTTTTTTCTGAAATTTGCAGCCCCCTCTCCCGCCATGCGAGATACCGTAAGATTTCCTCTGTCCCCCCCCCCCCACCCATATCCCTATACCATTCTTTTCTCCTTTTTCTCGTTTTCAACTTAAATGCGATCTGAATTATTAGAACCCAATTAGAAAATCAAACTATTTGTGTTTGAAAGTTCATTCTTTTTGGTTGAAAAGGCTACTATTATACTTTTGGTTAAGAATTCATCTTTTGAGTCAAAAATTTACTTATTTTGCTCAAAATTCAACAATTTCGTTAAAAAGTCATCCTCTTTAGTTGAAAATTCAATTGTTTTGTTTGAAAATTCGTCTTTTTGGCTTGAATTCAACTGTTTTTGATTTCGATTTAAAGTCATTTTTAGTTGAAATATCAACTATTACATTTTTCGTTGTCAATTATTCATATTTTTTTGCTTGAAAATTCAACTACTTGGTTGAAAGTTGAACTACTTTGGTAAAAATTCTTTTTTTTTGTTTGTTGGTTGAAAATAAATCTTTTTGAGTTGAAAATTCTAGTACTTGGTTGAAAATTTGTGTATTTTGCTGAAAATTTGTGTATTTTGTTGAAAATTCGTTGTTCTGTTGAAAATTATTCTTTTCTAATTTAAAATACAATTATTTGGTTTGCAATTCATGTATTTCATTTTTAAATCGTTTTTTTTTGGTTGAAAATTCATATATTATGTCGAAAATTCGTCTTTTTTAGTCAAAAATTAATTTTCTTGGTTGAAAATTCATCTCTTACGGTAGAAAAGTTCATTATTTGCTTTAAAATTTAATTACTTTGTTGAAAAGTCATCCTTTCTGATTGGCAATTGATCTCTTTCGGTTGAACATTCACCTATTTTGTTGAAAATTCGTCTTTCTTGCTTGAATTCAACTGTTTTTAATTTAAATTTGAAATCATTTTTGGTTGAAATATCAACTAATTGATTGAAAGTTGAACTACTTTGGTAAAAATTAATTTTTTTGGTTTGTCTGTTGAAAGTTGAACTACTTTGGTAAAAACTCATTTTTTGTTTGTTTGTTATTTTGAAAATAAATCTTTTTTTGTCAAAAATTCCACTACTTGGTTGAAAATTTATATATTTTGTTGAAAATTTATTTTTTATTTTCTTGTTGAAAATTAATTTTTTCTAGTTACAAATACGACTATTTCATTTACAATTAATGTATTTTCTTTTTAAATTGTTTTGTTTTGTTTTTTTGGTTTAAAATTTAATTAGTTTGTTAAAAAGTCTTTCTTTTTGATTGGCAATTAATCTCTTTCACCTATTTTGTTGAAAATTCGTCTTTCTTGGTTGAATTCAACTGTTTTAGATTTAAAATTAAAATCTTTTTTGGTTGAAATATCGACTATTACATTTTTCTTGGAATTTTTTTTTGGTTGAAAATTCAACTGCTTAGTTGAAAGTGAAAATACTTTGTTAAAAATTCATCTTTTTGGTTAAAAATTGAAATATTTAGTGGGAAATTCTTTTGTGTTTTGGATGAAAATTAATTTTTTTAACTAAAAATTTAACTATTCCACTTTTGGTTGAAAATTAATCTTTTTTTAATTGAAAATTCAAGTATTTGGTTGAGAATTTGTGTATAATTTTGAAATTTTGTCTTTTTGGTGGAAAATTAATCTTTTTGTTAGAAATGCAACTGTTTTCTTGAAAATTATTTGATTTTAGCTGAGGATTCAACTATTTTGCTGAAATTTCATTTCTTCTGGTTGAATTCAACTTTTTATGATTTAAAATTAAAATCTTTTTGGTTGAAATATCAACTGCTACATTTTTCGCTGAGGATTCATCTCTTTTGGTTGAAAATTCAAGTACTTGGTTGAAAGTAGAACTACTTTGTTAAAAATTCATTTTTTCGGTTAAACATCCATCATTCTATTTGAAAATTCATTTCCTTGGTTGAAAATTTAACCTTTTTTTTGAAATTTTTTTAAAATTGAAAATGTATCTTTTTAATTCAAAATTCAACTATTTGGTTCAAAATTCGTCTTTTTGGTAGACAATTAATTTTCTGGGTTGAAAATTCATCTATTTGAATAAAAATTCATCCCTTCAAATTGCCTTACGTAATTTGTGGATGGCCCCTGAATAATACAAATATTTTTTACAAGTACAATACAGAGTAAATTAAAGTATAAACTTGTTTTAAATTATATACTGTTTGATGCGAAAAATATGTTTTATATTACTTTGATTTGTATGATAATTTGAATTTAGCGCCCTTTCCAGTTTGAGCTGGCGATACATTTTCCCGCGAAATTTAAATAATATAATTATTATTTGAGTATTTTTGAGTAAATTTAGTTATTTAAGCGATTAAAATTTGAAATAAAACGTAAAATCTAAACAGGAAGACATTTTTTCTTTGAAAGTTAATAAAAATAGAAGATACGATTGTTTAAATCCTAATTCAAAATGCTCATAAATGCTCATTAAATTCTCAAAGCACATAAAGGTCGAGCATATTCTCATGCTCGCGCGAATTTCTCCAAGCACTTAAACTCTTTAAATCACTACTGATACCTCACTACTTTCTCATGTTCTTCTTAAACCATTTGGTCAATATCAATTCATAATTTTCCATTCTGCTTTCAATTTTATACTCACTAGAAGCTTTTCAATAATTCCGCTTCCCCTATTTATCATGCAGCTAGTTTTTTAATTATAACTCGTCTTGTATAACAATTGTTGAAATTTTAAAAACGACAACCCATCAATTTACAGGAAGTATACTTCTTTTTTTCAACCCAGGGTGTCTAGCGTCTTGGAAACCCTAGAAAACCTGGAAAAGTAATTGAATTTTTTTTACTTGGAAAAACCTGAAAAAATCCATGAATTTCGGTCGTTGTCCTGAAATTTTTATTTCCCTGAAGAAAAAATATGTTTTTAAACTTGTTCTCTTCTTTACCGTCAAGCGTTAGGAATTTTCAAATAAAAAATACGAAATTTCAATAAAAGTGTTGAATTTTCAACCCGAAAATATGAATTTTCAACAAAAAGGATAGTTGATATTTCAACAAAATACATACAATTGAATGCTGAACCAAAACAGATTAATTTTCAATTTTCTACAAGACACTTGAATTTCCAACCCAAAAATATGAATTTTCTACTAAAATATTCGAATTTACAACCCAAAATGACAAATTTTCAGCGGAAAAGGATGACTTTTTAATAAATTTATTGAATTTTCTACAAAATTCTTAAATTTTCAACCAAATAATAAAATTTTTAAACATAGAGAGGAATTCTCAACTGATGTATTTTTAAAACCTTCACAATTTAGCTTAAAAAATTTTTGAGCATACAGAAATTTTATCGCACTCAAAATTTACCTAAAAAAATAAGAAGATTTTGGAAATAAAAATTGCCAGACGCAGAGTCAAACGAAGATTAAAAAATTCGTCATTCTCAGAACTTTGCAAAAATCCCAAAAATTTGTTTCTCTTTGTCATGTACATGCCTAATTTTCAAAAATTTTGCAAGATTTCAATGTTTTCAGTTTTTTGACAACAATTTTTGAAAAAGCTCTAAATTTTTTTTATTCTTGATCAGATAGTAATTGGAAACTACTTTACATTACGATTACAATTTGAAATCATAAAATTGAAACGTTTTAGTTTGACAATCGTTTAACTTTTCTTCTACAGTCAAATATTGTAAAATTTTAAGTAGTAACGTTTTTAAAATCTTCGATATAAAATTATTTATATTTGAAGAACTTAGATTTACAATTGATTACTCAGAAATTGGTCAATTTTAAAGGTTTGAATTTGAAAAATTGATTATGAAAATCTTTATTTTATATTAATCGATTTGAAACATTTCATAATTTTTTGATTTGAAGATGCCTGTAATGTAAGCATTTCAAAAACTATATAAAAATATTGTGATTAATTTTGTCTACCTGCATCTCTTTATACAAAGGACAACTTTTTAGAAGATTAAAAAAATTTCGAGGGAATTCGAGAGAACTTCAGGGAATAAACTTAATTAATTTTATTTTCAATGGATTTTAAATTATTTCTACAGATTTCTGTTTCAAAGACTTCAAATAAATTCAAAAGGGGTTAAAAGATTTCAAGGGATATCTACAGGTTTTAACAGATTTAAAAAATTTTAATGGATTTCAATGAAATTTCGAGTGATTTTGAAGATATCCAGGGAATTTACAGATTTTTGCTGTTAAAAATTCAATTTTCTTCGATTTCAGTAGAAAATTAAAGAAAAAAGCGAAGTTTGTATTAAAAATGTTTTTTTTTTAAATGGTAAAATTAATCCGAATAAATTTGTAGAGTCGAAAAAAACCGAACCTTAAACAGAACGGAATCGTGTACGGCTTTATGTCTCTGTTTAGTAAATTTAAAAAAAAAATTAAGCAAACTTTTTATCATTACCCTAATACAAATTCTCTATGATAAATTCTGCAAATCAGACACCCAATAACGTTCACCTATATCAGCCTATATAGGTGGTACAAGATATCGAAAGCGAGAGGCCTTTTCATAATTCCCTAATACCTCCCAATCTTCAATTCCCGAGAAATTTAGACCTATCTCTTCGAAAGCACCTCGCTTGTTTACATCAAACAGTTATCCTTATCAATCCTTATACTTACCATCGATCTGGTATTGTCTTCCACTCAAGGGAACTCTGCGTCTAACATCCTGTGAATTTTGTTATCCGGACATCATGAGCCACCCAACTAGTGTCCGTCTTTTGGCGCCACGTCGCGTTACAAAACCGTATTTGAGATCTGGTCGCGAAAGTAGGAAACCAGGACATGTCTTTCTATCCTGAAATCGGGATCGGTTTCTGCGAGCATCGCTAGTGAATCTCCCCAGTGTCCGTGGACTGGGAAGATAGCCCCGGATTATCATGCACGTGCATGTTGACAAAAGAAGTTTAGCTTGTAAAGCTGATTAAACCTTAGTTAATCACAACCGACCAAGAGCGTATAAAGCATCAACCGGTAGCAAGAGCGCTTCAAAAACTCTTCAAACTGATGTTCTCCTGATACCAGGCTGCTCGAGCGGGCGGTCCCGCGCGGCAAATATCAGTCGATAATGCTCCTGAAACGTCCTGATTTCCTAATCGCTTCGACATAGCAACTGAATTCAGTGCTGCAGTCCATGAATTCCTAACATTCTACGGTCATACCTAACGATTCAAGAAGGAGACTTCTTGCGTCTAACGTTCCCAGCGGTTCTATGAAAAGGGGAAGGGATAAAGGTAAAGGTTGAGGGGAGCCTCCAAGGAGTCCAGGGGTCGAGATTCGAGGAGCGGAAACTTGTATCAGACTAGTATGGCATTACGTATAGACTATAGCGAATAGGCTATACGATACAGCTATAGGCACCTTGATTATAGATAGTTTAAGGTGTTGAGGAATGAGACAGAATTATAAAATCCAAGTTCTTGGGGATTTGGCTTAGACAGGAAGAGGTACAAATGCCAGTGGTTTCCGCCGGGAAATACATGATGACTGACAATGAGGATTAGGAGATTTCGAAGCCTGCAGGTGGATATGGTGGTGTCATTTGCGGAGACCGATGTTTTCAAGTGCGGTTTTAGTACAGTAAGAGATTCTGATTCATAGGAATAGGATTCACAGAATTCTCTCCCTTTGCCGATTTTTAGGGAATGGTGAAGTACAACAGAATAGGTCATGTAGCTTACAGATGAAAATTTTTGAATTACTTTTTCTGAGTTGACCAGTTATGAAAGTAGGAAGGAATAGGTACCAGCTCAACCATCATTTTTTAACTTTTGATTTTCATTCTTTCTAGATTTGTTATTCATCATTTGGTCTAGGTCTAGTTTGGTAATTATTTTTCTTGAGTGGAATCTTCAGGAAAACATTTTCGGACTACGAGAAATGATCAATACCTAATGGATACTAATCCAAAACACCCGTTCCCTATCATAAGATTTAGTTCTTTCACCTAAAATTTATCGTTTTCAAAATGATGTTACCCTCCTATATCTTCTTTTCCGGCAATTTGTATTCACGTATAGAAGAGAAATGTGCAAACTGGTGTTGGGTTCACCTCCTCAAGCTGCATTGACTCCTGATTTTTCTGCTCGTGAGTTCGTCGCACAACGTTCGCAAACGAGTGAGGTCGAAAGCACCAACGAGGTTCCTTTCCCCAAGCGGTACCTCTACTATAGCATAGGATTCAACCAAATACGCTTCAACTTATAAGAAAAAACAAAGAAAAAAGTTTACTCTTTCAATTTATGATCAGGTTCTAATTTCTAGATCTTCAAATATAATGTTCACAATGAAAAAAGTTTTGATACGAGAAAAAAAGAGAGAAAGGTAAAGGATCGCTTTCTTCTCGAAAGAACGCCAATCTACCACTAACCATATATGTAATCATCTCAGTGGAATTAATTCTTCAATTCTGAGGTTTATAACTTAATACGAAGATCACAATATTCCCGAATTGGGAGGGATTCACTAAAGAGCCCAGAAAGATACAATTTTTTATATCCACGTTAGACCAGTGCTAAATCCAACTGGTCCCATTCAAACCAGAATCGGACATCCTGACCTAATCCTAACAACATCCCAAAACTACCATCGAATTTTGTTCCTAATGACCTCTTTCACTCGACCATTTAACTATTTCTGGGAACAGTCTCACGAAAAATGAAACGAGCGATAACCTCGATGCTGGAAAGGACTAAAGGTTCAAGAAAGCCGCCTGGGCCAACCGAATAAAGCGATGAACCGTCCGTTCACATCGTTCGGTACGAGAGTAGCAAAAAGCACGGACGGATTTGGAGAAATAGTAATCGGGATGGCTTTGACCGCTCAGCTGACGGTTATTAAGGGTTCTCGTAATAACGCGTCTGAAGTCTGGAACTCTGAACTCGCGCGGTTGCACGCATCGGTCAGAGAGAGCGTAGAGCGTAGATGGCCCCAGGGTCTAAGATATACCTCAGAGCCTACCAAACTACCATTGGTGGCCGCCCCCGACTCATGAGAACTTCCTCGCGGCTATGAGCAGTTTCCTCTCGGCTCCGTAAGCCTTCGATTTAGAGACCGTTGCACGAGCCATCGTTGGGAGGCGGCAATTTTGCCGGAATGTGGCGAGAGAGAAGGACTCCTGCGCCTGCGAAAAAACTCCCTTGCCTTAACTTTAATTAAGGAATTTGTCTCGAGTTTCTCATAAAGTGCAGAAATTTTTATCGGTCAGGAGTGCTACCAGGTGATATCAAGGTGGTATCTGCTGGTAACAAGTGGTAGCAAGTTTTATCTAGGTGTTACCATCTGGTAGCGAGTGGTACCAAGCAATAGGAACATTTTACCCGTTGGTAGCAATCAATGCAAACAGGTTACCAGTTGGTACGAATCAATACGCACATGTTACTAGCTGGTACCAAGTGCTATCAATACTCAAATCTGGATTTCGAATAGACCAGCACGATCAACCAACACGAGTAGTCCTCTAGGAGTCTAGGCCTAGACAAAGAACCAGTTTCCGGAACAACCTTTTCTGATGGGCAAGAGCGCCTATCCTTGGGCAGGTTCGCACGAGCGGAACTAAAAAAGGAAGAGGATCGAAATTTAAACTACCAAGGTTCAGACCGACCTGGTCACCCTGAGGCGACACTGCGTCGACGTCCAGGAGTCGGATGTGAATTGTAAATCGATTCGTGTTTTCGTAGAAAAACGAGCTTAATACGCAGGTACTCGGCTGCTCGTTAGTCGTTAGTGTACTTCTCCGTACTTATAGAGCATTGGGTACTGGATCGAGAGGTTCTGATGCAAAGGTGGGCAGAGAATCTCCCAGGAGATGACGAAGGGGAAGGAGCAACGAAGCGTATAGAAGAAGGTGCTTGGCATGTATGCCAGGTATGCGAGTGAGAAACACCCCGGGCGCCTCCTGGTCCGCCCACGTTTAAGATGCACACCGTGCAAACCGCCACTCTTCCATCGTGTGCCCCAAAGGCTATCCAACCAGGACTACTCGCTCCACCTGCACAACTCGTACACACGCGATCATCCTTCCTCATTTTCTTCTTCTTTGAGTTCGGTAAGGTCTTGAACGCCCCCGCGGGCACACGCCACCATCACGCAAACCCATAAGAAAGAGACGCTTGCTGTGCAATACTTCGGTGCACATACTCGGTGTTCTGATAAAATCGACCCTTGATTAGCTCCTCCGCTAATTTGAACAATTTTGAGATGTTAAGTATCTGTAAAATGCTGTCCTAGTTTGTCTCGATACTATCTCTAGACGATTGTTTGGATAGGGGAAATTTTCTAAAAACCATTATTGATCAAAGTGAATAGAAATTATCAGTACATAATGGAAAAGAATCGAAAACCCAAACCTCATTAATCTACACTTTCTATTGAATCGTTTGCAGGAATTTTCGTGTTTTGAACGATGCTGGAGCAACATGGTCAGCATATATCATTTTAAATTAAAAAATAGTAGTGTTTAAGGATTCTCCAAGATAGTCTTTGTTCAGGCATCCTTTTACATGAACCCGACCCTGTCGTAATGCACCGATGCATACCGACGAAGTACTTGCATACGATCAGGCGATGTGAGTTATATAACCCATGAATTGCACCTTTTCATCGATGGAGTAATACGATTTCGATCGATAGGGTGATTCCTTTCCTGATAAGGAGATCTTGTACCGATATCAGGTGTCAATAAGTTAGATCTCCATACTTCAAACTTCATTTTAAAACCATTTCACTCTTTTAGATTAGATATTTAGATATCCTTGTTTCCAGTGATCCTTATTTTAATTGTAGACTACAAGAGAGAAAAAATGGGTTGAAAATTGAAAGGTAAAAAAGTGGCTTCAAGGAGTGTTTCCTCATGTACGGCGGGCGTCTGGAGAATTGTAGGAAATGGTATCTTGCAGATGTGTGAAGGTATAATTAGAGTCTCATGTGAGTTAGGATTTCTACATTCCAGCTTGCGAACTTGGTTGCACTTCACACATGCAACTGTACACTGAATCTCAGATCGTCTTCACATTGCTATCCTCACCGGTCCCACGCTCCACAGACATTAGAGAGGTTCTTTCCCGCCTACAGAACAACTGCACCCGGACTCCGAGTTCCACCTTCCCTCCAGGCAGATTCGTAATAGTCCTCGAGATCCCTTTCAAATCGAACAATTATCTCGATCGCCACTGAGATACCCCAATTTAGTCCTTTTTTAGATTATTATGACCTTTTTCTTTCATTTAATCTATTGCAAAATTACCATCTAGATCTAGGTTATTAATTTTTTAACATTAACTATCTAGGAAAGATTACAAACAAAAATTAAAATCCTTTAATGTTCGAGAAGCCAATATTAGGAAGGAAAAAAGACAACAATAATGTTTCTCCACTCTATCATACCATTTATTATCAACATTCTAATATCATCTTATCCCTGATGAGGAGAATAGTGGATTCTCGAAACATTAGGATTTTTGTAATAAATGGTCCGATAGAGTTGAGCAACATTGTTTTTGTCTTTTTTCCTTCCTAATAAAAAAAATATATTATAGCATTATTGGCCCTCATTCTATACCTATTTGATAAATAATTGAAACTTCCTTACATTTCTTTTTAGCAAAGACTGTCCAGTTTCACCAAATTTTTTCATTTTTCCTATTTAAAGGTCAATTTTTAAATAGAGAGCAAAGAGAGAATTCCAGCGAAGTATAGCTGGCAACTAATGACTCACAATTAGTTTAATTTAGGACTAGTCTCGCATAGGCTCTTCGTGACTAGTCGCCCTAGCTGACCTCCGAGTCAACGACTCGTGTCCCTGGGATAATGACGTACCACCATAGGAAACCTTCGATCGTTCGACCAAGATTGACCGAAACCTCCCACGATGAAAAAAAAGCTTGTCGCGAAAAGCACAACCATACTGTACATTTTTCAACATTTCAAAGATTTTAAGTCAATCTAGAAAAATCTCCTGTTATAAATCATAGATAAGCGAAATTCTGCTTCCCGAGAGTGTCCCAACTATATCTCATTTTCGTATCAACATCCCTCTGCGGACGTTTCAATAAATCTTGAGAAATTCTCAAGATTTAGTAGATTCTCAAAAAGGTTCGCATTTTCCCGACTACAATTTTTAAATTAACATACAGGATATTGAAATTAGAGCATTTAGAATTATTCAAAAAAATGCATCTGAATCTTCGGCTAATGACAAATATTTTATTCTCAAAGAATCTATCTAAAATTGAGTCAACAATCTCATCTGGGTTTAAGATTAATTTAAATTTTATAAATTTGATAGTGCTCTGAAAGATATCACATTCAAATTTCAACTTTTAACATATTTATGAAAAACTTTTTAGCGGCATACTCACATTATAAAGAACGTTAATAGAAATATTTGCAAGTTGCACTCGCCTGAAACATAAATAAGATGCTTTTGTAAGTTACAATCTATAATAATTTATAAAATAGAAATTGAGTTTGTTTGTTACTCAATACAGAAAAAATACATATAGTATATAAAAATATAGAGATAAAGATACTTTACAAAACATTCCAGAATAGCAACAAAAATCTAGAATATTCGATAGTCTCAGAATAATCTAAAACATTCAGCAACATTGAAGAACATTCCAAAAAGAGCATTTTTTAAGGGTTTAGAAAATTCTAAAACCTTCCAAAATTTTCCAGAACCTAATAAAACATCATAGAGTATTCTAGAACATTGCAGAATTTACGTAGAATTTAAGAAATAAAAGAATATTCCAGAATGGCTAATATTAGTTTAGAATACTTGAGAATTCCACAATAATTCACTATAATAATCTACCAATTCTGTCTGTCCACGTTGAAGCTCCAATGTTTCAGCTCGCTTTTCGTATGTCTCGCGACTTTTTTTCTATCATGTTTATTTTCTGAGGTTCAAATTTAAATATTAAAAACGTCAGGACAATTTCACTATTAAATCTTTCAAAAATGCAAATTTCATATTGAAAGCTTCAAAAGTCAGTTTTGAATTTAATAATTTTATATTTGAATAATATAAATTGTTTGGTTTCAATTTTAAACGTACAAAATTGTCTGGTTTTTAAAATTCTTCAAAATCGTAGAATATCAAATTGAAAGATTTGATAGTTGCACAATTTTCAGTTTAAAGGATTTGAAATTTAACAGTTTAGAATTGAATGCCTCCAGAATAAATTCGAAACAATAAAAATTAATACAATAATTTCTCAAATTTGAAACTTAAAAATTATAAGATTTTAGAACTAGGCATTGAAAATGGAATTATTTTTTATTTGAAAATGTTTCAAAATATTCAACATATGAAACTCAACTTAAAGAAAAATACACTTTCGAATTGAAAGGCTCAAAATTGTGCAATTTTAAACATTGGAATTATATATAGCAATCTTGTTTTGTATTCTTTTTTTTAAATTTTTATTGTAGTATCTTATAATTTTGCCCTATTTTTAGTTGAAGATTTAAATAAATGAATCTTTAAGCATTGAAAAATATTTGACCATAAATATTTGATCGGAAAATTTCAAGAATGAATAATAAATCTAGATGAAGTGTTAACAAATTAACGATTTGAAATTAAAAAGTTGAAAATTGTGTTGTATAAAATCAGAATAGATAAAAATTAAACCATCTGAAATTGATACCGCAGTAATTGAATAATATCTATAATTTTGAATGGTTACAATTTTGGATTTCTGAATTTTAATGTTGAACGCTAAATTTTCAATTTTGAAAAGTATAATTAACAATTTGAAAATTGTTAATTTTTAAACAATATAGATTCACTTGGAATAATTGTAATTTTAAGAGATTTGAGTATCAAAAAGTTTCAATATCAAATTTCTTGGTGACTAAAATTTTTGTCAGTTTTTCCCATTTAAAATCACTTTTTATTATGAACATATTTTTTTTAGATTAATTCATCCATAAAGGTTTATGATTACAAATTTTTGCATTTAGAACGGTGAAAATAGAAGTATATTTATTTTTCAATCGAATAAAAATTTGTCTAATCAATTTTTATATTAAATTATAATTTTGTATGTTATAATACTTTTAAGTTCTAGAATTTCAGACGCTTTGACTTTGACACATTCAAATAAGTTTTCAATTTAAAACTGCCAAATTTTATTCGCTTTTAATTGAAAATTATTTAAATTCAAAAGTTTTCAATATTAAAACATTCAATTTTGAACTCTTTTAATTAGAAATAATATAATTTCAATTCGTTTCGATTTAAAATGATCCAATTTCCCAAATTCTAATCTGAAAATATTCATTTTTTAATGTTTCGAAATTATCCTATTTTCAAAATTTTAATCTGAAATCATTCAATTCCAAGATTCTTCTATTGAATACAGCAATTAAAATTTTTAAAAATTAATTAGATTTAAATTTAATTAATTTAATAAATTTATATATTTATTTTATTTATATTATATTTTAATTTTAATTATTATAATGAATAATTTAAATTTAATTAAATTTTAAAAATGAAATTAAAATTAAAATCAAAATTGTTCAATTTTGAACGCTTTGAATTATAGAAATGGTACATTTTCAACTCCTTTCTGATGAAATTTTCCAATTTTCATAATTTTAATCTGAAATTTTTCAATTTTGAGAGCTTCTGATTCAAAATTTTTAATTTTGATACACTTTCTGTTTTAAATTACATATTCAATTTTAAACGCTTTTATTTAGAAATGATACAAGTTCAATTACCCTTTATTTCATTCGAAACGGGAAAACGCTGTTCCTACACAAATTTATTCTTCACAAAATATATTGTACACAACGTATACTGATCATATTTTTCCTACAAAAAATATTTTCTACACAAAATATTTCCTACACAGAATTTAATACTGTTATATTTTTCCTACACAAAATTTTTTCTACGCAGAATATTTCCTACACAGAATTTAAAATTGTTTAATACTGTTATTTTTTTCCTACACAAAATATTTTCTACACAAAATATTTCCTATACAGAATTTAATATTGTTTAACACTGTTATATTTTTTCTACACAAAACATTTTCTACACATCATATTTCCTACACAGAATTTAATACCGTTATATTTTTTCTGCACAAAATATTTTCTACGCAGAATATATCCTACACAGAAGTAAATAGTAATATATTGAAATTATATTTAGCCTATATTCAGCTTGCCTCTTACCCTGTGTCATTTAATATTTTTAATTTAATCTAAGGCAAAATTTCTGAATCAAATCTTTTACATATATTGTAAAGTTCACTTGCATTCCTTACCTTCAAAGCATAACTGATATTAAAATAAAATGATGTCAATTTTGTTGGTCTACTGGTCATATATATTCTTGATAAAAAACGTT
>JAUMHM010000087.1:9807808-9819641 GCA_032362435.1 Melikaiella ostensackeni | reverse complement strand
TGTATGCATGTGTATATGAATATATATATATATATATATATAAAATAGAATATTTAAAACAATTCTAGACCCTAATGTCAACTCAAAAAACATCTTCTTTACAATTTTATATACTTTTGGGTCAATAAAAAACGATGTCTTTCAAAAAACCAGCAAAGATGTCATTTAATTATAAATCGCAATATACAGAAAAAAGAAATATTCAGAAAAAATGTATAAAATACAGAAAAGTAACATTTTCAGACATTTTTCAAGAGATTTTAGAAAGTAGCTGATCAAAATTGCCCAATTTGGCAATATCGAATACTCGTCTCACGCAAAAACTAAAAATCCAGGTCACTAAAACAAGTGGTCGGGTAATGAGCATAGAGTAATTCTAAAAAGCCACTCAAATGTAATTCTGAATTTCACTCTTATGTCACAAAAAGTTGCATCATTTTACGCACGGTAGTACAGTGGTGAAAAAAAGTACTCCTCTTTTATATAAATTCTAATCTTAATATAATAAATATAATTGTGGAATAATTTTTGGTGGAATGATAATTATTAGGATTGCTACAGGCCAGGGAATTCTGGAAAGTCAGGGAAAGTCAGGGAATGTCAGGGAAAACTTGAAAGAGTCAGGGAATTTTCGAAAAACTGAAGTTAAAGTTAAGGAGTCATCTACAATTATGTAGGACGTTTTTCTGAAATTTCCAATCCTCCTCCCTCATGTAATTTGCTCTGACTTACCCACCCCTACCCCTAAGTTTCACTAAGTTTTTATAAACTTAGGGAATGAACATACATATTAATCCTGCTAATTAAATGAACGTAGAACCATAATGAAATTATTTTTAGAATAAATGTGTTTATAAGAAGTAGAGTCATACAAAAGTATAATTTTATAATTTTTTTATTTTATAATTCTGTTAGTGGAGAATTCATCTTGTGATTCAAAATTTTATCATTTGGTTAAAGATTTTATTATTTTGTTAAAAGTTCAACAATTTTGTTAGGAAGTCATTTTTTTAAATTGAAAATTCAACTGTTTTGTTGGAAATTCGTCTTTTTTGGTTGAAAAGCAAACTATTTTGGTAAAAAATTCTACTTTATGCTTGGAAATTAACTTTTTTGTTGAAACTCATATTTTCGGTTTGAAAATTTCGTTGTTTTTGTTTAATATTAAAATCTTCTTTGTTTGAAATATTAAGTATTATATTTTTCGTTAAGAATTCATATTTTTTTGTTGAAAATTCATTTTTTTAGTTGAAAACCGAATTACTTTGTTAAAAATTCATTTTTTAGTTGATGATTCATCATTTTAGTTTAAAAACATTTTTTTTGTTTGTTAAAAATTCAACTTCTCAGTTGAAAGTGGAACTAGTTTGTTAAAAATTTATTTTCTTGATTGATGATTCTTCATTTTAGTTCAAGAACCTTTTTTTTGGTTAAACATTTAACTATTTTCATTTTTCATTTCATTGTTCAAGAATCTTTTTTTGGTTGAAAATTAATTTTTTCAAGTGAAAATTCAACAGTTCTATTTTCGGTTGAAAATTTATATTTTTTAGTTGAAGATTTATGTATTTTGTTGAAAATTGATCTTTTTAGGTAGAAAATTCATCTTTTCGGCTGGAAATTCATTTTTTTGTTGAAGATTTATTACATCAGTTAAAATTTAATTAAAAATAATACTATTTTGTTGAAAATCCATTTTTTTATGAAAATTAATTTTTTCAACTGAAAATGTAACTATTTCATTTTTGCTTGAAAATTTCTTATTTCTCTTCTAGTTGAAAAGTTCATTTTTTTGTTGAAAACTCGTATTTTTTTGGGTTGAAAATTTAATTATTTCAGGAGAAAATTCATATTTTTGATTGAAAATTCAACTTTTTTGTAGAAAATTGTTTTTTTTTTGGCTTTAAAAATCAACACTTTTGTTGAAAATGCACTTTTTTGTTAAAATCTCATATTTTCGGGTAGATAAATGTTTTATAGAAAATTCGTCTTTTTGGTTTGGAAATCAATCTGTTTTTGTCGAGGATTCAATTAGTTTGTTGAAATTTCCTTAGTTTTGGTTGAATTCGACTGTTTTTGATTGAAAATTGAAATATATCTTGGTGTAAATTTAAACTATTACACTTTTCGTTGAGAAATCATTTTTTTTGTTTGTTTAAGATTCATCTCATTGGTTGAAAATTCAACTGTATTTTGTTAAAAATTCCTTTTTTTATTGAAAATTAATTGGTTTGACTGGAAATTAAATTATTCCACTTTTGGTTCTTAATTTATCTTTTTTGTTAAAAATTTATCTTCTTGATTGAAAATTCATCTGTTTGGTTGAAAATTTAACTATTTTGTTGAAAATTCGTCTTTCTTGGTAGAAAATTAATCTTCATGGTTGAAAATTCATTTTTTGGCTTGAAAATCAATCCGTTTTTGTCGAGGATTAAATTAATTTGTTGAAAATTCGTATTTTTTGGTTGAATTCGACTGTTTTTGATTGAAAATTAAAATATTTTTTGGTGTAAATTTTAATTATTACACTTTTCGCTGAGAATTCGTTTTTTTTTTGGTTGAAGGTTCATCTCTGGTTGGAAAATTATCTATATTTTGTTGAAAAGTCCTTTTTTTGTTGCAAATTAATTGATTTGACTGGAAATTAAATTATTCCACTTTTTGTTCTAAATTTATCTTTTTTGTTGAAAATTAATTTTCTTGGTTGAAAATTCATCTCTTTGGTTGAAAATTTAACTATTTTGTTGAAAATTCGTCTTTTTCGGTAGAAAATTAATTTTCTTGGTTGAAAATTCATCTTTTTTGTTCAAAAACGAATCTGTTTTTGTCGAGGATTCAATTAATTTGTTGGAAATTCGTATTTTTTGAGTGAATTCGACTGTTTTTGATTGAAAATTAAAATATTTTTTGGTGTAAATTTTAACTATTACACTTTCCGCTGAGAATTCGTTTTTTTTTTTTGTTGAAGATTCATCTCTTTGGTTGAAAAATCAACTATATGTTGTTGAAAATTCCTTTTTTTATTGAAAATTAATTGATTTAACTGGAAATTTAATTATTCCACTTTGGTTTTTGATTTATCTTTTTCGGTAGAAAATTAATCCTCTTGGTTGAAAATTCATCTTTTTGGTTTAAAAATGAATCTGTTTTTGTCAAGGATTCAATTAATTTGTTGAAAATTCGTATTTTTTGGTTGAATTCGACTGTTTTTGATTGAAAATCAAAATATTTTTTGGTGTAAATTTTAACTATTACACTTTTCGCTAAGAATTCGTTTTTTTTGGCTGAAGATTCATCTCTTTGGTTGAAAAATCAACTATATTTTGTTGAAAATTCCTTTTTTCTGTTGAAAATTAATTGATTTGACTGGAAATTTATTTATTCCACTTTTGGTTCTAAATTTATGTTTTTTGTTAAAAAATTAATCTTCTTGGTTGAAGATTCATCTCTTTGGTTGAAAATTCCTTTTTTTATTGAAAAATAATTGATTTAATTGGAAATTTAATTATTCCACTTTTGGTTTTAGAATCATCTTTTTCGTTAGAAAATTAATCTTCTTGGTTGAAAATTCATATTTTTGGTTGAAAAATCTACTATTTGATTGAAAATTAATTTTTAGTAAAAAAAATTCTTACGTAAGATCTTCAAATCCCCCCACCCCATCACAGTAAAAAACCTGTTCAAAATGATACTGAAACCAATAACGTTTTGATATCCAACTTTTACAAAACTTTTTGTAACGGCTGCTGAACAAGTGAACACATTTTCTCCATGTGGATGACTCCTTATAAAATTCTGTATGACTATTGTCATCAAAAGTCTTTTAAATAAATTTAGAAACGAACATTTTTTTGCATTAACATTATTGATTTCCTTCGTATAATATATATTAATGGTATAGTTTTGTACAGATGTAATGTCGTTAAATAAATTGATCTTAAAATCTTGTTTGTCTACTATTGGTAAAAATCCTTTATTTAGGTACTACAAAACCCACGTATCTCCTAAAATCTCTTACGTATAAGGTTATTTTCATACCTTAAAGAAAAATTGATTATGGTCAGGGAAAATGAAAAGTTGATCAAGAAAAAGTCAGGGAAAGTCAGGGAATTTCGAAATTGGGATTTTCTAGTAACCCTGATTGTCAAAATATACTTCAACTTGAAATATTTCATGGTAAATAATCACCTTCTGTAGTTGTTGACTTGAATAACTATTAACTACTCAGAGTTGATCTATCAACCAACTGAGAAAATTACGTAAGTATGTGAACTGATACTGAAAAACGTAAATGTGTAAATTGATACTTTATGTGACATAAAAATCGTGTTAGAAGTGAGACAACTACAGTGAGAAACTGTACATCGAGATATTCAGCCTCGAACGATTCTTTTCCCATTGAACCTTTTCGACCAAACCCACGCATTAGTTTCTATGAACGATTGCCCCTCGCGTAATTAGATCCTTGAATTCAGTGGCAAAAAGCAGCCGCGCCACCTTTCGATTCCGTTTCTCATGCTCTCACTTACCCGATAATTGTGAAATAATACCATTACCCGCAATAAACGATTTGCTCTCGAACCTAGACCTTCGATAACTTTAATTAAGTAGAGCTTATAAAAGATACGTATTCCGTAAAAGTATTTTATTAATACTCTTCCATTCAATACATCACTATTTTAATTAACATTTTAATATACTCGTAGATAGTAAAGGACATAATTTCAAGCTTATAATGGCTCAATTAGGCTGGACACCCAAAACTCAGAGCAGATGCCGCCACTCCTTTTGGCTTCGTAGGGCGCATGTTTTCTATAACTCTGTGTTATTTATGGCGATCAACTATTGGCTAAAATTGGCGCATGCGTGAGAAATAACCTCCACCGCGCATACCCGAAATTTCAGCGAATAGCTGGTCGCCATAAATAATAGAAAATGCTAGGAAACGTGCACCCTACGGTGCCCAAAGGAGTGGTGACATTTGCTCTTAGTTTTGGGTGTCCAGCCTAATTTGTTATCAATAAAGTACTGAAAGAAATTCTCCTAATCCCGTTTGAATTTTTTTTCCTCTGTTCTCTATATTCCTGTCAAAAAATATAATTGAGCAGAATGTAAAGCTGATAAATTGACCGACGAATGTGCTCGAGATAAATATAAACACACCTGTACGATCGATATAATTCGCAACTGATGGTCATTATTAAGGTCTGTCTCGACTGACTGGAGTATCACATTACATTGCAAGATCTTATATCCACAAACATACAACGATAAAAGTAGAAAATTTGCCCTTGTATATGTGCGGGCACAGGTGTTGCTTTTAATTTCCATGGCGCGGGTATCATTTACAAGAAAGGAATTACAAGGTGCAAAACACTTTCAAGAGAGGTATTGTCTTGATAGCGATCTTAAGAATAAGTAGACGTTTCCATTATTGCAGGATCATAAAACCTAATTGGTAATATCTTTTTTTCTACTCAACACTCATTTACAGAGTGTGCTTTAACATTCTTCTGTTTCTACTTTTTATCATCAACTTAGAATAATTTCTTTGAAAATATGTAGGTGGAAAAGCGGATGTATAATTGAAGTTTCCTGACTGAAGTGTTGCCTGATTTCTGATGTTATAATGCTACATTGGAATCAACTTGGCACAATCATCTCTACAATCTTTTAATCTCCGATCTTTCCGCGCTAGTGGTCGCTTCATCGGACGATTAGTAGACCTTGATAGTCTGTTTATTAAAAACAAACGAACTTAACTATCACTGACATAAACTATTTTAGTGTGAGTAAGAGGAAACGACGTGTGCCACTGAAACAAGTGGGACGAGTTAAGTACGAGTAGTACTGTTAACACGTTCCTCGACGTGTACACTGAACAACCAGATCGTGATAAAGATTGAAGGGAAGACATTTCACCACCATGTTCTACAATTCCACTAGTCTCGCCTAACATCATCAGCAGTAGTTGAATCTTAACTAGTAAACACATGTCAATTTACTTCAGAATTGTCCTATCACATGAAATTTTAGTTATATATAAATTTATTTACACTGGGACCTGGGCATATTTTCCTTCGACCTACTGCCTTTCTAGAATTCTGCCAGCTCGCATTCGTAGACGAGGGGATCCGAGGGACAGGAAAACACGCGCGGCGACCTTGACACAATCACGCAGTACCGTAGCGACAAAGCGGGCAGTTCGAACACTCGCGTGCAGATTTCGCATTTATTTTTAAATACACGCGGAAAATTCTCTTTTCATTAATTAGTCTCCATTATTAAAAAAGGCCCACCCTTTATGATAACAAAAATCTACATTTGTACAAAATACAGTTTATTAATACACTCATCTGTATAGGGCGTCCCTTGACGCCCTATACTCAAGGTCTTCGCTCGGAAAGTCAGCGCCGCATCAGAAGTTATTTATATCGCGAGTCTCTGGACATACACTTTTGTACGTATGCCGGATTCAGAGACTACAATTGCGGTCCTGAATGTTTACTCACTCGTCGCTTTAAAACCGGTTGAAACTAGATTTTTAATAGCCACCGCATACTGGCCGATCAGACCCGAGGCTGGCCAGGTTGCGCGAGTCGAGTGTATTATGTATTCCTACTGAAAATAGCTCATACGGCCTTGACTGTTTACATCGTAGAAATTCTTGGAAGAGCCTCACGGTTAAAGTAAGCAATTCCTGACTCGAGCTAACTCAAGGTTCTAGTGTATTTATTGCGGTTATATGGTTCGGTTCCTTTGGAATCGAATAGAAGGGCCTATGACAAAGCCACCGGATGCGTCCAAGATATGGCAGTTTTAACATTTTGGAAAGTGATAACAAGTGCAATTTTTTTCGCTTTTACAAATATCTTCACCCTTTTCGATACAAGTTCAAATGCGCTCATATGCGCCACAAAAATTTTGTGCATATCTTAAAAATTGCCCAAGATATGGCGGCCATAACATTTTGGAAAGTGATAACAAGTGACATTTTTTTTTACTTTTAGAAATATCTGCACCCTTTTCGATACAACTTTAAATGCGCTCATATGCGCCATTGAAATTTTCTGCATATATAAAAAATTCCCCAAAATATGGAGGTCATAACGCTTTGCAAAGTGATGACCACTAGAAAAAAATATTTTTATAATATGTGGCGATAACAGACTTTTCGTATAGGATTTCAAGTGCGCTCATATGCGCCATAAATATTTTGTGCATATTTTGAAAATTGGCCAAGATATGGCAGCCATAACATTTTGGAAAGTGATAACAAGTAAAATTGTTTTCACTTTCAGAAATATCTGCTTCCTTTAAAATACAACTTCAAATGCGCTCATGTGCGTCATTAAAATTTTCTGCATATCTCAAAAATTTCCCAAGATACGAAGGTCATAACACTTTTCAAAGTGATGACCACTGAAAACAAATTTTTTATAATTTGCGGCGATAACGCACTTTTCGTATAAGATTTCAAATGCGCTCATATGTGCCACGAAAATTTTGGGCATATTTTAGAAAAATCGTGCCCCCCCCCCCTCCATTTGTGTCGCTGATAACTCAGTTATCAATGTGGCGCAAAATTTTTGCTTGATGGCGCATACCGGCGCATTTGGAGTTCTTCAAGGTCATATAATCCAAAATTTGATTTGTCGAATGGGGGAGGGCTAGCGTGTCTCCAGGTCCCTCCCCCCACGTAACTCTGGCAATAACTCTTAGGGTTTTGTGGCGCGAAATTTTTTATTGATGGCGCATATATATGCTTTTCTAACTTTCTTTTTCTTTTTCTTGAATTTACCATCCCACCAAATTTTTGTCCAATTTTTATTGCTTCCCCTCCTAACATTTATCTTCTTCATCCTCCTCGATTCCTTTACTTTTCCTTTCGATTCATCCCAAACCTCATTTAAGTCTACTTTCTCGAATTTGAGTTTTTCTGTCTTTTCTACATATTCCTACTTTGCATTCTCTGTCCACACTCCCCTCTTCATTATTTCCACTTCTGCTTTCCTCCTACTCTTTCCAATTTTACTTTTTAGCCATATCCCTAATGGTTGATGATCTGACTCTACTCTCGTCTCTACACTCATTTTCCTTATCTTTTCCCAACCTTAAATGTCTGTAATTACATAATCAATTACTATTGCCGAATTACTTCTTACATACGTAAATTCCCCTTCTTGAACTTTTGTTTTGTTACCATTAAGTACATACCAACACCTTTCTCCCTCCATCTCCAATAGTTCTTTTCCCTTTTTCTTAAGCAACTGATCTTTTGAATTTCTTACAATATCTTCCCCCTCCATGTATAAACTTCCTTTTTTCCTATTCTTGCATTCCAATCTCTCTTCATTATAATTGTTTGGCTAGACTTATTAGATTTTCAGTAAACAATCTTTGGACAACAGGATCATTGCAAACCATTAGAATTTGATGCAACTCTAGACATCTTGAATTTTATTAAATAGCAATTGAATTGTGTACCCTGAATATCTCTTCTTAATTTATAGTTATACCCCTTATAACTGAAGTACTAAGTATAATCATGTTTCTTTAGTTGTCTGACGTTTGTAATATCTTGATAATTGTTTGGCTTGACTTATTAGCAGTAAATCATCTTTGAACAACCATTAGAAACCATTAAAATTTGATGCAATTTTAGGCATCTGGAATGGTATTGAAAGAGCAATTAAATATAGCATATCCGAATACTTATGTACCTTCTTCGTTTGTTTATACTCTCTCCCTTTTACGGGCTTAAGAGCCTTTACAGAACAATTACATATTTTTATCTACAATCCCTATATACTACCTTAACAACTATTGCTTACAATATTGTCTTAACCATTATTTTTAATCCTAGACGCTTGCGATCTTGACTCGGACATCCGTTTCCTCATACTACTATCAATCTAAAGATTGTAGCTGAATTCTGCAACACTACTTTCTTATCCTCCTTTGAGACTCATTTTTTTGGTTTTTTCCTACCCCGTGTAACCAGTTCTCTCTCTCAACCCTTCTAGCTTCTTCATCCATTCCTCATCCTAACCATTCCCATTCAAAATCCTCTTTTTTCTCTCTTCCATGCTCTCCCCTCCTCCTCTGTCACCTGTACACCTCTCTAACACATGCGACCATGATTCCTGCTCATACCTACACACAGTAAAAAATAGTGTTCAAAATAATACAGGAATCAATGTCATTTTGATATGCAAAAAATGATACCAAAATCAAGAGCATTTTGATCGGCCAGAATTAGTGATCGACTTTTGAGGTCATAATGATTTGATTCCGGTTCATTTATAATCAAGTCAAGCCAAGACGGCCGACTTTCTTGGAGTACTTTAGCTCATATGCGAGCTTTTTATGATTTCTGATCGTACAGTGTACTTGAAAAGTTAAAAAATAACCAAACTTGATAACAAAATATATTTTCTGTTAAGTTTAGTTGTCACTTGTACGCGTTTAGACAAAATATTTAGGTTATTACATCCGCACCAAAAACAGGCGGCCATTTTGCTTGTGCTGAAAGATGACTCTGAAAGCAGATCAAAATGATGCGATTGAATAGATCATTATGATCTCGAGAGTCAAATGATCGCTGGAGCAAAATGCTCTACAACAAAAATGATTCTTTTTTTTTTACTGTACATACTCTACATTCTCGACACGAATTCTCATCTTCATTCATCCAGTATCATGTTTCTTTAGTTTTTGACGTTTTTAATATTGTGCTAATTGTTTGCCTTGACTTATTACTAGTAAACTACCTTTGGACAGCAATCAGAAACCATTAGAATTTGATGCAATTCCAGGAATCTTGAATGGCATTGAGGTTTTTCCGGAAGAACTCTTTCTAATTCATAGTTACACTTTGTAACTAAAGTACAAATACAATGACGTTTCTTTTGCTTCTGACTTTTTTAATATCGTGATAATTGTTTGCCTTGACTTATTAGCAGTAAACTATCTTTGTACAACCATTAGAAACCATTAGAATTTGTTGCAATTCCAGGCATCTTGAATGGTGTTGAAACAGCAATATAGTACAGCAAATCCAACTACTTCCGTACCTAATTTTTGAATAAGCCCCAAGTGTTAATAAGTTTTTATTTAAATTCATGAGCCATCTTTTAATCTAATAATGGTTTGAATGAAGTGGGTCAATTGTTCATGACCTATTTTAGTCCCTCTCTTTGACTGGAATACCGCAAGAACACGTGTACTTGACAAATGTAAGGGGCATGTAAATATGCACGTATTCTTATATTTTCATTCTTGAAGCTCGCATTTGGACGGTTATATTCAGTGGGTTAGAGATGTGCGCGATTGTTATTAATTAGACAGTTGGCGAAGCTGTCCGCCAGGTGGCTAAGTTCACCTGCGGCCCACACACCGGCCCCGCAACCTGCGGCTAAGGGACTCTACTCGCGTGGCTTTTATACAATATACATATACATATATACGGGGGTTGCCCACATGACATCTGACCCACATCCGGCCCTCGTCTATTTACGAGTCAATATTGTTGCCGAAAAAAAGAAAAAAATGAAGGAAAGGAGAAAAGAAAGAAAGGAAGGTAACACCATAAGGCCCAACTGGTGCGATGTAACAGATTTATGGCCAGATTGGAAGTCCGGTGTTTGGGGAACATACGTTAGATTTGGGTTAGGGAGTATTCTAAACAAAGATTATTCAATTGATGAAGTATTTCATGTTTGGGACAATAGTTCATTTGTTTAGGAATGGAAATGTATACTATGACTTTATCCGATACTTTATCATTAATTGAAATGATTCTGTACAACGTGAAATTATGGTTTTAATAGTAAACTGTCTTATGACATCATTTTTATTGGCTATTTTATCGAGCTACTAACTTTTTGTACTCAACTTCATCCAGAAAAAAAAGATTATTCGGGATTCCTGGAATTTTATAGAATATTTTGAAATTTTTTAACATGTTCCTTAACAATTGTCTGGATTACTCTGCAGTTCTGGAACATATTCAAAAAAAGAATACTTAAAATTATCTGTACTTTAAAAAGATTGGAATTAAATTTAGTAAAATTTGTTTGCTTTTCAGCAAGATTGATCTGATTTAAATAAAAATTTTTGTGAATTAAATCCAAAATAATTTTAAGGAACACTTTTAAGTATTCTTTTTTACTATGAACATTCTAAAGTTTGTTGCTATGCTATTCTATTTTTTAATTTCGTTTTTAATTGTGTCATGTTCTAGAGTATTCTGGAATTTCATTTGAAAAAAAGGACGATGTTTCGAATGAGTAACACCCGTTCCTACACAAATATATTCTGCACAAAATATATTATACACAAAGTATACTGAACATATTTTTCCAACACAAAATATTTTCTACACAAAATACTTCCTACACAGAATTTAATACTGTTATATTTTTCCTACACAAAATTTTTTCTACACAGAATATTTCCTATACAGAATTCAATATCGTTATATTTTTCCTACACAAAATATTTTCTACTCAGAATATATCCTACACAGAAATAAATAGTAATTATTTTATCCTAAAAATATTTTTAAAATATTGTAAAAAAAATTATTCTGTCCAATATTTTTCCTATACAAAATATTTTCTATACAGAATATATTCTATACAGAATTAAATAGTAATATTTTAGTATGAAAATATTCTCAGAGCATTGTACACAAAAATACTATGTCCAATATTTTTCCTACACAAAATATATTCTACACAACATATTTAGATCAGTTAACAAAATATTTTCTACACAAAGTAGATCCTACACAAAATGAAATGATTATAATTTTACTTTAAATATTGTT
>JAUMHM010000087.1:9776639-9791235 GCA_032362435.1 Melikaiella ostensackeni | reverse complement strand
ACTAGTGCTGAAAAATCAACTTTCCGCACGCAAAACGACACCGACAAGGCTTACTTTTGGTATACGGCGGAAAAAAATTAGTTTTGGATCCGCAAATGTGGATCACTTTGATCTGAACTTGATAATAAGAATGATATGCAACGGTTTAATATACCGGGGTCTACCGTGTTAGATCAGCAATCTACATTGACTTTTTCAACTGCGCAGGCGTCGCGCAATGATGGAGTAAGGGAGAAAACGGATGATCTCTTCGTCGCTCCTTTGCTACGCGACGCCTGCGCAGTTGAAAAAAATCGCGGTCTGTTAAGATCACTGCAAAGAGCTTAGGGTCTTTGAAATTTTTCTTTTAGCGAATCCGCTTTGAAGTTCAGTGTCGAGTCTCTTGTGATAATCGTGATAATATTTGAATTCAAAATTAAAAAAAGAATGTCGAAAGTAAAGGCGAAGAAAACGGCAATAATTGTGGCAGATGCGATGATCTTTTTGTTCGATACGAAAACCCGATACTTCAAATTATGTCAGATTAAAAAAATTCTAAATGGTGATAAATCATCAAGTGCAAATTTCAGGAAGCACATAAAGGAGATGTAAATTGGGTGATCAGCCGCTTGAACAGCAACTGCTTTTAGAGGTTAATAAGAAATATTCTTAAATCTTAACGCTTGACAGGAGATACCATTGTAAGTTTTTTGTGCTTATTTAATTCCAAATATATTGTTGTTCACATCTTGAAATATCGCGTACAGTTTATTTTACATATGCCCATTTATTTCAAAATCTCAAAAACTAAAGGGGGGGGGGGGCTAAATTCAAAGTAACTTTCAGGTAACTTGAAGTTACTTCTTTCAGTAACGTAACTGTAATGAGTTACTTTTTTTCTAAGTAACGTAGCTGTAACGAGTTACTTAAAAACAGTAACTTACCCAAAGTTGTTGATAACTACCACCGGTATCAACTTTCAGCCGCATTTTAAAAGCTTTCTACGTGCTTTCCGACTAGTTTGACGCATTTACGTGAAAAGCGCGACGACACTTCCCGTATTTATCATCGCCATCCTTTGCAAATGAAATATTTCGCGTGGAAAAGCTGTCATCGTTGAAATTCGTATCGAACTACTCTGAACGTAAAGTCCGTCCCATTTTTTACCTAATCCCTTTTTCCCCTTTTCTCTTTGAATTTCAAAAATCCCGTAAATACCTCAAATTGAGAATTCTGATTCTCTGCCCCATTCTTTTTCACAAAGTTTCTAAAATTTGCCTAATATTTCAAAGATTTTGAAAGGTTTCAAAGATTTCAAAAGAATTCACAAAGATTTCAAAGGTATCACAAAGATATTCACATGATTTCACAAAATTTTAAAAAGGTTTTAAAAGGTTTCGAAGATTTCAAAGATCTCAAAATATTCCAAAAGATTTCAAAGATTTCAAAAGGATTCACAAATATTTCAAAGATTTCAAAAGGTTTCAAAGATTTCAAGAGAATTCACAAAGATTTGAAGATATCCAAAAGATTTAAATATTTCAGAAAAATTTCAAAGATATTTCAAAGGTTTCAATAAAATATAAAAGATTTCAAGAAAATTCACAAACATTCAAAAGATTTCATGAAAATTTCAATGATTTCACAAATACTTCACAGGTTTCAAAAGTTTTCAAAGATTTCAAAAGACTTCAAAATATTTTACAGAGATTTCAAATATTTCAGAATATTTCAAGAGAATTCACAAATATTTCAAAAATTTAACAAAGATTTCAAAGATATTAAAAAAATTTCAAAGGATTTCAAATTATTTCATAAAGATTTCAAGAGAATTCACAAACATTTTAAAGATTTGACAAAGACATCAAAGATCTCAAAATATTTCAAAACATCTCAAAAGAATTCACAAATATTTGAAAGATTTCAGAAAGATTTCAACGATCTCAAAATATTTCAAACATTTTGCAAAGATTTAAAGATTTCAGAGGGATTTCACAAAAATTTCTGTGATTCCGCAAATCTTTAACAGATTTCAAAAGTTTTCAAAGATTTTAAAAAACTTCATAAATATTTCAAAGATTTAACAAACTTTCAAAGGACTAAAAATTTTCCAAAATATTTTGAAGATTTCAAAAGAACTCACACATATTGCAAAGATTCCATAGATTTAAAAATATTTTACGGAGATTTTAAAGATTTCAGAAAGATTTGAAGAGAATTCACAATTATTGCAAGGATTTCAAAGAAATAAAAATTTAATATAAAAGATTTCGAAGATTTCAAAACAATTAACAAATATTTCAAAGATTTTATCGAAAAGATTTAAATATTGTAGAAAGATTGTAAGAGAATTCACAATGATTACAAGGATTTCACAAATACTTCAAAGATTTAACAAAGATTTCAAAGAACTGAAAATTTTCCAAAAGATTTCGAAGATTTCAAAAAAATTCACAAATATTTCAAAGATTTCAAAGATTTGAAAATATTTTACGAAGATTTTAAAGATTCCAAGAGAATTCATAACGATTGCCAAGATTTCAGAATATTTCAAGAGAATTCAGAAATATTTCAAAGATTTCACTGAGATTTTAAAGATCTCAATTAACATTCCAAAAGGTTTCAAAGGTTTCAAGAGAATTCACAAATACTTCAAAGATCTCAAAATATAATAAAGCATTTCAAAGATTTCGTAAAGATTTAAAGATATGAAAGCTTTCACAAAGACATTAAAAAAATTTCAATAAGATTTAAAATATTTCAAGAAAATTCACAAATATTCGAAAGATTTCATGAAAATTTCAATGATTTCACAAATATTTCAAAGATTTCGAAGATCTTAAAATATTTTAAAATATTTAAAGGTATCGCAAAGAGTTAAAGAGTTCACACAGATATTTCAAAGATTTTAAAGATTTCGAGAGAATTCACAGATATTTCAAAGATTTCAAGATTTAAAAAATTTCACAAAGACCTTAAAAGATAGCACAAAAATTTTAAACATTTAAAAAGATTTTACAAAGATTTCAAAGATTTCACGAAGGCTTGTACATCAAATTTCAGATTCAATCGAGAAACTAAACCCAAAAGGTAAATCAATTCTACAGCTCAAAATTAAAAATATTTGATACTTTCAAAAATTGACTTCATGAAATCGGAATATTCAAGAAATGCCTTTTTCCAGAAAACATCCAGAAAGTCGTCAACTTTAGATGTTAGTATAGACTCTATATTGTTAAAACAAAATTTTGAAAATCGAAAATATGTAATATGCAAAAAATAACGTATTAGGACACTAAAAGGTATTATTAATTTAGAGCTGATTTTTATACAGCTGGGTTTTACATGTCAGTAAACTGTAAATTTAAATAAATTCTTATCTTCATAATTTTTTATGTTTTCGTAAATAATTTTTTAAAATTTATTCCTTTTGACTCTGGAGTCTTTTTTTAGCTGACATTAAAAAAGGTATTGAACATCTGAGAGTCTTCAACCAATGAAAATACATTAGAAAAACAATGTTTAAGTCTTAAGGAAAGAAAAACAGATAAATAGGAGGTTTTTCAAAAAGTCATTCATGTGTTTTTTCAAATAATTCATTTCTACCTTGCTTAGAAAAATACTTTGAACAATTTAGGGTTCTATACTGAAAAGAATACACTAGAAAAAATTGACAAGAATAGGGGACCAAAATCTATCTACTGATAAAAATATATTTAATAAATTTTTGAATATCAGTACTTTTCAATTATATTGTTTATCTATTTCTCAATCTTTCATCTCCTTGAATTTTTTCCTGATGAATAATCAGAAGAAAGTGCTGAGATGTTGAACGGATTTTTCAAAGCTTGCTAAAAAAAAATTTTTATACACAAAAATGACTATATATAGTAGTATGTGGAAAAGCTGCTAAGAAAAGATGCTACTGTTAGCAAGAGGTCAGTCACGTGCAAGTTGGTACCCATAAGATATAAAAAAGTTTTCAATAATATATGAAATTCTCTTTCAATCGCCTTTTTCGGAAAAAACCCCTTTTTTACCTTAAAATTGAACTTCTGGACCGCTGTGATCCCTGTATTCTGTATTATTTTTATTCTGATTTTTATATAAACGGAGAGACATATTGTGCCAATTTCAAGAATTACAGAACTGTGTAATTATACCGTCAACGTGTCAATCATCTGAAATTTATGCGTGGGCGATACCTTGGAATCGTTTCCTCAAGGAATGACAAAGATCGTTAAAATCAACCTCTTTTGAGATTACTTGTCGCTCACCTGAAAATAATTCACACGTTGAAATTACAAGGCGTAGGCGCGAAATTTCCATAACAAGAGAGGTTTATGAGCAGCGTCATAGATTATTTCTAATCTATGAAGGAATTGGCACGAAACTCTGTGTCGAGGAAAAAAAACGTGTGGCGCTAAGGTTAAGTTTATTAAGTAATCCATGTAACTCGAGTAAGAGAGTCTACATGTAATTAGATACTCGCATACGCTATACATATATACCTTTCGAATGGAGCCGCCCAGAATGGTAAACAATTTGTCGGATAAATACAGACAACGGATACGAATCAATTGAAACGCTTGTCACTGAAAGTGTTTTCAATCTTGTTACATCAGCACTTTCACAAAAACTACTTATTTTAAAGATATAACTTTTAAAAGACGTGAATTTTAACGAAGTTATCTTGTGTAAACAGAAAAATTCAACAAGAAGTCTTTAAACCGAGTATGTTTTCAAAATCAGTATGAATGGCTCATTAGGGACCAAAATGTTACAAAACAAAAAAGAGGGGAGAAAGGAAAGAGATATTTGTCTTATTCTTTCTGTCTTTTTTATACTACTAGGGACTAAAATGATTCAAGTCATTTAAATCTCATCAGGAAAATTTCATAGGATACTACGGTAATATATTTCAAACTTTTTTTTTTTTTGTCACTTTATCTATCTGTACCCGGAGAAATTATCTTTTTTATATATATATATATATATATATATATATATATATATATATATATTTGTTTTCCACGTTTCGTCCTAGGCTGACTCACTGGACTCTTCAGTAAGGCAATGTGAATCAGCCCTATCTGTAAAAGAACCGCTCCTCCCTTGGTTTATACGCCTGGAACAGTATTGCCGTCGAGCAAGAAATACCGAGGATCGAGACGAGACGAGAATATACCTGCTGTCTCGGTATTTCTCGTCTCGTTTTGTCTCGTCTCGCTCTGTCCTTTCTCGTTCTCGTGTCGGTTTTTCCAACATTAATTGGCAGATGTTGCCCAAACTACTCAGGACCAGTCAAGATGCTGCAGACAAAGGAAAGAGGTGCATTCTGACATAAGACTCTTCGTCATACACCATTTTTTCCCAGACACGTTGATTTTACAAGGGAACTTTTTTTTTAATAAACCACTAGACTTTTTCAATTATATATTTTCAGATCATTCGTTTTATGCTGATAAAGTTGACATCGAACACGATACGTTGTGGTTTGTAGAAAGTGGTTCGTACAAAAATAGGTATATATGGGAAAGAAAATATGTAGTCGAAAAATTTAAAGCTGCTGTCATGCTTAAATAAGACCAAGAGGTAAAAAAAATTGTCGGAGGGTGTCACAGGTACATCCAGGATTTCAGTTAAGCAAGCGATTACGAGACAAAAACGAAGCAGGCTCGGTTTGCCTCGTCTCGGACGGCATCACTAATCTTTGCTTTTCATTTTTTATCCCTATAATCATTTTCTAGTCTAGTGCTCTTCTCATTGATAAGACCTTTAATACTCAGCTTTCTTGAGTACACTTGCTTTTTCTCGTTGACAGACACGCGGATTCCATCATTCCACTAAGCATCTCCAGCCTAAATATTTATTCATCTTTTGACAATATACAAATTGTACTTCTGGTTTCTGCAAAGTCTCTATTTTAACTTGCGTTTGCTATGACATATTATTAATTCTTGTTTTCCTTCACCCTTGATCTGGGCTCATTTTTGAAACTAAGAGGTAGTGATCCATTCCGCATCTAGAACCTCTCATAACCTTTGTATCCCTTGCAAGTATTTGTTATAAACAAGCCTTTTTCTAAGAATACACTAATCAATTTATCCCCGTTATCGTTCATTTTTGGATCTCTGAAACAACCAAGTACCCTGTCGGTACCTTCGCATTGCACACCAACCCAGCCATTCATATCTCAGAGTAGAATGATTCTTTCCCCAGGATCGCACCCATTTATACTTTTCGACATGCTGTTTTGCTCTCTCATTCATAATCCGACCGAATTCCTGGCTACTGTGTGATACATTATCTACTCCTGGCCAAAGTTCTAGTCCATTTTCGATCTTTCTTATCTCACATCTCTTCTTCTTTGTTCCCGCGGGCAAAATATTCACCAAAATACTTATTGGTAAGGTCACGGGAATAACTGAAGAAAGGATCCGGGAAGTCCAATGTGGATTGATGCCAGGGAAATCATAGAAAAAGCTTTCGATAAGGTGGATAGAACTAAACTTTGGGGAGTCCTGAAAGAATATAGACTGAATGGTTGACTTCTAAAAACAATAAAAGCAATATAAGTAAATGGACAAACGAACGATTGGTTTCATAATAAGCAGAGCGTTAGGCAAGACTGCGTTTTGTCCTCCTGGATATTCAATTTATACATGGACAATTGTCTAAGAGTTGTTCTCTTAGACGAAAAAGGTGTTGATCTGAGAACATTGAAAGTGCGTTGACTGGCGTTTGCAGATAAGATTGTTATGTCAGAATCAGTCTATGATTTGCAGAGAATGATGAGCAGACTGGATACCAGCATGAAGAGTGTGGCTCTTAAGGTTAACGTGAATAAAATTTCTAGCTTCCTTACGCGCATTGTATCCCTCAATTCCCTTTCCTCAAAATCATTGACACCTCTAATAGTATTTTAAACACCCAGTCTCCATTCATCGTCTGAAACTTTTCCGAGGGCAGGCCTTTCGTCAATAGAAGTGTCAATCCTATCCGAAGCTGCATTATTATTTGTATTGTGCAATATTTAAAGTGTACACCTAACTAACAACTCGATGCTAAATCGCCATAAGATGGTGTGTGCATTCATAACGTCAGTCCCACCAAACTTCGATCATTGAAAGAAAAGTATGAAAACAAAGCCAGAACCAGAGGAGTTATGATCGGTTTGTGTTGTTTACTGAGGAGGGCACCAGACTCCTGCAGTTTAGTCTTGACGGGAAAAGACCATTCAATACTTCATAAACGTGATAAGAATTCTCAACCCTGAATAAAACTTGACAAGTTTAGAAACTTCCACAAATTTCCATTACCCCCCAAAAGTTTCCCATATTTTCAAAAGTTTTAAACATTCCCAAATTTCAAAAATTTCCATAAGTTTCACAGATTTCATATGAATGATGCAGTAATATCAAAAATGTGTCTATATAAAAGAACCAGATAAGAAATTAACTTTGTATGAAGGAATAAAATAGCGACTGCCACCATTCTGTAGACATTTCCGTAAACGTTTTGTGCAAAGGCTTGGATTGTAGAAGTGCATGAGAAGTGCATGTATGGTCCGAGCACGAGTTTCCCTTATCTGAACTCGCGAGATGCTCCTACGTATATGGTGCGACGCAAGTCCTGGCGCCAGGGTGACTATGTCGTGATTCATGCTTTGAGTTTCGTATATGTGTATTTTCCCTCTCTTTTTCTCCCTCAAATCCTCACATTCAGTTCAAAATTATATGTCCCTGTCTTTCTATTTATCCAGTCACCTTTTACACCACACTCTGGCATCACAGCAAAAAATGTAAAATTCATTATATTTAAGTTTAATGCAGTGACTCTGTAACAACCAGCACGGTTAATGCAATTCAGAATTCAGTCACGTAGTGGAGAATATAATAGCTTGGTCATCATGTCGCACTGCCCTGTTACGGAAATCCCATGTCTACCACCAGTCCACCACGATTCACCCTTGCTTATCTTTTTTCCAGAGCTGGATTTAGGTTTCAGACCGAGTAAGGCAAAACTCAAATTTGCCGCCCTTTTTCAATTTTCGTTACTAATTTTTGGGGTGATTTCCATTCGATCAACGTCTACCTGCTTGCTTTACCCCCACTACCCAAATTCCCCTCATGCGTCTGAGGTCCACAAGACTGTTCGCCGACCCTTGCCAGCAGGGGGTTTCATTGTACCTGATGAGGAATAAAAAACGAAAAAGAAATTTTTTAAATGTTGAAATTAGTAATTTAGGAATTTTATATTCAATATCTACGTTTTTTTGCGATTCCAATGATATGTTACTTGCCCCATTAACAAAGTAAACCCCGGGATATCTAACCGTTGCATATCAATCTGATTATCAACTTCAGATCAAAATGATCCACATTTGCAGATCAAAAATTGACTTGCACACAACTTCATTCATATCTGTCGAGTGGCAGTTATTATAATTTTTATTAAAAGTCGTAGGTTATTCATGACAGACATAATGTATATAAAACTAAAGCAGGGATATCACGACCAATTCATGTCCGTCTGCGTACATGCATATGAAAGCCTGAACCTTGCCCTGGAAATTATTTTTTTTTTTAACAGAAAACGTCTTGAGAAACATTTAATTTTCAGAAAATAAATAATTTTTCAACTAGAAAAGATCAATTTTCGTATCACGTGCGGAAAGGCGTATTTTAACGTGCGAGCGAGTCACGACTCGCTCTTGCGTTAAAATATGCCTTTTCGCACTTGATACGAAATATACTATTTACACAATTTCATGAATATCTGTCGAGTGGCAGTTGTTATACTTTTTATTGAAAGTCGTAGGCTAGTCATGACCCATGATGTAGTTCATTTTTCAACCAGGTAGTTAAATTTTCAACCAAAAAAGAGGAATTTTCAACAAATTACATAAATTTTCAACTAAATAATTGAATTTTCATCTAAAATGATGAATGTTTAACCAGAAAAATGCATTTTTAACAAAGGAGTGCAACTCTCAACCAAGTATGTGGTTGAATTTTCACCCAAAAATATGAATTCTCGACGAAAAATGTAATAGTTGGTATTTCAACCAAAAAAGATCAATTTTCAACCAAAAAGTTGCATTTTTAACTAAAAAATATGAAAATTCTACCAAATAAGATGAATTTTCAAACTGAAAAGAAGAATTTTCAACTAGAAAAGAAAAGATTTCAATTAAAAATATTGATTTTCAACCAAAAATGGAAAAGTTGAATTTTCATTTTAAAAAATGAATTTTTCAACAAACTAGTTACATTTTCAACCCTAAAGATGAATCTTTAACCGAAAAAGATGAATTATTAGCGAAAAATGTAATAGTTGATATTTCAATCTAAAAATATTTTAATTTTCAATCAAAAA
Source organism: Melikaiella ostensackeni (assembly GCA_032362435.1). NCBI lineage: Eukaryota > Metazoa > Arthropoda > Insecta > Hymenoptera > Cynipidae > Melikaiella > Melikaiella ostensackeni. The sequence goes on along the minus strand of JAUMHM010000087.1, from coordinate 9,781,875 downwards.
CAGTGGGATGCAACCAAAAAGGACAAATTAAAAAAAAGTTAAATCCTCAGCTAAAACGGATGAATTTTCAACTAGAAAAGATTTCTTTTCAACAAAAAATGGAATCGTTAAATTTCCATTAAAAATTTTGATGTTCAACAAAAAAAACAACAAATTTTCAACAAAATAGTTACATTTTCAAGCAAGGAGATGAACTCAAACCCAGAAGTCTAATTTTCTATTTGAAAAAGACAAATTTTCAAAAAAATGCATGGAATTTCAATAAAATAGTTGATTTTTCAAACAAAAAAGATTAATTGTTACCCAAAAAGGATGAATTTTTAAGAAAATAATTCAACTTTCAACCAAATAATAACATTTTTAACAAAAAGGATGAATTCTTAACAAAAAATATAATTGTGGACTTTTCAACTAAAAATAATTAAAGAATTAACATTCAACCAAAAATAGATAGTTAAATTTTCAGTTAAAAAAATTAATTTTCAGTTAAAAAAATTAATTTTCAACCTAAAGAGAAGCAAATTTTCAACGAAGTAGTTACATTTTCAACCTAAGAGATGAATTTGTAACTAAAATGATGAATCTTCAACTAAAAAATGAATTTTTGGAACTTTCAAACAAAAAGTTGAATTTTATATTAAAAAAGATGAATTCTCAACAAAAAATGCAATGGTGAATATTCCAACCAAAAATTATTTTAATTTAAAATAAAATAACAGCTCAATTCAACTAAAAAAGTCGAACTTTCAGCAAAATAGTTGAATTTTCAACCAAAGCAGATTAATTTTAAGCCGAAAAGGATGACTTTTTAATAAAATAATTAAATTTTCAACAAAAGAAAATGAATTATTAACCAAAAATATAATAGTAGACTTTTCAATCAAAAATAGTTGGATTCTTCTATTGGTTTCTATTAATTCAGTTCGCATCTGAATGGAAAAACAAAAATAAGAGGAATTTTCAACAAAAAACATGATTTTTCAACTGGAAAAAAATTCAATCAAAAATGGAGTAGTTAAATTTTGAGTTAAAAAAATTAATTTTCAACAAAAAGAAAAACGAATTCTCAACAAAGTAGCTGAATTTCAAAACAACGAGATGAATTTTTAACTCAAATGATTTATCTTTAATTAAAAAATGAATTTTTATCGAAGAAGTTCAACTTTTGACCAAGTAGTTGAATTTTCAACCAAAAAAGATGATTTCTCAACGAAAAATATAAAAGTTGATATTTCAACGAAAAAAGATTAAATTTCTGCCAAATAAATTAATTTTGAAACGAAAAGCACGAATTTTCAAAAAGTAGAATTTTCAAGCCAAAAAGGATAATTTTCTACAAAACAGTTGAATTTGTAACCAAACCGGAATCACTTTCTAACATAATTGTTGAATTTTCAATAAAATAATTTTTTGTAACTAAATAGTAAATTTTGTAACCAAACAAGATGGATTTCTCACTAAAATAAGGAATGTTTAACTGGAATAGTTAAATTTTCAGTTAAAAAAATTAATTTTCAGCCAAAAAAAACGAATATTCAACTGTGGAAATTATTATTTTTTGTCTAAAAATGTTTCTATACTTCTGGAAGATTTACAACTTGCTATGGCTATCTTCTTGAAAAAATATAGGATATTCGTACGTTGATTTAGATTATTATTATTCCATTTTGCAGAATAGAAAAATATAATAATCCAAAATTCACACATTTCTAAAAATTCCTAACTTCATGAAATTTTACTCTTTATTTATTTATTTTTTTTATTTGTGAGCCTTTTTATGTTCTGTTTTTGATTCATGAAAGGGTTCATAAGAAAGTAAATATCATTTCGATAAAGAAATTTCTTCGAGCGCTCCGGTTTCAATGTGCATTGTGACGTTGTAAAATTTTTATAATAATCGGTTCCCAATTGTTATTTTGACCCCTCCTTTTGTTGATTGATTTGTGATCTAAATTCTTTGTTTCAAATTTGGTTTGGCTTCCCTAACTATTATTTTGACCCTCCCCTTATTGAATGAATTTAATTCGGTTCCCCAATTAAATATTTTGACCCTTCTTCAATTAAATTAATTGTATTCTTTCATTTGGTTTCAATCCCTAAATATTGTTTCGACCCTTTCCTTATTTATAAATGAATTATTGAATTGTAATAGTCGTTAATCTTGGAATACCGAATGACAAAAGGGTTTAACCTTTTGGTTAGTTCTAGGATTCAATTATTTCATTACTTCAATATTTATTTGTTATTTCAAATTTTGATAATTTATTGTAATAAATAATTTAATTTATATAATATTCGATTTAATTGACTGTTCATTTCAGTATTATTTTTAATTAATATAATATAAGACAGTTTTGATTTTCCGAACTACCCCTATATCGTTTCCAGTTTTGGGGCTGAGTTAGTTAATTAATTTCGGCCTTTCCATATTAATTAATTTATCTCTTTAATTTAGGGGACAGCTCAAGATCTGGCGCCCAGCAAATTAACTTATTCATTAGTACGTTGAAGATAATTAATAGTTATTTTATTATTATTTAATAAAATAATTTATGGTTACAGCATGTAGACGGTCATGACTTGGTCGTGGCATAACAACTGCCGCTCGAAAACTCATGGAAATTCATGACAGGTAATTAATCTTGAGAATCGGTTCATCCTGATGATCAATTTGATGATCAAATAAGAAATCCAATATCTGTATGAAAGCGTTGCATGTATCATTTTGATCCAATTTCGGGATCAGATTGATCAACTGGCATTCACTGTGAACAGAAGAAGTTCTTCTGCTGCCCACCATTTTTAAAATGTCGGTTCATCCCCCAACAACAACAAAAGTAACGATAATGTGAGGAACTTAAACTTACCAGTTACTGCAAAAATATTAACCAAGTTACGTTGCAAGTTACTTTTCCAAAGAAGTAACTAAGTTACGTTACAAGTTACCAGGGCCGTTCCTACTTTTGTTCCGCCCGGGTGCAGAAATACCCTGCTGCCCTTCTCCTTCCACCTTCTGAAACTTTTATTGCACAAATTTTTGAATTTTTACAAATATTTTTACGAAAAGCTTGCTCGTCTAGCTTTTGATTCTGCAAACTTTTTTTATTAAGTCATTCGTTTGCAGTGTTTTAACTGTCTCATGTTCAATCGAAATAATCGCCAAATTTCAAAGTCGATTTACTGTCATTGATGATCTTAAATAAATTTTTATCAATTTTAACTTTGAAAATGATCGCTCTGCGTTAGCAAAGGACACTAGTAGAGTCAACATAATTCGATAAGCTATTACTACATTCGGAAACACCAAATGTAAGTTCCTTTGCAGAATAAACCTTAAAATTTCTGTGCATGCCTTATCCGGACATATCATGTCATGTAATGCTAAAAGTTCATCTTTGAATTCAATAGCAACTACATCAGACGATTTCGTGGTTTTGTTTGCAAGAGCTAACTCGAAGTTCTTGCACTTTTTCAAAAGCTCTAGTTTATCCAATTCTTTGAGATTTTTACTGTCGAAAAGAAATCCAAAAGTGTCTGTGAAATGTTGAATAAATTCAAATCTTTCTGATAGGGCAGTTATGGCTACATCCAATAATGTGAAATAGAATTCAACTTTATAACGACGCTCAGGATCTTGTATCGGTTCAACAACGTGCTCATAGTCTGCTTGCTTAGTTTTTCTTCTCAGGAGAACTTCCCTGGCAGCTGGGAGGTTCACCTCTGCTTCAACTTCTTTTGCGAGTTTGGCTGCTTCTGTTACATAGTGCTTGAAACCTTCATCGGTTCGCTTTTCAGTGAGAAACTTTCTAAGATCAGGAATTGAATCAACACAAGATGAAAGATCTAAATGAGAGCTTTGTAACACTTCACTGACTATATTAATTTTTGTAAAGATTTCGTACCAAATTACAATCGAGCAAAGAAACTTGAATGCTTTAAGTTTTGTTTCAAAACATAGAGCTTCGTGAATAGTTTCAACATCTTTGGTTTCGTATAATTCTATCAAACTGTCATACAGGAGATTTCCCCCCTGTAATACCTCAAAGGTTTTATTGCATCAGTTCTACGTGGTCAACGAGTTTCTGAAACTGGCTTTAAGGTTAATTGCGGAACGTCCTTTCTAAAAACTTTCCATCTCTGAGGTGAGGCTGAGAAAAAGACGTACAATATTTGCACAATTCCGAAAAAGTAAACAGTTTCGAAAGCGTTGTTGGAAGCATCGTTGATAATAAGGTTCAGTGAGAATGGATTACAAGGAACAAAGAAGACCATTTGATTTAAATACAAAATTCTTCTCTGAACTCCTCAATAATCTCCTTTCATATTCGAACCATTCTCGTAACATTGGCCGCGAACATTTTGGATGTTTAAACCGAGCTTTTTCAACTAATCAACCATGGTTTGCGATAAACCTTCACCGGTAGAGTCAATGATCGAAGCAAAGCCAAGGGAAAACTCGCGTATTTCAAAACCTCTTTTTTCTACGTCAATGTCAACTATTCGTGAGGTTAATGTTGCTTGTTCTATACGACTTTTATCTTGTGTACAGACAAGAGAAATAGAAAAATACTGCATTTGTGTAATTTTCGTGCGAATCAATTCAAGAACTTCTTTGCAAGCAATTCAATTATTTAATTTTGAATTCTAGGTCCTAAGTACGTTGGCATCCTTCTGTCATCTTTGTGCTGCATATGTCTAATATACTCCGCCATAAATGGATCAAATTTACCAATCATTTCTATTGCCTTTAAAAAATTTCCGTTGTCATGCTAGAACAATTTACTTGACGAACCACGAAAGGCCAGATTTTGTTCTGCTAAATATTATACTCGTACCACGTAAATTATGAGCTCAATTACGGAATACCAGTGACGCTTCTCTGCTTCAAAAAGTGCTTGATCTCCTGTTACAGTTTTTGTTTTGTTTTTAACGGCATATCTGAATTGGACAACTTCCTAAAGTTCTAAAAATGCTTTCAAAAAAAAAAACTTTTTTCGTGTCGCTCTAAGTGACGAGGTGCATGTTTCCAATAATGAAAACCTTGCTTAATTAAGGGACTTCATTCCTGACTAAAAAGCTTACAACAAAAGCAAAATATTGCGTTCTTAGACAGGGTCGGATTTAGGCATAAGCAAAGTAAGCAGTCGCTTGGGGCCCCAGCTTGATCGGGGCCCCCAATGTCCGTTGAAATGGTCCGAAAAAAATCAGAGTCGGTTTTTCGAAAAATTTACGAATA
>JAUMHM010000087.1:9735309-9749794 GCA_032362435.1 Melikaiella ostensackeni | reverse complement strand
TTGACCTTCTACAGCGAAAGGATAAAACACATAAGGAGAGAGGAAGGGGTGGAGAGAAGGAAACCGCACGTTGAAGACAGACATAAGTTCATGCATGGATACGTAATTTTTATAATTTGGCTGAAACGTTTGCCAAATTCATACTTATATATTTTACTGCATGTTATTTCACATAATCATAAGATTCTATTGCCAATATAAAAAGTTTCTAAAAACAACTTGAATATTTGGGTCAATAAAAAACGACATCTTTCAAAAAAACTAGTAAAGATGTCACTGAATGATATTTAATATACTTTCAGTTTTTTTCAGTTTTTTTTTCTTTCAGTTTTCTACAACTTATTAAAATGTTAACCTGGTACTTATCATAAAATAAGGTTGCCAAAAAGTTTGACATACATTTTTCATTTTTATCACAAATTAGAATGTTAACCTGGTACTTATCAAAAAATAAGGTTGCCAATAGGTTTTTACATACAATCAGGGAAATGAATATGATACCCTCGTTGTCTACAAAAAAAGGTATTCTGAGGAAGATGCCATATTAACAATATGTGCATATCTTATCATGGTCCACTGTGCACTGCATTTTTACTAACATTTATGTTCTATTTTTATAATTATATAATTTTTCAGATGCTTATGTGTTTTTCTGTATCTATTTTAGATTTTCTTATATCTACTCTATTCTCAACTTTATTGAACATTCTGTAAATATAATCATAATATATTTCTGGCAACCACGCACTTGTGTCAGCCAACACTTGTCAAAAGTGGTGTGCCCTGGGGTAGGGAATATGGAAGAGGAAGGGGTAGACACGCGACTAGCAAAACTTAATAGAGTGATTGATAAGGTAAGGGAGGAGGCAAGATCGAAAAGAAATGGAGAAGGGGTGGGAGAGGTTGGCGAAATGACGAGCGTAGGGACAGTAAAGACAGAATGAAGGAGAGTGTAAGAAAATAGAGGAAAGGGTAAATGGAGAAATGGGAACTCAGCAGGAGAAAAAAGATCACGGGAGAATGTTGAGTGGAAAGAGATAGAGGGAGAAAGAGAGGTACGTGAAAGAGGTCGAGAAAGTGGTAAAGGAAGGGAGGGAATGGAAAGTGATAACAGGGAAAGAGGAGAAAGGAAGTGCATAAATGAGAAAATCAGGATTGGCGAGTGGACAGAGTCTTTCAAGAGAGTGCTAGAGGGTGTGGAAAATAGGTTAAAGGGTGAAGTAAGTAGGGATGCAGGGAAAAGGCGAATGAGGCAATTTCAAGGCTGAAAAGAAACAAAGCAGCAGGTGAAGATGGCTGAGAAAATGAAGCACTGAAATATGGTGGTAAAGGGGTAAAAGAAGATATGTGGAGGCTTTGCAATAAGGTTTGAAGAGGTGATGGGGTAGGAAAAAGCCAAAAAATGATTCCTAAAGAAGGAAAGTAATGAAGTAGTGTTGCTGAATGGAGCTAAAATTTTTAGATTGGTAGTGGTAAGAGGAAGCAGAAGCCCAGGGCAAGGTCGCAAGTGACTAGGAGTAACAATAGTGGTTAAGTCGATATGTAAGAAACAGTTCGTAAGATAGTATATGAGGATTGTCGATAAGAAAACATGTCATTGTTCTGAAAAGACTCTTAAAACCGTAAAAGAGAGCGAGTATAAACAAAATAAAGGAGAAGTGAAAATTGAAATAAACATTACATTGGATGGCAATTTCTATAGACAAAACTTTTTTTGCTCGTATATTTATATTTCTACTACATGTAAGTTTATGAAATGTATTTCGACAGTCAAAGAGGGAATTTTTCTGCGATCGCTTAGTCTTGAAAGGTAAATAAAGAAAGTAGGTACCAAAGGGGGCAAAATGAGCCAATGGTGCACCTTACCAACATATATGTATCTGTATGTGTAAGACCTTCTGTAGGAATAATGCTTGATATTTTCGGTTCGTAAAACTTTATGGATGGTAATAACCCGCGTCGTAGACTCTAAAACTTCTCTCCGGAATGCTCGATATACGACATACACCTTCCTTGCAAACCCACCCCTTCTGTGGATCCCACCCACCCATTTTCTCAAGACTCGGGCTTTATTGCATTTTCTTAGAGCAAATCTTTTCGTCCTTCTTGCTGGATATTAAAAAGTTTTAATTTTTCCTCAGAGTATTAATTTTTTATGATATCCGAAGTCCATGGGTCATTCCATTTTATTCCGCCGAAGTCGGTTGCAGCCTAATTTTTAATAATTTTGATACCTATTTACAAAATGTTTTATTTTCGACCATTCAGGCCTAAAAAATGCGGACTATGTCCGTTACATCATTGGTTACATATTTTTACACTCCTCCAGTCTTATTCACATGTGCTTCTCACCTATACTCATTACCTCGTCTTTCCTCTTACATATCACTCTCTTGAACTTAAAGCCTCAACGTATCGATCATATATCTTTTCATTGCACAATTCATCCATTTTACATATTTCCTAATTTCTATTACCAACAAGATTACTTATTTCTCCCGTTTTCTATCCTTCTTCCTTTTCAATTTTCTCAGCCATTTTACCATCTCTCCCTTTCATTTTTCATGCAGGATCTTTCCCATTGTCAAGCTTCCTTTATGTATTTTTTCACAATCATTTAGCCAATTCTTTAATGTTGCTCTGCCTCTCTCACTTAACATGCACCTTATTTTTTCTTGCTGATCCCAGTACTTATTCCATTCTAAATTTGAAAATATAGTTGAAGGTTTGTCCAACAACAAGAAGTGTTAATCGATTGTTCATCAGAATAAAGCAAATTCAACTTTGAAATTAAAATGTCAAGTTTAAATCATTGGTCATACGATCTTTATTATACAACTATGTTTACAAAAACAACGTTTCGACACCTTTTTGTGCCTTCTTCAGCTATAAAATTTTTTTAAAAATAATATTATAAAGAAATGATTGATATTTAAAAGTCAAACTTGAAAGTAGTAGAAAAATTTTGTCAAACGTTATTCTTACAATTTAGACGTTTTTCAACTTTGTTGACAATTGAAACATGTTTGTGCAGGTGTTTTCATTCCATTTTCCAAACGAAAATATTGTTTTTAATAAAAACACTGTTTTTGAAACAAAACATTTTTTAACTATTACGTTCCAAGAGTAAAATAAATAATAAATACTAAGTAAATTTGTAAGAACTTTTGATTCTAGTCCATCTCTCGTTTGCGGGAATTTATTTTGCGGATAAACCATGGTCTGACGACCTGGAGGTACGACGTGATACTGAAATATTATGAATTAGACAATTGGAAAACGTTTACATGCAAATTGACTTCTAAATTTGAATTCAGAATGAAAATGTCAATTAATATTTGAAACACTTAGGTACGTGTTGTCAATATTTAACATTTCAGTTCGTAAATTTATGCAATTTCTTTTATATATGTTTGTTTCCTAAACCAATCTGTACTGATGTTACCTTTTTGTGTTCTTTTAATGGAAATTTCTAAAAAAATTTAAGGTGTTATCATTTCCAATTTCGTGAGTGTGCTTAAAAGATTCCTCTATGTTGTAAAAAGCTTGAACAAATTCATTAATTTTTTCAGTAGAGATGATAGCGAATATGTAGTCAACATATTTTTGTGTATGAATGAACTAAAGTTTAAATTTCTTAAGGCTCAATTTTCGACATCTTCTAATACTAGATTGGAAATGATCGGAGACAAAGGAGAACCCATTGGACAACCAAAAACTTGTTCATAATACTTATTATTAAATACAAAAACTTATTAATAAAAACCGTTTTCATTGTTATTAGAATTTCGTTTTTTGAAATTTTTGTAAGATTTTTATTGAGACCTAATTTTTCTTCAACAACTTTCAAAGCCAAATCTAAAGGTATATTGTCGAACATGGAAACGACATCTAGTGAAATGATGGAGTGGGAACTTGGAATTTTTTGGTTTTTTAAACAATTTTTGAAATCTCAGCTATGTTTAACGAAAGACTCGGTTTTTTCTGATAATGGTTTTAGGATTCCAGATAAAAAAAAAAGCTAATTCATAAATGAGGGAACCAATGGAAGAGACTATTATTCTCCATTTTAAATCTGGTTTATGCACCTTAGGGAGAGCATAAGCTTTAGCTGTCATGCGACCACGTGATTTTAGCTTATAAGACATTTTATCATAATATATTTTTTTTGTTCCCATCTTTTAACAAAAACATTACATTTTTTCTATAGAAGGTACCAAAGAAGTTTTTACTTCTTTGTAAATATTTGTATTTTTCAACATTGTTTCTACGGTTTCTTTGTAATCATTTAAATTAGAAGCTACAGTCACATTTCCTTTTCAGCTTCAACAAAAATAATGTCTTTGTTATTTTATCAAACTTTTTACAATGTTTTGTTTTGAAAACAGTGTTTTTATTTAAAAATAATATTTCCGATTGGAAAATGGAACAAAAACACCTGCACAAAAATGTTTAAATTGTCAACAAAGTTTAAAAACGTCTGAACTGTAAGTACAATGTTTGAAAAATAATATCTACTGCTTTCAAATTTGACTTTTAAATATTAATTATTTCTTTATAATATTATTTTTAGAAAAATTCTTAACCTGAAGAAGGCACAAAAAGGTGCCGAAACGTTGTTGTTGTAAACACAGTTGTATAATAAAGATCGTGTGACCGACGATTTAAACTTGAAATTTTAATCTCAAAGTTGAATTTTCCGCATACCACTCGTCTGTTTTTCCACATCTCACAAGCGCAATTAATTTTTGAGACCCTCTGCCTTCTTTTTTCTCAAAATAGTTTGCCATTGCCTCTACTTTTATCCATTTATATTTCTTTATATATTTAGCTTCTCTTATTTTATATTCTATTCCTTGCTTAAAAACTTCTTTATCTCTTTCTACCAACTCTTGTTGCATCTTCATTCCCCTTTCAAACATTTTCTTGACACATTCCTTCGGACATAAAAATTACTTAACCAAATCGGAAATTTTTTTTAGCAAAGTTATTGTTACATGAAATTTTTGGTAAGTTATTGTACCAAACCTTGTTATTCTTGAACCGACTCATCGATTTTGATGAAACTTCGGCATATCGAATAGAATGAAATAGGCTTCAGAAAATTGTACTGGAATTTCCAAAAAATTTATTTTTCCATAATTTTTAATGAAATTATTTATAAACAATTGATTTTTTTTGGGTTCTGGACCTTGTTAAAATCTGAAAAAAATGTCACCGGACAACAAAACTCCAAGGAATCTGAATCCGTCGAGAAAAAATCTAGCTACGATTACTTTGGTAACTATGATCGAAATAATGCTGCGCTGCATGGTAAACCAGCGCGCTCACCATCTCACGGCGCGCACTTTTTCCGAGAGCGCGTTTATTATGACCTTTTTTACTTTATTCAATGTATTACCGGTTGTTGCGATGGTACTTTCTTCAAATAACAAGTTTTTCATAATTACATGTTTTAGTGACTAATGGCGTATTTTCCTTGATTCGTATGACACATCCGCGGTAGTGAAAAGTGGAACAGTGTTTATTTAAATTTAATTGGGCAATATGTACGCGAAACATGCAGAATAAATATCAAGAAGCAAAGTGGTGCCGTTTCATTGCCAAAGCTATCAAAAAAGTCTGTTTCTGCTCCTGAACATGGTTCTGACGAGGAAAACGGTCACAAGAGTGACTCCGATTATTCATATTTTAAAGGTAAAATTAACTTTTTCCAGTCATCCTTTTCATCATTCATCCATACATATGATCATAAAATCATATGATGCCAAAGTCTCATCAAAAACAATTAATCGGTTCAAGAATAACAAGGTTTGGTTGAAAAAATTACCAAAAATTTCATTTAACAATAACTTTGCTAAAAAAAAAATTCTGATTTGGTCGAGTAATTTTTATGGTCAAATAGAACCGGTTTTTCAACATTTTGATAAAAAATGAGGATAGCCATTTTTTTCGTGCTGATTTCACGAATTTTGACCCAGTATTGAATGTAAAGAAACGTCGGATTCAGAAAATTTCGTTGTCCATGAATTATTGTAATTGTTTTTTAACTATAATGTACATAACCGTTGTGAAAAATTTTAAGTAATCAACCTTAGCATGCTTTTAAAAGAGTACATTGATTTTTTCCTTCTTCATCATCTTCGGATTAAGTAAAAAAGGTAATAATAAACGCGCTCTCGGAAAAAGTGCGCGCCGTGAGATGGTGAGCGCGCTGGTTTACCACGCAGCGCAGCATTATTTCGACCATAATTACCAAAGTAATCGTGGCTTGGATTTTTTCTCGACGGATTCAGATTCCTTGGAATTTTGTTGTCAAGTGACATCATTTTCAGATTTTAAAAAGGCCCAGAACACAACAAAAAATCAATTGTTAATAAATAATTTAATTAAAAATTATGAAAAAATGAATTTTTGGAAATTGTAACACAATTTTCCGAAGCCTATTTCATTCTATTCGACATGTCAAAGTGTCATCAAAATCGATTTATCGGTTCATGAATAACAAGGTTTGGTTCAAAAAGTTACCAAAAATTTCATTTAACGTGCCCAGTGGGCACGTTCTGTAAATGTTCTGTAAATGTTACAAAAAGTAACATTTATACACATAAACTATTTATAGCCATGTAACGTAAAAATTGCACAACAGGAAGATCACACTTTTCTATAACGGCGTTACTGTACGGAGACGTAATAGTTCTAGAATTCTGAAATGTAACAGATATAAAACAAAGTGACGGAACTGTTACATCACGAGAATGTCACACGTGTTCTATAATTGTTCTATACTCGTTCCGTCACTAGGTAAAGTAACTGTTACGAAACGGCGTTGCAAGGCAGTGCTATCGCAATTTAGGAATTTCACAATGTTACAGATATGTAAGGAAGTGATGGAACTGATGCGTCACAAGAATGCGAGCAAGAATGTCATACTTGTCCTAGATCATTTGTTACATCAGTGTTTCATACCCAATCCATAACGCTGTTAGGTTACAATCATGAAACGAATTCACAATGTGGTGGTATCACTTGTTTCAGAATTTTGAAATTTAACAGATACGTAACATAGTTATGGAAAAACAATATCACACTTGTTCTAGAAAAATTGTTCCATAACTGTTCTGTAATTATTCCATAAGAAGATTACGTAACAATTACGTACGGTCGTTTCAATATGGTGCTATCACCTTATAAGAATTTTACAACATAGCCGATGTGTAACAGAATAATAGAATTTTTACGTCATGGTAATGTTACGGTTCTTCTTGAACACAGTGTTATACATCACTGCTCCACAGTCGGTCCGTAACAATTACAAAAATTATCATTTGAAACGCGAATTTATAATACACATACGTGTACACCACGTTCTGTAACGGGTACATAGGTGTGTAATGTAATAGTTATGTATCACTGTTACATATCTCTTATGTATTTGAGTTCCATATTTGTTGCATGGCGGTTACAGATCGTCGTAACACTGTTACGGAATTGTTACAAAGCATTCGAAAAAATTGTAACACCGTTGCTTAAGAAATTGTTATGGATCGATTACAGAACGAATTCACGTCAAATCTCTGTTACAAATCTCTTACGGCACTGTTACGGAACAATTTTACTTTGTAAGTCTGTTTCAGAATTGTTGCAAAACATTTTTTGACATGGAACGCTATTATAGGATTGTTACGGATTTGTAACAGAAAACTGTTTCGCCTCCTAATAGTCGTGGAAAACTGTTCTGCAACCTTGTTACGGAACTGATACATCAATTTGGGGAGGACATTACCCGTCCCGTTCTAAACCTGTTCTTATAACCAATTACATAATATGTTCTTTTCTGTTATATAACAGTTAAATCACAGTTATATATCAGTGTCTACTGGGCATATTACAAAAGTACTCATTTTTCATTTAAAATTTCAAACGATTTCAATTTGAAGCCAACCATATTCTGTATTTTTCAATTTGTAAAAATTAAGGGACGAAAAAATAATTTCCATATTAAGGCCTTCGATATCAAACAATTCTAAATTTAATGCCTTTGAAAGTAAACGATTTTAAGATCATGCATTGCCGACCGCATAATTAAAAAATTGAAGATATTACTTTAACATATCAAAATAAAAGTCTGAAAGTTTAAAAAATTTGAAGTACCTCAAGTTGTAGGTATGATTTGAAAAAGCATATTTTCATATGATATCAAGTGACATTTAAAGTGAAGTAATTTCTCTCTCACTTCCCGGTTTAACGGCCCAGTCACTACCCTGAAGAATTATTTATTGAACGATATCATCCATTAAAAAAATTATTTAATCATAATTTCCTGAATCCTTATTTGCATCGAAACCCACACATATGCACAAATGTTCTCCTTTATTTACACTTCTATACACACACATGACCTAAATTCTAAAGTCAGAGTCACGTGCCCTTGTAAAGCTAATCGAAAAGATAATAAACCAGGATTCGCGATGCTAGTTCGCAAAAAAAATCCGATAAATCTTCTTCAAGTAGGATAAACTTTAGATCCGAACCCATGTCCGATTCTCGCACGAGTCGGCAAAAGAGATATCTTGAGGAAGACGCAGCTCTCTTGAAAGTACAAGAAGATAACCGATCCTTTTTCACTTCTTGGCGTGGAATAGCGTCGCTTTGCAAGCAGATTTGGTCGCAGGAGAGGCAATCCGAGCAGGAAAGGATTTTGAAAAGCTTTGGGAGAAACACCGCATGTGGTGTACATAGGTTGAACGACGATAAGACAAGACTCGGTGGGTTGTGTACGATCTTGTCAGAATTGTACTTTACTCATCCTCTTTCTTCTTACCTCTTTCATGTTTCATCTTTACTTTTTCCTTCGTCTTCTTTCTTCTTTCTACTCTCCTCTTACAATTTTTCTCTCTTTGTTAGACTTACTTCCACCCCCGCTAAGAACGAACCCAGCTTCTCTACATGAACATGATCTCGAATCCTTCCTTCCAGCAACTCATGTGTTTTTTATTTTTTCTCCTCCTTTACGTCGCATGAAACGCATGACGCGTGTGCACGAGATGCATAATAAAGCGAGACGACTTTGCATATATGGTCACAATGTGAAGGAGTAATTTAACTTCTTTTTAGGGTAAGGAAGAAGGATTTAGGTAGGATGGTTTGAGGATAATGTTGAAGTTGTGTTTCGGATAAGATGTACCATTTGTGGATATGGTACAACCACTTATGAAGGCTAAATGTGGAAAAGGAAGTTGGAAAAAGAAAATTAGTATAAATTGAAGTTTACTTTATTTAATAATACCAAACACAGATTGAAAAAATTCTTTACCATTGTACCCTTTCTGCAATTAGGAGTAGGTACAAAAACATATGTTGAAAACATTTCCAAATGAGAACACTAACACGCCTGTGAAGCATTCCCTACAACTAGCAATTCAGGATCTATTATTTGTAAATTATCCAAGAGATACATTATTCTGGCCAAGCCTTTTTTCATCGTCGTGAAACCTACCGAAGCATATCTCTGAATAATTCAGCTAGATCTTATCGAATATCAATATCTAAGGAATATATCAGAATCAGCCAGTAATTACACATTAGCATCCAATCTACTGTGACAGTATAACTGCTCAAACTATTCTATCAAAAATCCTTTAATTACTGCTGCTATCTTAATTTTGATAATTATCTTAACTTAATCTCGTTTTTTCACCACGAGAAGACAGTATGGGACAGATGGACTCCCTCGAGATAATAATACCTCCCCAAGTCTCTTGGGTAGTAGAAAGTCTATTTCCCTTTGGAAACTTGGTGTGTGACTCGAATGTAAAAAGTTATTTTCATTCTCTCACAGCTGGGAAGACAATCATTTGGATTGAAGCGAGACACCCTGCATATAACGAAACGCGGTCCATTTCCATTCCACCCGCGGAACACCTGCACGTATTTGTCTGTTGGAAGAATAGCTGTGGGTTGGAATGGGGTGGGATGAGGGGGAGGTAAAGGGGGAGGGAGCTTAGAACGTCGAGACGTCGACGTCGAGCAGGCGTCTTTGCAAAACAAGGACGCATCGTATCGACGCCACGGCGCCAACGTCCAGCTGGCATCCCCGTTAGATCGCGACGCCTCAGGGCCGTTCTTGCATTTTCCTTCATCCCCCTATCAATTTATTTGCACGATACGCGACTCGCTCGTGCATACATTAAATCGAATTAGATTTTAACCCACGTGACTAGAACAGCATATCCTTATTTTATTTAAAACTTCACGACACGCGCACAATTCCTTTTATATTTCGTTTTTTTTTTGGTGATGGAAAATCTATTTGTCAAAGGGGAAGATATTCGGAAAAAGTACATTAAATTGGCTTATCTTCGGCGAAGCTACATCCAATCTTGACGTCTTCTATATAAAATAGTAATAATATACTCCTCCCACTTCCTCCGAGTCCTTTTATCCCTTTCTGCATGACCCCTCCAGCTATTAGCCCCTCTGGCCCCTCTTACCCATTCATACCCTAATAGTGACCCCCCCTCTTAACACATCGGACCCCCTCCAGTTCTCCGCCCCACCGTGCTTCTTCTCCTCTTTTATATATACACCAACTTCTCATATCGTTTAACCCCTCTTATCCCTTTCAACCCCTCCTTCCTAACTCTTCCCCCTTTCCTTAACCCCTTCTTAATCCCCCCCTTCTTATCACTCTTGTTCTTGTCTTCCCCCTCTCATCCCAACGTATCCCCTTAACTCTTCATAACCCCTCCACCCAACCCTGCGATTTCCTCTCCTCCTCCCACCTTCATATCAATTCCCCTCAATTAATACGATTTATTACATCTTTAATCTCTATTTTAATAAAAACTATTTTTTGATCGTTGGACTAGAAACTGTGGTCATTTTTCGGAAAACCTCTGAAATAACTTCAACCGACACACAGTGAGGAAAAAATGGAATTTTTTGTTCAAAAAGTTCCAGAAGTCGTATTTTTTTACTGTTTTTTTAATTTGATTTTTCACATTGAAGCTGATTTAATTTCTAGGAGGTCTGTCGAAGCCGATTCTAAGAAAAAAAATCACTAACTTTTTATGTATGTTGAAAATGGTAATAAAACCATAATTTCTTATATTTGTGCTACCTACTTTGCTCTGTTTATTTATATTTTCTCAAAAATATATAAAATTAATGAATATACTCTTGATTAACGAAAATTTATGTTATAGATTAAATTTCTTTATTTCTTCAATTGTTACAAACAAATTAATGGATAAAACTGACATCTGCCACATTCTCGGTGTATGAATGCATTATTTATACACTAATTTCGTTGTTGAATTACGAAAAAGTAATAACTAATTGTGACCGAGAACTAAACGAGAAAAATTGTCATTGATATAAGTAATTGTTATAAAAAATACATTTATAGCGCATTCTTGAACATAAAAACATTTTCTTTTCTACAGGATCATTTCCTTTCATCTCAAGGATGATGGCGTGACACAAGATATGGTCATTTAATAACAATTTATATTGTCTTAAACAATTGTTATAAACAGAATCATTTCATTCGCATTCTATAAAATAGAATTTTTTAATGAAGTCATTTCTTTTCATCTCAAAAATAGTACCTTGTCACAAACGATTAACATTCAATAAAAGTTGTTGTAAACAAATTCACTTATTTCGCATTTTTGAAATTAGAAAATTGTTCTTATTCATGGAGTCATTTCTTTTCATCTCAAAGAATAATATTAACATACAAAAGATTGTCATTTAATAACAGTTTTGATTATTATAAACCATGTTTCAAACAAATTCACTTATTTCGCAATTTTTAAGATAGAACATTCTTTTTTCGGCCGAGTTATTTTGTTTCATTACAAGAATAATATACCGACACAATAGATTTCCGTTGAACATAATTATCACTGTTTTTAACAATTCCTATGAACGAATTCAGAGTTTTTTATAAGAATTGACAAAAACAATGATAATTATTACTATATCTGGTCGAATAGTAATCTTTTGTGTGATAATATTATTCTTGAGTTGAAAATAAGTGATTCCACAGAAAAGACAAATTTTCTATGCCCAAAAATGCGAAATAAGTGATTAACAATTGAAGAATCCCGGGGCCTAAGGAAATAAGTGCCAAATTTTGGAATTGCGTTTTATTGTCTTAAGCTAATTGTTTTGACCGAACTCATGTCTCTGTAGAAGATTGTGGTCCAGTTCGATTTAGAAGTGGGTCTAAATCCATGTTTGGTAATTAAAAAAAAAACAATACTTTTTTCCAATTATTTTCATGATTTAATAGAGTTAAGTAATAACTCAGAAGTACCTTCTTGTCTTTTTTTTATTAAAAATAAAAAAAATAACCAACTTTTTCCATGTCTGGTCCGGCATTTTTGAGACGTGCCGTTCTTTGATAAGGGTTTTATCGCAAATGGTTGCTTTTTAAAGCGCTCCTTTAGCGATTCAATAAAGCTAAATAATAGCTTTGAAGTAATTTCTTGTCTTTTTTTCAATTAAAAAATAAAAAAGTTATGCAACTCTTTCTGAGTCAAAATCGGCTTTTTTTAAACGCACCATTCCTTTCACAAGGGTTTTCTCGAAAATGGTTACTTTTTTTAAAGAGATCCTTTCACGATTCAATGCAGCTAATTGTAAGTAATAGCCTGAATGCGATTTTTTGCTTTTTGTTGTAAATTAAATATGTTAAAGTTGATCAAAAATTTTTGTGTCTCTTGAAAAATTCGAGTTTTGGCATTTATGTCCATATGCCCCGGCACCCTTCAATTCTTTATAACAATAATAATCATCGTTGAATTGCATTCTCCTGTGTCGACATACTTATTTGAACTTTAAGCAGCTTCAATTTGAAAAAATAAACTTCAAAACTGGTTAAGAAATACGACCTCTGTAACATTTTTTAAACAAAAATTGTCAATTTTCCTCACTGTGCAACCAACCAGCAGGGCTTATAAAAATTATTTTTAGGAATTTCTACTATCGAGATATCACTCAACACTAACTTGAACGAATTGCTCGAAAATTGTATGTCACAACCAAAATTGACTTAAAAGGCAAAATGTGTAAAAATTCCTGCATGCTAAATCCCAAGGTGTTAAATTTTGATCCAATAGTGGATCAACATCAACCCAGTGGGAAATATACGATTGGCCAATATTGGGCCAATGTACTTGTAATTTTCAATGTAGTAGTGATGTACTTGTTAACGGTTTCTCCTCTGCGCAACGCTTTGATCCACTTGTGGATTAAAACTGGACATTTTGGGATTTAGTGTCTTCGAATTAGAACTAATAAATTCGAGTGTTGGTGGACGGCGGAATTATCCAGATTTTCTAAGAACGAGAAGCAAGTTCGCTTCCCCCACTGTTAGGAAAATCGAATATTCTGGTGCGGATGTCGCGTATTTTTGTGAAATACCCCGTTCTAATTCCGGGGACACGTGCCCACGGAAACAGATGTGCCAGCGCCCTCTGCCCGTATAAATATATCGCGAGTGACTCGCAGTCGTAATGGCCCTGGCGATGTACGGGGTAATTCGAAATTCGTTGCGGCTATAGGCACACGTGGGGCATAGCCGTGTTAACATTAGCATTAGACGTCGAAAAAGTTATTTCTATGAGTATACTGTCACCCAGAGAAAAACATGGGCGGTCCTCAAATTCCCTTCTTTCCTGGTTGTAGCTGAGCTTTTAGGTTTTAATTATGGAAAATATAACAATTTTTTTATAAACAACCCCTGGAAATCTAGTCATAAAGTAGGGGAAGAATTAAGCATTTCTGAAGATTTTTATTTCTTTTATTATTATACCATTAAGCCAAATCCCTTGAGGGGTAAGCGTAACTCGTTCGGTTCTGGTCTCATTTTACTACTGGGGATTTAGAAATTTGTATGGTAAATTTGGGTAAGGGATGTTTAGGAGGAGAAGGAATAGGTTCTAGATCAATCTCACAACGTTGCTCCGACACTAGTCGTTTGATCAATCTCTCTAGCAATCAAACTAGGTGAACAGCTTCGCAAAGCCATTATAATAACAGGAATAATTATAACAATCCACTAAGAAAATTTCTTCACGTAGGGCCATTAGTATCCAAAATCTTTCGTTTCAGGCATCACTCTTCTTGTTATAAACAATTGCTCTCCATACATCCCTATCCTTACAAATCTCTCTTGCTTCAGTTACATCCCTATATCGTTTCATGCACGTTCTTGTATTTCCACGACTTCGAATATTCCTTCTCTTCAGGGTCTCATACACACATTCCAACCATTCTTTCTTCGGTCCACCTCTGGGTATGCTACTACTCACTTTACCTAAATATACTTGATTCGTTAAACGTTCTTCACTCATTCTTTCAACATGACCAACCCATCTCAGCAAATTTCTTTCACACTTGTCAAACAATGTTTCTTCTACACCACATTCTTTGAGAACCCACTCATTACTAACTTTGTCCATTAGCGTTTTAC
>JAUMHM010000087.1:9676874-9697313 GCA_032362435.1 Melikaiella ostensackeni | reverse complement strand
CACGTGTTCATTTGTCGCAGAGCCGCGCACAAGGGGCCAAAGAGCCGCATGCGGCCCGCCAGCCGCGGTTTTTTGACCACTGTGTTAGGGGATTGGTCACTTGAAACTACAAGACTTCGATCTGTGTAGAATGGACTTTTTGAAATCGACAAAAAATTTATGCCTTTTGATATAACATCGTTGGATTGGCGTTTGACGATTTCAATATTCTGCAGAGGAATTGTGCAATACGTAATAGAATAAGACTTTAGCTCACTTGGAAGCTACTCTGCGTTCTATGTCTTTCATTTTAGGCATAACAACTGTGAGGATAAATGAAAAATGTAACTGAATCTGTATATATTCATTGGCAACAGAGCAACTATTTTGGGGTGTGGAATTAACATTTCTGGAACAACTGATGAATACTCCTCTAATATGTTGTTAATTGATCAATATATCTTCATTTAATAGTTTTCAATAAAGAACCACCTGCAATGAAAAGATACGTATTTAATTTTGAAATATAGTATAGCGTCCGAAGTTTGGGATCTTGTCAGAGTTGGAAAATTGTTTACAAAGGAAAATTTTTTATCTTGAAATTTCATTTTATCTTAGAATCATCTCCATTTATTCAAGACGCAACGATCAATAACATAACTGATATACAGAGCGTCATTTACTGTCAATATTTTATTTCCGACCATTCTACTAAAAAAAATTCTTATAAATAATAGAGTATTTGAGCCTGTCTGACTTTATCGAATACGATCCTCAACATTTTCAATGTTATACACAATGAAAAATATCATGAGTAGAAAAAACCATGTGAGAAAAAAAGTGAGAAAATAGTTGATTTCAAAAATATCACTCTGTTGATTTCTGTACAACATTAACATGCGGACTTTTTTTAGTCTAAGGTCTACTTTTGGTTGAACTTTGATGAGCAATTTTACAATTATCTTAATAAATAACGGAATACTATATGCTCATTATCTTTCGCCAATAGTGTGATTAAATTCTAATTAAAATAAAGAATAAAGTACTTGACATATAAAAAGTCGCTTTCCTATGATGCGCCTGAAATTTTTCTATCGTAAAATTTTTCAGGCTTGAATAGAATTTAGTGCAACAACAATAAAATTAACAAAACTAAAAAAGAGAGTATTGAAGTATAAAGTAGACTCTGTTCGCTATTTGCTTTCTTTATTTATAATAATTATCTTAAATAATATTTTATCAATGATAAAAGATTATTCTAAAAAAATTTCCGACAATTTCACTATGTGAAATGTACTTATCACAAGCAGGGGCGTTACTACTGAAAAGCGAAAATCCGTTTTGCCGCCCGGGAGAGGGGGCGGGAGGGGCTCACAGACTGAGTAGCGGAAATACTATACTACTTGAGATTCTATACTCGAATTTATTGATGAAATTGTTTTACTGCTAAGCAATTTATAAATGGGACATCTTTTTTAATTTCAAATGGACCCCCTGAAAATTTTTGCGGAGGGGGCCTCAACGTTTCTTATAACACCACTGTACTTATTACTTTAGTTCGCAGCATTACTATCTGAAATTGTGATGCTTAAACTTTCACTCAGTACTGAGTACGATTCAAAAAAGTATGTCCTGAAATGTCGCCTAGTCAAATCCATTTTTTTAAAACTCAACCTACATAATTATTATTTCGAATAGTAAGTCCAAGTAAGTGTGACAATCACGCGCAGCACTTATTGCAATGCGAAAAAGGTGATCGCGCTCACTTGCAAAAGTCAAACTCACCAATTTTTTGCTTACTATGAAAATAAGTTTTTCACAACAACTCGCATTTTCAACAGTACTATTATAAATATTTTGTCGGTCGATTCAAAACCAATTTATTCAGACAATTCCATTTTTAAAAAGAAAAACGTAATAGTCCAAGCCAATAACACATTTCTGAAAAATTGCTAACTTCATCAAATTTGTCAACTACATTTAAGTACAATAGATCTTGAGTATTCATAGACAACCCTGCAGAATAGAAAAAATCCTTGCTTAATGTCTCTCTTTCAAAATTTCTTAATGCTCGAAATGAAATCTACTTTCTTGTGAAACTTTTCGGTGTACTGAAAAAGGAACACCCAGAAAGTTCACAAATCAAAAGTAGACTTCAAGACTATCCGCTTTTTCGGCTCATCAGAGACAGATGTACGATAAATGTACAAACAAAAAAGAAAAAAGAGGGAAAAAAAGGAAAGAGTCAACCAAAACCAACCTCACACTCTTTCTTATTCTCGTCTGTCTTATACTACTGGGAACCAAGCTGTTTCGAAGTCAGCTGAGACGACCTTATCAGGGGTAATTTATAGGATAACTACAGTGATTAGGAATAGAACATATATTAATTGTGCATATGTGCATGGCAGCCTTTTTTAACCAAATTCGAATAGATTTATCAAATTTATCGATATTCTTATTCGAAGTTCCTTTGTTATCTTTTCCTCTGTTGAAGTCAAAACATAATTCCTTGTTAATATGAAATATCTTTTTTGGAAAAAACTACGAAACTTGCATTCTTTCAATAATTCCTTCTTTTATGCTTCTAATCTAAGTTTTTACTCATTGAATAAATTCATTTAATACTCATATAGCGGACTTCCACAAAAATTTTTAATTTTCCATTTTATTTATTTTTTTATTTATTATTTTTATTCATTCATTATTTTTAATTTTAATTTTTCGTCAATATTTCGTTTAATTTGTTTTGAATAAATCATCTTCATCAGGAGCGTCGATATAACAGATATCTGTTTATCAGACAAACTCCTCTGAATGAAGTGTTGTGAAAGTTAGAGTCACCTAATGCCTAAGGCCAAAAAACCGCAGAAATGTATGATAATAATATCAAGGCATAAAAATATAATGATTATTTAAAAATTTGTAATATATTTCAAAAATGTTTGTAAATTTTGTTGATTTTATTTTTCCCCCTCAAGATAGAAGCATAAATCCACTTCTTGATATTGATTTTTTAAACTATGATAAAAAGTTCTTCGCCAGGAAGAAAATTCAGAGAAACACGAATTGTACTGAACGAAAGAAATCTGACAACTGACTCGTCTATATAGCTACTTAGACAAACAAAACGTTTTACTTTTTTTTTTATTCTGAGAAAGAATAACCAGTCCCAAACCCTTGTAAAAATCATCCGCTCAAAGAATGCAAATAGATTTTCGGAAACCATACAGAAAGTCTTAGACCCAAATATCAAGATTCCAAATTTATTCCAAAGAGACAATAAGGAGATAGTCAAATATTTCAACATTCATACATAAAATTTAATTTTAATTGTATTCAAATATTATATCTCAAATCATGTACACTTTATCAAATTTGTGAAATATGTTTGAGCAAAATAGATATTTTTTGGTCGATTGAGTTAGCCAATAACAC
The DNA here is from genome assembly GCA_032362435.1 of Melikaiella ostensackeni. Taxonomy (NCBI): domain Eukaryota; kingdom Metazoa; phylum Arthropoda; class Insecta; order Hymenoptera; family Cynipidae; genus Melikaiella; species Melikaiella ostensackeni. The sequence goes on along the minus strand of JAUMHM010000087.1, from coordinate 9,693,896 downwards.
CTCAGTTAAAAGTAATCTTGAGTTTCCATACGCATTCCCGTAGAATGGGAAAAAACCTTGTTTAATATCTCTCTTTCAAAATTTCTTGAAGATCGAAATGAGATCTACTTTTTCATGAAACTTTTTGGTGTACTGAGAATAGAACACCCAAAAAGTTCGAAAATCAAAAGTAGACTTCGAGACTATCTGCTTTTTCGGCTCATTAGAGACAGATGTACAATAAATGTACGAACAAAGAACAAAAAAGAGGGAGAAAAAGGAAAGAGTCAACCAAAGCCAACCTCACACTCTTTCTTATTTCCGTCTGTCTTATATTACTGGGGATCAACCTGCTTCGAAGTTAATTTAGACTTCCTTATCAGGGGTAATTTACAGGATAACTACAGTTATGAATAATGAAACATACAGGGTGTTTTCTTTTATCTTAAGACATCGAAATATCTCAAGAAATACGCATTCAGCGAAGAAAATATCCATGATAAAAACTTTTTTTTTCGAGATGAAAAGGCGATTCCGCGAAAAATTTACCCCACACTCCACCCCCTGGCTGCGCTAGACGGGGTAATTTTGAATTTTCAAATGGGAACCTATTTTTTCTATTACAGATTCATATTCTCCATTTAAAGATACGTAATTTTTATTCAAAAAAAATTTTTCGATTCGCGCCAGACAGCGATGCATTTGCAAAAAACGACATTGTTGACTATTCCAGGAATGCGCTTCCAAACGAAAGATAATAAAGACGTGTTGCTTATTTTCAGGAGAGCAATTCAATTGTTCTCAATTGGTTTTTTAAGACTCTCTCCACCCACCTGGGAAGAGGGTTAATGTAAAGTAGAGAAATTAGAAAGCTCAATTTTATTTTCAAAACGCAAGCTTCTTATTTTCACTTCAGGTATGTAAGCAGTCAATGATTGAACTACTTTTAACGCTACCCAGGAACAACGTCGTGGACGTAGTAGTTGTCTGTTCCCTTTGGTGTGCTTTTTTTCGGTAAGTCCCCTCGCCTCTCACCGTCAGCGTGCTTGTTTTCGGTGAGTCCCCTTACCTCTTATCATCGAGGTGCTTGTTTTCGGTGAATTCACTCACCTCTCACCATCGAAATGCTTCTTTTCGGTGAGTCCTCTCGCCTCTCACCATCGAGCTGCTTATTTTCGATGAACATTTTACATTAAGTGCTCAAAGTGGTCTCCTCTGACTTCGATGCACTTGTTGATCCGCGCTTGGAGACTCTGCACACAACTGCGGAGTGTTTCTGGTGTTATTTGGTTACAAGTAGTCCTGATTCATTGTTTCATGCTCTCGAGTTGTTGGCATTTTTTGATAAACTAGATTCTTTGAATAACCCCAAAAGAAAAATCCGGCGACGTAAGGTCTGGCGATTTGGCAGGCCAATTTACCGGAGCTCTGCTACCGATCCAGTGACTGTTCAATTTGCGATTCAGTACTTCACGCACGATTGCCAAATAATGCGCTGTACAATCGTCATGTTAAAACCACATGTTCTGTTGCACTTCCAAGATTAGGTCTTTAAGCAATGTTGGAAGCTCATTTTCCAAAAAGTTACGATCTTTGTCACCGTTTAAATTACCATCAATAAAATACGGACCGATAAGTTGTTCCTCAATTACTTCACACCAAACGTTGATGGACCAAGGACCCTGACGCTTGACTCCGCGCAACCAGTGTGGGTTTTCTACGTTCCAATAATGCATGTCATGCCGATTAACCGTACTGTGGTTCGTGAAAGACGACTCGTCTGAGAACAATACTCGAAAAAAGGAATTCGGGTTCCATTGTATCTGCTGAAGCGCCCATTAATAAAATGTCACTCGGTTTTGAAAATCATTGTTAATGAGTTCGTGATGCAGTGAAATATGAGAGGGATGATATTTATTACGTCTGAATACCTTCCAAACACTGGTTAGAGACATTCCGGAATCACGACTTAGTTGTCGAGTACTAACATGGGGGTCATGAGAGGCTGCGGCTAATATCGCGATTTTATTATTAACACCAGTAGTAGTTCTGAACGATTCCTTTTTTTTGCTTATACACTCCTGTCAGTTGTGAATTTGTTTACAATCCGGTAAAAGGAAGCGTGTGACCGTACACTCCCTGGAAAACATTGAGCAAAAAGAGTGACAGCATCTTCTATACTTCTGCCACTTTTTCCATAAATGAAAAATCATTTCAATTTTCTCTTATACAGATAGAGCCTCCATTGTAAAGGTAATGAGGTCAAGTAATGAGGAAATATGACGACACCCATTCGAACCCAAATGATCGTAAGCAGCACTGCCAAACCACCCAAATGAAAGAAACTAGGTCACCCAACTAACCCAAAGAAGCTGACCGTTTCTCTTTCTCATCTTTTGTAATGGTGGAGGTTCCACTTGCAAATTACTCTGACTTGTTGTTGTTTTCAATTATTTGTAAACAGCTCATCTTCTCTTGGAGAAAATATTCGCGAGAGAACGAGGCTCGATCGAGGGACGCCCAATTTGATTTCTTGTATTTTTTTCACTATGTTCCTGTTTTCTTGATTAGACACGCTCTCATGGGCTTTTCATAAGGAGAAAGAGTAAATAGTCACTCTTGCTTATTCTTTTGGATTTGAGGACGAGTAGGAATGTGGGAAGGAGTGATTTCTCTTGGAGTATCAACCACCATCGGGGATCGGCATTACGGACGACAAGGAAGCAAGGCGGGTTGAAGTCGTGCAGGAACAGGCGTAACCGAGGGTTGTTCAGCGGGGGTGGAATGTGGATGCGACTGCTGCATTCCGAATCCTTTACCTGGCGTCATTCAAAAATAAATCGAAAATTCTGGGAAATTAATTTAAAGTCTTCTTGTTTTTTTATTTTGTTTAGAAAAATGGAGAAAGAAGAATATTCGGTTTACATTAGTTTGGAAGCTAATACATTCAATAGTCAACAACGTCATTTTTTGTGAATGCATTGCCATCTGGCGCGAACCGAGAAAAATTTTCTGAATAAAACTCACGTATTCTTTAATGGAGAATCTGATTCTGCAATTAAAACTATATGTTCCCATTTGAAAATTTTATGTTACCCCCCTCTCATCCCTCAAGGGGTCGGGTGTGGGTATAATCTCAAGGCATCGCTTTTCCTCCTTGAAAATAAAAAGTTTTTATTACAGACATTTTTTCGTTAAATGCGTATTTCTTGAGACATTTAGATGTTTCAAGATGAAAAAAAACATCCTGTATATTAATTCTGTATATGTGCCTGGCAGCTTTCTTTTTAACCAAATTCAAATAGATTAATTAAATTTATTGATATTCTCATTTAAAGCTCCTTTGTTATCTTTCCTTGTTGAAGTCAAAACATATTTTCTTGTTAATATGAAATATCTTTCTTGGAAAAAAAAACCATGAAACTTACATTCTATCAATAATGCCTTCTATCATGCATCCAATCTGAGTTTTTACTAATTGAATAAATCCATTTAATACTTCTATACCGGACTTTCAGTAATATTCATCATAAGATCACATTTCACGAAAATTTTTATCAGTTACACTGAAAATTATATTAGCGAAAACATTAAAATAACAATAGATCAAATGATTGTTTATATAACTTCCTGCGTATAAAATCCAAAAAATTGTGATCCAAAGTTTGGCAAACGCATTACCACAACACTAATTAAACAAAAATTTTTATTATTTTTCGAAAATGTTTGTAAATTTGTTGGATTTTCTTTTTTTAAATGCTAGCAGCATAAATCTACTATTTAAATATAAGTTTCTTCAGTTATGATAAGAAGGTTTTCACTGGAAAGAAAATACAGAGGAACATAGAGTGTGTACTAAACAAAACTTTTTTCCATTTTTGAAATATTTTTTGAGAGACAATAACCAGTCATAAAAACCCTCGTGAAAATCGTCTGTTTGAAGAATGCCAATATATTTTAGGAAACCATATAGAAAGTCTTAGCCCCAAATATCAAGATTTAGAATTTATTCCGAAGAGGCAATAATTAGATAGTAAAATGTTTGAACATTCAAATATTAAATCCAATTTTAATTGTATTCGAATATTATATCTCAAAATATGCACTTATTTTTAATATGGTACCTTCCTCAGAATACCATTTTTTGTACACAGCGAGGGTATAATTTCTTTTACCTGAATGCATGTAAAACCTACGGCAACCTTATTTTTTGATAAGTACCAGGTGAACACTTTGATTAGCTGTAAAATTAAAAATTGTATGTTAGACCCTATGGCAACCTTATTTTATGATGAGGAACAAGTTGACATTAAAGTTAGTTGTGAAATTGAAAATCCTAAAAAAATTATTACAAGATTTATGTACACAGAACATGGGAAATGAAGGAAATAGATTCTTTTGTTAAGATAAAATTTCATCGATTGATTTAGAACGAATCTATTTAGATTATTACATTTTTCAGAAAAAAGTCAATAATCCAAACCAATAACACATTTCTAAAAAATTGCTAACTTCATCAAATTTGTAAACTATATTTAAGTAAAATAGATGTTCTCTTTCTGTGACGCGACGAAACCTGCAAGTCTTATCCGGACGCAACTCGAGAGGATAAACCGGTCAACTAGCAAGCGATCTACTTCATCAAAAGCAGGAAAGCCAAGACTCGAGATAATGTAATTTAATTACCCAGCGTTTCATTTTATTAACGTCTAGACATCAGGGCTAATATGTCCTGCGGTCGGCCTGCAGATGTTATCTGGATTAACGTTCGTTTAATGAATAGCAGGGAGATATACATGCACATGCAGTTGATATTCAGGTAGTGTCCTCTCGACTCTTTAGTTTCGATATTTATTGCCTTTGAGGCTCATTAAATGCTTACTGATCTTCTGTGCTTTATCCTTTTTATTCTCTTTATTAGTCCTTACGACCACTTCTGCTTTTATTAAGCCTTTAAGGATCACTGAAAGTATAAGGGTTTCAACCAATGTCTACGAAACCCTAACAAGAAAAAAAAATCAGAACATACTTTACCCTCCATATCGCGTTCTAAGATGTTTACAAATGAAGCTGTAGTCAATTAGCGCCTCGATTAGCGCATAACACTGCATATTATTTGATAAAAACACCAACTACAATTGTCAGATTTTTTAAAATGAAATATAAATAAAAATATTTCGATGTTTCCTAAATTATAATGTGCAATGAAGACTGAAGTCTGAACACTCATGTCTTTCTCTACTCGTACCATACTTATGTCTATAAAGAGACGCCTTTCACACAGGCTTTACTCACCATATCGCGGTTTAAGATAATTACACATCAAAAAGTGTGTTAATAGGACAGTAAATCCTGAGATATCAAAAGTGCTTCATTCTAATGAAACAAAAATCTACTAGCCCAACTTTACGATCTTAGCAACCTACAGTCGAGTTATATTTTTCGCGAAAGGAGGGAAAGAAGTTTTTAACTTGAATTAACTTGAAACGCTTTAAATGCCTGAAATTTCAACTAAAAGTATTGCATTTTCAACAAAATAGATGAATTTCTATCCAAATAGATTTATTTTTGACCAAATAGTTGAATTCTTCCGAGAAACACGAATTTTCAACAAAAGAGTTGAATTTTTAACCAAGGAAGACTTTTCAGTCAATAGAGAAAAAGAAATTTCATCCAAAAGGTTGAATTTTTAAACCAAAAAGACAAATTTTCTTCAAAAAGTTGTGTTTTCAACCCGAAAATATGAATGTTCAACCAGGAAGAATAATTTTATACCAAAAAAGAGAAATTTACAACAAAATACAGAAATTTCCAACAAAACACATAAATTTTCAACCAAGAAGATTATTTTCTTCTAGAAAGACGAATTATCAACAAAATACATCAATTTTCATCATCATAGTTGAATTTTCAACTAACAAAGATTAATTTTCCACCAAAAATGGAAGATAAATTTTTAGTTGGAAAAATTAATTAAAAAAAAAAGAATTTTTTATAAAACAGTCAAATTCTCAACCAAAAACATAAGATTTCACATTAAATAATGAATCTCCTACAAAAAAATGAATTTTTTAACATAGTAGTTCCACTTTCAACCAAAAGAGATAAATTTTCAACAAAACACATACATTTTTTACCAAGTAGTTGAGTTTTTAACCAAAAAAATATAAATTTTCAACCAAGAAAAAGTAACTTTCTACAGAACAGTTAAATTTTGAACCAAAGAGATGAAATTTCAACGTAAATGATAAATCTTCAACAACAACAAAAATTTTTTAACCAAGTAGTTCCACTTTTAACCAAGTAGTTGATATTTCAAACAGAAAAGATTTTAATATTAAATCTAAAATAATCGAATTCAACCAAGAATGACGAATTTTTAACAAAACAGTTCAACCTTCAACTAAACAGATTAATTTTCATTAAAAAAGAATGCCATTTTAAAACAAATAATTAAATTTTCAACCTCAAAATCTGAATTTTCAACAAAATATATGAATTTTCAATCAAAAAGTTCAATTTTCAACCAAGAAGATTAATTGGCTACCGAAATGACGAACTTTCAATAAAATAGTTGAATCTTCAACTGAAACCAAATAATTTTTAAACAAACATTTGCATTTTTGATCGAAAAAACTAATCTCCTACCAAAAAGACGAATTTTCAGCAAAACACATAAATTTTCAACTGATAAGATGAATATTCAACCAGGAAGAATAATTTTATACCAAGAAAGAGGAATTTACAATGAAATACATACATTTTCAACAAAACACACAAATTTTCAACCAAGAAGATTAATTTTCGACCAAAAATGGTAAATAAATTTTCTGTTGAAAAAATTAATTTTAAAAAAAGAATTTTCTATGAAATGGTAAAATTTTCAACCAAAAAGATAGATTTTTAAATTAAATTGTGAATTTTCTACACAAAAAATGAATTTTAAACAAAGTAGTTCCACTTTCAACCAAAAGAGATAAATTTTCAACAAAACACATACATTTTCAACCAAGTAGTTGAGTTTTCAAACAAAAAATAGAAATTTTCAACCAAGAAAAAGTAACTTTCTACAGAATAGTTGAATTTTAAACCAAAGAGATGAATTTTCAATGTAAGTGATAAATCTTCAACCAAAAAAATTATTTTGTAACAAATTATTTCCATTTTCAACCAAGTAATTGAATTTTTAAGGAAAAAAGTGAATTCTCAACGAAAAATGTACCCAATAGTTGATATTCCAATTTCAAATAATAAATTTTAATTTCAAATAAAAAACAGTTGAAGTCGACCAACAAAGATGAATTTTCAAAAAAACAGTTGAATCTTCAACTAAAACAGATTGATTTTCAATCAAAAAGGATGAATATTCAACAATATAATTGAATTTTAAACCAAACAATTATATTTTCAACCTCAAAAGCAGAATTTTCAACAAAATATACGAATTTTCAACCAAATAGTAGAATTTTCAACTAAGAAGATTAATTTTCTACCGAAATGACGAATTTTCAACAAAATAGTTGAATATACAACTAAAAACAAATCAATTTTAACCAAGCATTTGCATTTTCGATAAAAAAAACTAATCTTCAACCAAGAAAATGATTTTTTAACGAAGTAGTTCCACTCTCAACCAAGCAGTTGAATTTAACCAAAAAAGACAAATTTTTAACACAATAGTTGAATCTGTAATTGAAGCAGATCAACAAAAAATGTGTTAGTTAATATTTCAACTAAAAACGATAATAATTTTTAATCTAAAACAGTCAAATTTAACCAAAAAAGACGAATTTTCAATAAAATGGTTGAATCTCCAACCAAAAGAGATTAACTTTCTACCAATTACTTGAATTTCTTACCAAAAAGGATGAAATTTCTACCAGAACAGATGAATTTTCAAACTAGAAAGACGAATTTTTGCTAGAATAGTTAAATTTTACGCACAAAAAAAATTATTTAAGCAAAAAAACAAATATCAATCAAATTGTCCCATTTTCAAGTCAAAAAGACGAATTTTCAAACAAAACAGTTGAACTTTCAACCGAAAAGGATGACTTTTTATGAAATTGTTGTATTTTCAACAAAATAATTAAATTTTCAAGCAAAAAAGATGAATTATCATTCAAAAGTATAATAGTAGATCTTTCAACGAAAAAGAATTAAAGTTAAAAGAAAAATAGTTGAATTTTCTTATTGGGTTCTATTAATTCAGTTCGCATTTAAGTTTGAAACGAGAAAAATGGGAAAATAGGGGAATAGGGAAAGTCTGTGAAGCCTGCGATAAATAAGTAGGAATTTTGATAATTCATAGAATAAAGAATGATAATTTAAATAAACATTGAAGTTCATATTTAATACTTTTAAAATATTATGTCAGAAAACTGGAATTTTTCTCTTCTAAAACTAATTTCAGTAAGGTTCTATGTATAATTGACAGAATCTATATGTATGTTCGGTAAGGTGCTATAAGGTGCTATAAACTGAACAATAACATTCGATACATGCATGAAATGTTAGTGCTCACTTGTCAATTATAATTTTGATACCAAATCTGGATCATTTTTATCAACTGAGTATGAGTCTGCTGCAAATAACTTTGATCCAACTTCAAGACGAAAGTAAAACCCCAGGATTTTCTGTGAAAGTACAACTGCAATAATTAATGAAATGATAATTGCAGCAAGTAACTTCATTAATAGATCAATCAAGCATTTTATCGAGCAATTAACCGGTCTGGTTAGAAGGAAACGGCGTGTGGTAGGGAGAAGCGGCGAATGCGGCTCACACAGCTTTATTTGCAGAAAAAATTATATCTAAGTCAATCAAAACGGTTGATTAAAGTGTTTTCCTAAATAGCGCGCATTCGCCAAGTTACTTCACCCTGCGGCGAATGTGACGTACTCTTATTTTAATTTATTATTGAAAATTAGGAAGGATATACTAACAAACAGAAATTAAATTTCAGTAAAATTAGATATCTTTAATAATGTGCAGCTATTTTTCAAAATTTGGAACTTATATTTTTTGTATAATTAGAATCCAAAGTTGTAAAGTAAATTTTCCTAAGATTTTCGTGATTTTGGCATTCTAATTATCTGATCTACCACAAGGAACCTAACCCACAAACCAGTAAAAGAATTTCTAAAAACGAACATCATAGAATAATCTTATAATTTTGGAAAGTGAATCCAATAAGAGTTTTTTAACACTTGTAATAACATTTTGTTAGATTAACTAAATATTTCTCACCTTTTCACCTCAATCAGACAAGATAATTCAAAACAAAAATTTGTGCGCCAAGTTACCTATACCGTTTCTAGTCTCGCATGCGCCACATTAGTCGCATGCGAATAGAGTAGACTAGAAATTTCTTTGCATAGAAAGTAATTAATTTCATAGAAAAAAATTAGGAGTTATATGTTGCGGCTTCACTGAAAAACTGGTTCCTATGGAATCTGTTAAAACCGGGTATTAATTAGAAGTGGTGCTTTTGGAAATAGTTGAGCTGTTGAGAATGACGTTAGGCGTAAAGGCTCTTTCACACCCTATATTTCTGCAAATTTCGCCGCGGTCAGAGTTCCGCAGGGTTGGTCAGTTACGCGTAACTCAGGAGTTTTTGACGTATAATACGTTTTCTACGTCACATACGTCGAAAAGCGTAGAAAATTCAGTAAGATACCTTTCAAGATGGCGGACATGCCAAGTTATACGTGCACGTAACCTCATATTTTAAACTGATTTGTTTTTATGAAGTAAATCATTCACAATCACAAATGAACATGAAAAAAAAAATTTTGTCTGGACTGGGGAAAACTACGTAATATTATGTAATTACGAGGAAGAATTTGAATTTTGAGAACCAAAAGGACAGAAAACTGTCGCAAAATGTATGTTTTTCTACAAAAAGTTACAAAAATTAATTTAAAGGGACTAAAAAATCACAGACAGCTAGATAATTGTTCATTGTTTATACAAAATGTAATTTTCATAATGAATAATTATATTATACGTGAATGTAGGTTGTTATAAACACGCGACGCATGCGACCTGCATGTTTTGATTTGGACGTATAATCGTTGCCTCACGAAGAAAAACTAGGGACGCATTATCCATACGAGTAGTAATATACGCGTCGAAAACCCCGTATAATACCTAGAGTATTATACGTTCCCAACCCTGGAGTCCCGGATTGTTTTTAGCGGAAGATGAATTCTTTTATAGAAAAATCACGAAGTTCCTTTCAAAACTCACAAATTCCATTGTTTGAGGTTATATTGGGTGTTTTTGGCAAAAAATGTATTATTTTATAGAAAAATCACTAAGTTCCTTCAAAAGCTCATAAGTTCCATTATTTTGAGGTTATGTTTGATGTTTTCTGGGGAAAATGGATTATTTTATAAAATAATCACTAAGTCCCTTTGAAAACTCACAAGTTCCATTATTTTGAGGTTATGCTGGGTGTTTGCTGAGCGAAATGGATTATTTTATAGAAAAATCACTAAGAGTGCTATCCCACCTCAGCGATTTTCTGCCTCTTTCTGCGTTCGGCGTTTTGTCACAAGGCGTTTCAGCCAATGACAGAGTTTTTGAGGATGACTAGAAAAATGTCATTGGCTGAAATGCCTAGTATCAAAACGCGGATCGCAGAACTAGCAGAAAAATGCAATAATGCGACGACAACCTAAGTCCCTTTAAAATCTGACAAGTTCCATTATTTGAAGGTTATGTTGGGTGTTTTCTGGGGAAAATGGGTTATTTTATCGGAAAATCACTCATTTCCTTTGAAAACTTAAAGTTCCACCATTTTGAATGTATGTTGGGTGTTTTCAGCGGAAAAAGGATTCTTTTATAGAAAAAACACTTAGTCCGTTTAAACCCTCACAAGTTCCATTATTTTGAGGTTATATTAGGTGTTTTCTGCAGGAAGTGGATTTTTTTATAGAAATATTACTGAGTCCGTTTAAAGCCTCACAAGTTCCATTATTTTGAGGTTATGTTGGGTGTTTTCTGCAGAGAACGGATTCTTTTATAGAAATATTAGTAAGTCTCCCTAAAAACTCACATCGTATTTTACTTCTCTTCCTCTTCCAATTATTAAAAAAATATCTCATTTACCATTTTATATTTTTTCAGCAATTCAAGGAAGAGAGAACAATAAATATTGAAAATATAACCTCGAAATCACCAATCCATTCAACTGGGGAACAGACACCTTCTTTTCCCGTAGAAATAATACTTTCGCGAAATAATATAATTTTTCCGCAAAAATGTGCAAGCAAAACCTCAAAATTAGCAAACTATTTCGCGAACACATTTTTCGCATTAGCAAACATTTTTAGACAAGATCTGACTATTTTCGCGCAATAATATAATTTTTCCGCAAAAACTTGCAAACATAACCTCGAAATTCGTATAGCTATTTTGTGTGTCTTTTACAACTTCTACTGCAGCTTCCTCTGTGACGGACGTTTTTAAAATCAATTACCGACATTTTCACTTTTACGAATACGAGTTCTTATCTTATATGTTCGTAATTCTGTGTTCATGAAGTTTAAAGTGGGATTCATTTTTGCATTTCATGACCGACGTGACGCAAATCCGATTTCTGGATTTTCGTACACTCTATAAAGTCGTAGTTAGGGTCGAATTAATGTATCATATTATACAGGAGTACTCCACCGTCACCTTAATCGCCATTTTCGTACCTTTTAATTTAGCGCCAAGTTCCAGCTGTATGCTTTGACAATTAAATTAGGTTAGATTCTAACCTACTACCAATTGCCAAGTATAATAATTGATAAATATTTATAAATGAAAAATGGTGTATTGCAGTGCACCAACATGCAATCACAATCACAATTTGTTCTTAAATCAAAATTTGAATTGTGCCCCAAGCACAGTGATACGAACATGGCGGTCGAGCACTCCTATATAATCTACTAACCTTAGGTCGAATGTCTCCAAGACAAAAATTCACGCTCGTGAATGTGCTTTTATGTTTACGAACACACCAATTAACCTAAAAAAGATGTTTACAGAAAAGTCCTTGTATCATTTCAACTCACATAAAATCTTTACAACTTGAGTTTACTCATTCAATAGCTTCGTTATTGTATCGATTATAAAAACATTATGACTAAAAGTTTTTCAATAAATTATAATAACTGTCAAGTGGAACGTCACTTCTCTGAAACTTGTTTCTTTTCGTGCCAATCTGTCAACAAAAGTGGTTCTTTTGGACGACATAATTTGATTCTTTTGGAGACATTTTCGAAAATGAGTGAATTTCACACCGCAGTAATTCTGTTTTGTTACATCTCCATTGGAACCCGAAAATTAATTCTATTTTACACCCTACTTTTTTCTGTGTTTACTTAGGAAAGGAAGTACTAGATCGTTTGAAAAGTCCCGGGCCTGAGTAATAAAACAACGTTTTTTTTCAGAAAATCCGCATTTATTCTTCCACATAGTTCCCTTCCAGCTCGATACACTTATTCCAACGAGTTTCTAAAAGTTCGATGCCTTTTTTATAGCAGTCGGCGCTTCTTCATTTGAGTGAAATCTCTTACCAGCCAGCCATCTCTTCAAGCTTGGGAATAGAAAGAAGTCGCATGGAGCCAAGTCTGGAGAATAGGGTGGATGAGGAATCAATTCGAAGCCCAGTTCGTGTATTTGTGCCAATGCGATTGCGGCGGTGTGAGCCGGTGCGCTGAGGTAAAGAAACAGCACTTTTTTGTGAGCCAATCGTGGTCGTTTTTTTTTTGTAACTCGGCTTTCAAACGGTCCAATAATGATGCATAGTACGTGCCTGTTATAGTTTCACCCTTCTCCAAGTAATCAATGAGGATAATTTCTTGGGAATCCCAAAATGCTGTGGCCATCACCTTTCCAGCTGACAAAACAGTCTTCGCCTTCTTTGTCGCACTTTCACCAGGCAGTACCCACTGCTTTGACTGCTGCTTTGTCCAGGGTGCATAGTGGTGGATCAAGGTTTCGTCATCGGTTACAAAACGACGCAAAAGCTTCTATGGATTACGCTTGAAAATGTCCAAGTTGTATTGAGAAACATCAGCTCTTTCCAACTTTTTATGGTCAGTGAGCACGCGCGGCACCCATTGCGCACATAACTTTCGCTTGTTTAAATGATTATGCAAAATGTTGTGTACACGTTTAGTTGAGATGTTTACTATCTTAGTAATCTCACGCACCTTTAATTTACGGTCATCAGTCACTAATCGGAGAACTGTTTTGATCACCTCTGGCTTAGTCGCGTCTGAAGGCCTCCCATCCACCTTTTGACTGTTGTATTCGCTAAAGCAGATGTGCCATAATACTTATCAAGCTTTTCTTTAGCTTCTTTAGCTGTTTTGCCTCTCAAATAATAATGTTCAATGAGAACACAAAATTCGTTTTTTTCCATTGTTCACAAAATCACTGAAATGATGACGCGACAATTACAAGAAACACAAATTACCTGACAGATTGTAATGAAACTTTGGATTTAGTTTTTTGAAGGTTAGCACTTCACAAGAATAATAAGGATTTTATACTAGTGGCACCACCTGGTCGTCAGGCCCTGTACTTTTCAAACGACCTAGTATTAGGTATAATTATTACTTGAAGCATTCTTCATAACACATGCATGATTTCAGCCCTTTTCAATGCCTATGGGGTGGAGCTAAAGTTCTACCTTTCAGTCCCTAGGGGGTAAAAAGTACTTTAATAAAAAAAATTTTAATCCTGGGAAAATTTCAGATGATTTTATTTTTTAAAAAAATAATTTTCAAAGAAAATTCAAAAAGATTTCAAAACATATCAAAATATTTCTAAAGATGTCGAAACAAACCTGAAAGATTCTAAGGCAATTTTTTTAATTTTGAAAGATTTTTCCAAATTTTAGGAAAAAAGCGAGACAGTTTAAAAGATATTTAGGAATTTTAGAAGTTTTGAAGAGATCAAAAATATTTTAAAACTTGAAAAGATTTCCGAAAATTTATAAAATATTTTTAAATTTCTTCCAACCTTCTTAAAGTTCTAAATATATTTTGAACTGGCTCAAATTTGTCCTAAAATTTGGTAAAATCCTGGAAAATAAAATAAAAAAATTTCTTTACAATTTTCTAAATATTTTTTTCGACATATCTGAAATCTTCACAAATCTTTCTGAATTTTCTCAAGAATCTAAGGAAAATCATATTTACATAACCTTAAAAACAAGTAAATAGTTATTTGAAATTTGTACTTTGTATTAAGAGTTATTTTTCTTTTCGAATCAACAAACTACCCGCGCGCGTAGCGTGCGATTGATGATGCTAGTCTATCAAATAATAAATTTTGTCATGAAATAAAATTACAATTTCGAAAATTCAGGCTAGAAATTGTCAATTTTCAAGTTTTAAAATTCAGCAACGTTTATTTTCAAAAAATTTTGGAGCTTTAAAGTATTAAAATATACATGAAACTTGTGATTTTTTATTTTTATTTAATATTGGCTGATTTCAAACTCTTCTGGTCCAGATTCTTCAATTTTTATATGTAATTCTTTTATTTAAAGTTGCATGATTTGGAAGCTCAAATTTGTGATTGTTCAGTTTTGACTGCCTGTAATTAGAAAATGTTAAATCTGGTCTACTTTGGATGAGAAATTGTACAATGATTTATGATTGTAAATTACTGAGAAAGCTAGAAAAATTCTTAATTAACTTTCATACGTTATAACGTTTATAACCTTCCCAATTCATCGTATTTTCAAAATGGACAATTTTGAATCCGTTATTGAAGTAGTGAATTTTGAACTGCTCTATTTTCATATATGACTAAATTATAATAAAAATGTAAAAATTATGAAGCTTCAAATTTCTTGTTTTGAAATTTCTTAATTTTGAATGCTTCAACGAAACTAGGTGAAGCCCACTTTTTTCGAAAATCTTTTTTTTGCGGTTTCTAGTAATTTAGTTTGACCTATCGGTAAGCGAACACGTTTGCAATTTTATTATAGCAAAACATGCAAAAAATCATTTAAAAATAATTGCGAATGAAAATTGGGTAAAGCCCATTTTGTTTTTCCTCTCTCTTACTCAGAAGTAATGAGATTAAACTTATTTTTTCTGTCACGTGTGATGTTTTCTCATAATAAAAAAATTTCAAATCCTTTTGCAGTTTTTTTTTTAAATTTAAAGCTTGAAAAAATTCATTTTAAAATAATTGGGAATGACAACTAGGTTAAGCTCATTTCGTTTTTCTTCCCCCCTTATTAACTTTTTTTTTATGTTTGCAAATCTCCAAAGCTTAGCTCATAAAGACTACTAGTTTCTATAAATTTCTCAAAATTTTTTGTTCTGAATCCTATCACAGAAATTTTTTTCTTGTTTCTCCCGAAAAATTTCATTTTTGGGCTTTACTTAATTGTCATTCTTAGTGACTCAATTTAAAGTATCGTACTATTTCAAAATTCAATTTTGGAAATTTGCAATTTGAATTGTTAAAAGTTGAATGGTTCAAATTCGACTTGAAGGAAAAATTAAACGAAAAATAAAATAAAATATATATTTTATATATATATAATATAAAATAAAAAGTTTTAAACAAAAGAAAATGTCTTTCTCAAATTTTTTTTCTAAGCTTATGTTAGTCAAGTTGAGTGCGAAACGTGTTCTACAAAATTTTTCCATAAGATTGAACATCTAGAGCGCTATCTTACGATTAGAATCTCTATAAAGTTGGCGCGAAATAATTATTGCAACACTTTCGATAAATCATTTCCATTACTCATTTTGTATTATATTATATTATACTTAAATTATTGTTATGATATTATTAATAAATCAATTGCATAAATACATTGTAAAAAATTCCACATTTTATGTTGAGACATTTGTAATTACTTGTGAAATTTGCTAAAGTGTTCGATTTCTATCAATAACTTGTAGCTTCTAGTAGAATTATGTTTGTAATTTTCTCGAATTTTGACCATTCCTCAAAAAACAATAGAAAATTACAAAAATAATTCTACACTGAAAAAAATTCTTGGATCCAAAGGAATGCATTTCTTCAAGCCAAGGAAATTGTTTGCTTAATTGTAATGAATATTGTTTAAAGGCAACAAATTTGTGTATTGATTCAAAGAAATCATTTCTTTGGGCGCCATTTCTTCGAAACAAAGAAATATTTCTTGGCTTACGTGGGGGATAGTTCACCAGCTTGTAGAAAATATTCCTCTTCATTATTGGTGAATTTCCCCCAAAATATTTGGCGAAAGTTCCCCAACTTGTAGGAAATATGCCGCACCATTTTTGGGAAATTTCCCGCACCATTTTTGGGAAATTTCCCCTACGGTATTTGGAGAAAGTTCCTCAAATCTTAGGAAAGGTTCCCAAGATTCTAATCTTCGATCAGTTAATCATGCATTACATTAGTAAACTCTCTGCCCCAAAATACTATATTTCACTTGCCCTAAAACTAAAACTAAAATAAATGCTTCTTTCGATTAGGATTATGATGATGAAAATAATAATGAAAGTGTACAAATAATAAAAAGTGATTCTCCTTATAAAGACTAATAAATCGTTGCAAAGTGCAGTTAACAAGAAATGGAATTAGTGAATTTTTTCACTTACACTTCGCTTCTTATGAGCTCGGATTAGTCTTCTTTTTAATTACTATCATGGCTGACCATTAGATTCGAGGTAGAATAATAAAATACGGTGTATATACTTTCACTTACTGTGTTCATTTTCCTTCAGCGAACAAGGTAATGTTTACTCGTTGCATTTGTAAATTACGTACACATACCTGTATACATTGCTTCTATAATTTCTGGGCAACGACATTCACCTCCTGTGTAGTGTTTCTCGAGTGCACAATTCTGTATGCCAATATGTAATTTCATATTATGAGGTAGACAAGGATGTTGAGGAAGTGAAATGAGGAACTCATAGATGCAAGATATGTGGATGATTCTGTATTTTCTTTACATGCACAAAATGTAGATACCCTACTTAATGTATTTAATAGTATACATCCAAGATTACAGTTTACTGTTGA
>JAUMHM010000087.1:9663035-9676774 GCA_032362435.1 Melikaiella ostensackeni | reverse complement strand
CTATAACTTTCTATATATTTGCGCAAGATTCAGCACATTTCATAAATTCTCGAAAGGCCCTGAGTTTCCATACATTTTCGGAAGTTTCCATAAATTTCCGTAGATGTCTCTAAGTTTCCATAAGTTTACGAGACTTTTCGTAAATTTCCAAAACTTCTCGGTAATTTATTATAAATCTTAAAAATTTCCATGACCTTTTTTTCAAGACCTAATTACACTTTTAACCCGAGACATTTCGCGGACAAAAACACGAATTACAACTGGAAAATGTAGGAAAAGCTTCATTCAATTCAAGATGTGGTCATTTCAATTACCAAAATATTTTAATTCTTTTAAATGTAAATTTTGAGTGCGATAGAGTTTCAAATCATTAATTAATTTCATTATTTTGTTGGAAATTCAACAAATTTTTTTAAGTCATCCTCTTTAGCTGAAAATTCGTCAGTTTGAGACTTTGGGTTGCAAATTTGACTATTTTTGTAGAAAATTCATGTTTTTGGGGTTAAAAATTCAAGTGTTTTGTAGAAAATTGAAAATTAATTTGTTTTGTTTGAGCATTCAACTTTTTTGTTGAAAATTCGTCTTTTTGGTTTAAAAATTCCTGACGCGTGACGGTAGAACAGAGAACAAGTTTAAAATCCTATTTTTTTCTTTAAGGTAATAAAAATACCAGGACCATGACCGAAATTCAAGGACTTTTCCAAGTTTTTCCAGGTGCGAAAATTCAAGGTTTTTTCTAGGTTTTTCCAGGTAAAAAAAATTCAAGGACTTTTCCAGGTTTTCGAGGATTTCCAAGACGCTAGACACTCTGGTTAAATAATCTGCTTATTATCATTAATGTAACCAGATCAGTAAGTAAGGCACACTGAGAAAAAAATGCTATTTAATCAAAAGTACCTTGAAAAGCACGCATTTTCACTATTAAGCCGAAATAAATAAATATTGTTTCATTGAATATTAATTTAAATCAATAGTATCTGTTTTTGAACGGGTGCGAAAGTGTGTACTTTTGATCCAATAGCATTTTTTTCTCAGCACATATTACAAAACATGCTATAATTTGATAGGTTTTTTATTTTTTGAACGTTGTGAAAGGTATTCTTCATCTTTTAAAAGGAGTGATTGTGCAAATAGAGAAGTTAAATTTCAGTCAAATATTCGGAGAGAACCTACTTTATTCAGTCATTTCAAAGTGAAAAAGTTGAACAAGTTATACTTTTTTACCCTGAAATCTTAATGCAATATTAAAAATGGGTTTTGGTTTATTACATTTGTTTATGAAAGTGAAGGATTTAAATTCCGAACATAAAAATGTGCCATTTTATATAAAAACTTTTTTATAATAATGGCAATTGTTATTAATTAACAGCGTTGTAACGCATTTGGAGGCTGACTTGCTTTAAAAAAAACCAAAGATTCTGCGCGAAAATGCTTAAATTCCAGTCTTGTTTATCCATTTTTAATATAAAAATAATTGTTATCATATTTCAACAACTGATAATGAGAATCTGCAACTTCTGTGAGCATATCAAGCAATGAAAGTGAAAAGGGAGTGAAATTTACAGAAAACTGAGAATCTTTTCAATTTTTTTTTCTGATAATTGTTTATCACAATGATAATTTTATACATTTCATACATTTCTACAATTCAATGTTAAGCTAGAGAACATGTAGCAATTTTAGTCCAAGAAGAATTTTTTCGTTCATCAAACCACTCAGTTGTTTATTCGTTGACTCAATTTGTTTATAACAATTAAGTTGATTAGTATGCAAATAATCGCATTCTCGGAGTGCCCCGCGTAGATTTAAGACGTTTTGTGATATTTGGCAATTGTTTCTTATAAGAAAAAAAAACAAAAACTGCAAAATTGCCCTTTTGACCACACTTTGCGTTAAATAAATAAATATAAACAAAGCCAAATTTAAAAATCGCGTCTCACAGATCTCTTAAAAATGTATTCAACTATAATTTAAAGCAAAATTGTAAATCTGATGAAAACTAAAGGTTTTAAGAGTTTTTTAAACACTAAATTCCTGATTTTGGCCACTGTGCGTTGAGATCTTGAAATTTAAGCACGGAGTTTTCTGCATTTTTCCACTTCCCTGACCAAATTTTCAGGCGAATATGAGCGCTTCTAATGAAAAGCCGGTTGCAAATGGTAGGGGATTTTATAGATTGAAAAAACCCACAGGATTGAGTACGTCCGACATTGCTTTGGAGGCCTATTATGAGAGTTGGAGTAATTGAGGGGTTTGGGAAGGGATTTGAGCCAAAAGCTTTAATGTCTGACGATTTCCAGTGAAAGAGGGCATTATAGATATGTAAAAACCTGAAAAGGTATACATGGAGTGAAAATCTAATCTAATCTAATAAAAAAAAAGTAAAAGAATCCGACATCGAATTCACAGCTAACTACTACACTAACATTATAATTATATTCCCTCTTTAAATTTAAATTTTGTATTCCTCAAATTATTGGATACTTTCTGGGAAAATTTACCTGATTGGAATAAAAGGTTGCGTTGATTGCAGGGATAAAATTTCGAGTATGGAAGGGTAATGGATATGGGGACTTGAAAATCTTGTTCTCATCACAACAGGTGCTCTGAGCGCGTAAAGGTTTTACAACCGGTGTATCCTTAGTATCGATTTCAAAGCTTCTGCCTTCTACCGACGAACAATCTCGCAACGAGAGGATGGGTATCATTTTGTCACGCCATTTTGTCTGCCAAGGAAATTTACGAATGGAACAGGTTGCTGGCACTGCCACCTACCCAATGTTCGATCGTAATGTTTTTCAGTTACTGCTTCTCCACGACAAGCTTATACTTATTTTTGTTTTGTTTTTTTTGTTTCTGGGTCTTCACGTCCTCAACCATTCACTTGACTTTTTTACGGGCAAGTATATTCTCTTCAAAATTTAAATCTCCCCTGCCGCAAAAAGATATTTCCTTCCACAATAAATTAAAGAAATATTTTTAAAACAATTTTATCTTTTAGTGACATTTATGACTGCAAGCCCTGTAAGGATTTTATACTAATGTGACATTAAGTAAGTAAGTAAGTCAAATGATGCAATTTTAATAAAACGTAAAATAAAAAAAAGAGAAGATGTATTTAATGAAGCTTGTGGCTCTTGGCAGGAATTCTTTTTAATCGGCTCATTACAGTAATGCGATGGCGTATTCGAAGCAAGAGATGGGCTCATTAAATCATCGTTTGTTAGGCAGTACTTCCTTAGCCCTTTTTAACTTTTTATAGAGCCGAGAGGTCACGTGCATGTGAGTATGGTGGATTAATTTTTTGCCCGTGCTCTTCAGAGTTAATGTACAAACGCAAATGCAAGATACTTCATGAAATTCGTCACGGTTGAAATACATGTGGTGCTAAAATTGAAAGACATTAGCTGCTCCTTCTGAGGTGTTATTAACGGTGAATTGAATATCAGTCTGGCAATTAACATAAATAATCACATTGCATGTGTCATCAACAAATTCCTAATGTGCTGTACAAAATAAAAAATTTATTAAGAACACTAGGAAGCTCCGTGTGGATAAGTCGACTAGGGCCAGACTGGGTTCCGACTAGACTGCCCAATTAATAGTTGGGCCCCAACTGAGATCCCTAATCACTGCCCAACTGGGCTACTCTCTGGATTGTAACGCTGAGGCCAACCAATGCCAAAATTGGGGCATGAATTGGGAAATTTCTTTTCTGTCCAATTAAGGAAAAAATATTTAAATCTAAACACAAATTCAACTTAAATTAAGAAATAAGATTCAGTTGCAAATTTTAAGAGTTCCACACGGAAATAAGACTGTGGTTGGCCGAGCCCTATGTGTGGTTGACTCAACCATAGTATATTGGAAAATACGGCCTAGCCATATCAGTAGATAGGCAATGGATAAGAAGTCCGATCCTAGATGGTTCTGAGATCCATGTCAATAGTTGTAGCAACCTAGTGCCCGAAAGAAATGTGACAATTCCTTTTTTCCTCTTTTTTGTAACAATTTTTGGTGCGGTGCTCACAGTCACACTAAAATGGCTGCCGTCTTGCAGCCGCTTGGCGCCAAAACTGAGACTGCAGCGATTACAGCGCTTGACTATAGGGGTACATTACAAGTTCAACCATAGCTATGGTTGGTACATCCACAACTGACGTAACAAAATACTATGGCTGATACAACCATTTCTCTTTGAAAATGCTTCCATACTCAAGGTTCTCTCTTCCATTTCATTTGATGATCCAACAGTACCGGGAAAACTCGTATTTTTTCGTTCTTTTTCACAAATGAGCTAAATCTGAAATGGTAAGGATCCCACGTCAAAATGAGGTGTCTTCATATAATGAATTCTAGTAAAAATTTCCATCTTTCTCCAATCTGTAATTCACTTCAGGTCCTAAAGAAATTTGGTCATCCATATCTCTATCTTCGAAGTTCGCATTCACGTCCACCTTGAAATAAAAAATTTCAAAGTTAGCATATGTAAAAAATTATTTCTGAATTGATATACATATTATCAAATAGCAAATCGTATCTTCTTACTTTTTATTTCTCAGAATATCCGGTTGACAAAAAGTTACACAAGCCAAGCACAAAAGGGCGCGTGCGACTGCTGACATGTGCTGACAGATGACTGACTAGAACCGTAGGAGGAAGATGAGTTGCGCAGTGCGTTTAGACTGGAGTAGCCAATAGAAGTTCGGCGGGAACTTTAAAAACAGTGAAATATAACATTTTTTTTGTCGGTGTTGTCTAAAATATAATGTTTTCATTTCAGTGTTTCAAAGTGTCTTCCTTACATTTCCATTCATGTGTGAGGTTATTAATTTTAATGCAGAATTATATATTACTTGCTTCTACATTTGGAGCATTTGCAAAATTTGAATCCTGCTCGGTATAATTTTCATCCTCGGAACTTTCCTGTTTAGAAATTTCTAGAATTTTGTCGGCATTGACGTCCTGAACATGTTCTAAAATAAACAATAATTGAGTATAAAAATATCATTTTTTGATGTATTAGAATAAGATACTACAATAACTATAATTAAATATTTTTCTTAATTAAATTTTGACCTTGTCGTAGTACATATAATAATGATTAAATTTCAGTACTTAACTCTTATTGATTATTATTATTATTATTATTAATTTGGTTTAATTTTCCATTGTTTCATTTTGAACACTACCAGAAATCGGGGCTAAGCGGGGTGTAAAATGATTTAATATTGTAGATCAAATTGTAATACTTCAAATTTTCTAAATTCATTAGTTTTCAATCCGCAATTCTCAAGCTTTAAGATTTTTCTTCCCACAGGTATATTTTAAGATTCTAACATCGTAATCATCCTCAAGGAATGTTTTTGATATTATAGAAGTTAAAAACGAAAAAATTGTCATCTGATTTATTTTTATCAAACTATGCATGTTATAAAATTAAAAATAATTTTTCATCAGCTACATTGATAATTAAATAAAAAAATTTTTGACGAAAACTTGAGGGATATCTTTCAAGTAAGAAACTCTTGCTGAGAAAATTTTGTGTTAAATTAATACGAAATTAAAAAATTGATCTAAATCGACATAGTGAATCATGCTTAACATTTCTTCGTGGACTGACCTTTTCAATGATTATAGTTGTCTGCCATCCGAATACTGTCCGCAAAAATTAATTTTCTGTTAGCTTAAATTTAATATTTTCTTAAATTCTAGTTTGGATAAAAAATGAAATTTCAAAAATCTTACAATAGTGCCCAATCGCAAAATTTAATTATATATCTAAATCAAGCATTTTCATGATGAAAAGTCCGAATTAATGATGCTTAAAAAAAGGTTTGTTACCTTACTTTATTTTCATTGTTACTGCAAAAAAAACAATTAGAACAAAAAAAGTTTAGAATAACTGGGAAAAAAATGGATAAATTTCCGAAAAGCGTTCACTTTTGATTAATTTAAAATTCCCTATACCCATGTATTTTGACGCTCTGGTTACGAAAATGACCATGAAATTACCCGCAAATGTTGCTTTCAAGGTCAGAACTTGATCAACTATACAAATTTCATGTTTTTCCTTGTATTTCAGTACACATTATAAATTTGCAAAAAAAGTTCAAATGAAAGTCGTAGATTTTTTAAAAATACACATTTTACATGCTTTACATTTTCACTGTACGACTGATATTTTTCGAGAAAATCGACGATAAATAGTAAAAATTACAGAAATACTGTACAGTGGTTAGCGGTGTGACCTAAAATATTTCTGTGACCAGTCACAGAGGTGCCTTCACGCTCCTGCACAAGACATTGGGACGAGATAAGGGTATCACTAAAATTATTTCTGTGACCAATCGCAGGAGTGCTTTTCCCACGAGACATTGGAAAGAGGTAGGGGTGTGACTTGAATTATTTCTGTGACCAGTCACAGGGGTGCCTTCGCGCCCCTCCACGAGACATTGGGGAGGGATAGGGGTGCGACTTAAAATATTTCTGTAATCAGTCACAGAGGGGCCACCCCTTCACTAGACATTGGGAATGGGTAGAGGTGTGACATAAATTATTTCTGTGACGAGTCGCAGGAGTGCCTTCCCGCCCCCCGCGAGACATAGGAAAGGGGTAGGGGTTTGTCTTTAATTATTTCTGTGACCAGTCACAGAAGTGCTTTTCCCACGAGACAATGGAAAGAGGTAGGAGTGTGACGTAAATTATTTCTGTGACCAGTCACAGGGGTGCTTTCACGCCCGCTACAAGTCATTGGGAAGGGTAGGGGTGTTACTTAAATTATTTCTGTGACCAGTCACAGTGGTATCTCTCCCCTTCTCCCACTACGAGAAATTGGAAAGGATTAGCAGCTTGACCTCAACTTTTCTGTGACCAATCACAGAAGCGCCACAAGTTCCGTTTCAAGTAATTCTACACTTTGTACCAACATTTTCCTTTTTTTCTCGAAAAATAATGGTTTTTAAGAAAAAAATGTACGATACATAAAATGTGTCTTTTTAAAAGATCTACCATTTTTACTTTGAGGTTTTTTGTGAATATTTATTATTCACTAAAATAAAGGAAAAAACGTGATATTTTTATAGTGTTATCAAGTTTTGGCTTGAAGTTGACATTCGCGGGTATTTTCAATATTATATTCGTAATCAGCATGTAAAAATAAATGCATATAGGGAAATTTGAATTAGTTGGAGGGAAGCATTCTTGGGATGTGCACCCAAAAAAATTTTTAAAGCTATAGTTTTAAAGCCCTTATTTTGATCTTTAGAAGGTCTTCTTTTAAGTCGTTCCCTCAGTCCATTTTTCTTTCATTTTTTTTTAAAAGATACGTAGTTTTTAATTTTTTAGATCGTAAAACCTTACACGTGTCTAATTTGACAGGTGTGCTAGAAGAGAGCAGCTGTCTAAAAATTTCGACATGAAAGATCTTTCGTCATCATTAGCACCTGACAAGACAATATTTTCATTAAGAGCATGGCATGCGATAAATAAAGATTGGATTCGGAGGTTCATGAAAATAGCCAAATGGCTTACTCGGTTCGCAGTACACAGCCATGAATCGAGTAGCAGGTGTAACTTCAAGGTTTGGTATCACTTACAAACCTTGCCTGGATTACGATGAATTTAACGGAGACGAATTACAACCATCCAGAAGAAGCCTCATCTGATGTCTGTTCAACTTTCAGGACAGCTGAGTTGGAACAACTGATTTTATTTGCAAATTATCATGTCTTCTACATCTACAATCCTACCATCTACATTTCACAATTCTTAACAAATCTATATACACTCCACCCCCAGGCTATTCACTAATTATTATTATCTCTAAGGGATCGCGTACTTTTATTTTTTACCGGAACATAAGCTTATTGGATAACTGGATTAGCTCTGAGGTCTTAACTGGAGGGTCAAGGACAGAAAGATTATTGGAAAAGGAAGAGAACTGTGAAAGCAGGAACTTTTATGGTTGAGGGGCTTTGTGTAACTGTAATTTATGATGTTCAATATTCTTTTCTTTCCTCTTCAGAGATCGTATCATCAGTTTTCTAAACATGGAGAATAACGATAGTGGGTTTGCAAAGTTGCGTTCGCAAACTTTCAAATATTTTCAATATGTATATAACATCACAGAAAATCCTGGGCTTTTACTTTTGCAGCAGACTGATAATCAGTTGATTAAAACGATCCAGATGTGGTATGAAGATTATTAGTGACAAGAGAACATTGCTATTTGATGCATGTATCAAATGCCAATGTTCACCTTATAGCACCTTAGTCGTCATCCACAAATTAGGTAAGCCCTTTTTCCGGAATTTTCAACCACCCCTCAAAAAAAAGCTTACTAAGATTGTATAAACATATAAATGCTGTGTATGAATGTTACATATAAATGCTGTTAATTAAATAAACGTACACGTTGAATTAAATTAGTTTTAGGAGAGAAAATTTCCAGTTTGCTAGCATAATATTTTTAAGGTATTTAAAATGAATATCAATGTTTATTTAAAATATTATTCTTTAATCTATAAGTTATCAAAATTCCTATTTATTTATCGCAGGCTTTACAGTCTTTCCCCTATTCCCATTTTTCGTATTTTTTGTGTTGAGAATTCATCTTTTTTGCTTAAAAATTTGATTATTTCGTTAAAAACGTCATTATTTTGTTAAATTTTCAACAATATCGTTAGAAAGTCATCGTTCTTGTTTGAAAATTCAACTATATGTTTGAAAATTTGACAATTTGATGGAAATATTTTTTCTTTCTGCATTGAAATGTTTTTCGGTGTTAAATTTAACTACTTTCTTGAAAATTCGCGTTGTTAGTTTGAAAATTAATCTCTTTTGGTAGACATTTGATCCTTTTTAGTTAAAAATGCAACTGTATGGTTGAAAATTAATCTGTTTCAGTTATGGATTCAACTATTTTGTTGAAAATTTGTCTTTTTGATTGACTTCAACTATTTTGTATTAAAAATTAAAATCCTTTTTATTTGAAATATCAACTATTATATTTTTCGTTGAGAATTCATCTTTTTTGCTTGAAACTTAATTTTTTCTCTAAAAATTTAGCTATTTCATTTTTGGTTGAAAATATTTTTTTTTTAAGAATTCCACTATTTGGTTAAAAATTTATGTATTTTGTTGAAAATCCGTCTTTTTGGTAAAAAATGGAAATGTTTGTTAAGAAATATTTGGTTATAGTAAAGTATACAAGAATTTTGTTGAAAATTCATTTTTTGTGATTGAATTCAATTGTTTTAGATTTAAAATTAAAATCTTTTTAAGTTGAAAGTTCATTTACTTGGCTGAAAGTAGAAATACTTTGTTAAAAATCCTTTTTTTTGTTGAAGATTTATAATTTGAGTTGAAAATTTATTTTTTTGTTTGAAAGTTTAACTATTTTGTAGAAAGTTACTTTTTTATGGTCGAAAATGTATTCTTTCTCATTTAAAAATTCAACTATTTTGTTGAAAATTTATATATTTTGTTGAAAAGTCGTGTTTTTTTGGTTGAATTGAATTTTTCATGATTTATAATTAAGATCTTTTTTGGTTTGAATATTAATTATTACAATTTTCGTTGAGAATTCATCTCTTTTGATTGAAAATTCAAGTACGTGGTGCAAGGTGGAGCTGCTTTGTTATAAATTCATTTTTGTTGTTGTTGAAAATTCATCATGTTAGTTAAAAATTTAAATATTTTGCAGAAAATTCGTTTTCTTTTTTGTTGGAAATTCGCCTTTTTGGTAAAAAATTACTTTCTTTGTTTGAAAATTCAATCCTTTGGTAGCAAATTGATAAATTATGTTGAAAATTCGTCTTTTTTAGTAGTAAATTAATGCTCTTGGTTGAAAATTTAAATTTGCGATTGAAAATTTAATTATTTGTTTTGAAATTTAATTATTTAGTTGAAAATTCAACTTTTTGGTTGAAAGTGTGTGTGTATTTTATTTAAAAAACATCTCTTTTGGTTGATAGTGGAACTACTTTGTTGAAAATTCATTTTTTCCGGTTGAAGATTCATTATTTAATTTGGTTCAATTTTGGTTAAATACTTAACTATTTTATACAAAATTCGCTTTTTTTGGTGGTGAATTAATTTTTTAACTGAAAATTTAAGCATTTTATTTCTTCTTAAAAATTAATCGTTTTTAGTTGAAACTTCAACTATTTGGTTAAAAAATTATGTGTTTTGTTGATAATTCATCTTTTTTGGTGGAAAATTAATCTTCTTTTGGTTGAAAATTGATTATTTCGTTTTAAATTCGTCTTTTTGGCTTGAAAAGAATTTTCAACAAAATATTTGAATCTTCAACTAGAACCAATTAATTTCCAATCAAACAGTTGCATTTTTTACCAAAAAGATTAATTTTCTACCAAAAAGACCAATTTACAATATAATGCATGAACTTTAAACCAAATAGTTGAATTTGCAATTAGAAAAGATACATTTTTAACAACAAAAAACGATTTTTTTTAAATATTTGAATTTCCAACCAAAGAAATGAATCTTCAATCAAAAGAATGATTTCATTCACAAAGCCGTTCCACTTTCAACCAAGTATTTGAATTTTCAACAAAGTAATCGATTCCTCAACCAAAACCAAATAATTTTCAAGCAAACAGTTACATTTTTGAACAAAAACATAATTTTCTAGCAGAAAACATGAAGTTTCAACAAAATACATAAATTTTTAATCAGATGTTCAACTTTCAAGCAATGAGATTCATTTTCTAACAAAAAGACGAATTTTCAACAAAATATTCGAATCCTCAACTAAACCAAATAATTTTTAACTAAAAAGTTGCATATTTGTTCAAAAAGATTAATTTTCTACCAAAAAGACGAATTTTCCTCAACTAAAACTGAATAATTTTCAACTAAATAGTTAAATTTTTTAAACAAAAAGATTATAATTTCCACCAAAAAAAAAAAATTTCATCAAAATAGATAAATTTTCAACCAAATAGTGGAATTTTCAACCAAGAAGATTAATTTTCAACCAAAAATACGAATTTAAAATGAATTAATTGCATCCTCAACTAAAACGAAATAAATTTCAACTAAACGATTGAATTTTTCTCCAAAAATATTAATTTTCTACCAAAAAGACCAATTTTTAATAAAACGTGTAAATTTTTTAACCAAGTACTTGAATTTTCAATTAAAAAAAATTAATTTTCAACCAGAAATGGAATAGGTCAATTTTCTGTTAGAAAAACTAGTTTGTAACCAAAATAAAAACAAATTTTCAACCAAAAAGATTACTTTTTAAGCAAAAAAGATGAATTCTAAACAAAGGATGTAATAATCGATATTTCAACAAAAAATATTTTAATTGTAAATCTAAAACAGTTGAGTTCGATTAAAAAAGACGAATTTTCAACAAAATATTTGAATCTTTAACTAAACCCAAATATTTTTCAACTAAATAGTTAAATTTTTAAACAAGAAGATTATAATATTTCTACCAAAAAAGACAAATTTACAACAGAATAATTAAATTTTTAACCAAAGAAATGAACTTCCAACTAAATTAATGAATCTTCAACGAAAAAAATAATTTTTTAACGAAATAGTTCTACTTTCAACCATGTAGTTGAATTTTTAAATAAAAAAGATTTTAATTTTAAATCTAAAATAATTGAATTAAACTAAGAAAAACAGATCTTCAACAAATTAGTTGAATCTTCAACTGGAACAACTTAATTCTCAATCAAAAAATATGATTTTTTAATGAAATAATTCAATTTTGATCCGTAAAAGATGAATTTGCGACCAAGATTAATTTGCTTCTAAAAAAGACGAATTCTGGACGAAAAATATACTAGTAGTAGATATTTAAATATACATATATATATATATATATATATATATATATAATTATAAATAGATTAAATATATATATAAAAAATATATAAGAAATATAAATATATAGAATAGTAATAATGTAACAATAAAAATACATAGAAGAAATATAAAAAATAAAAATATGAAAAATATATAACTATTTTAAAAACAATTTTAATTTGGAATCGAAAACAGTTGAATTTTCAACCAAAAGGGATGATTTTTTAACGAATTTGTTGATTTTTCATCAAAATAATTCAATTTTCAACCAAATAATACAAATGTTTACCAAAAAAGATGCATTCTCAACCAAAAATATAATAGTTGACCTTCCAACTAAAAAGAATTAACTTTCAACGAACAATAGTTGGATTTTCTTATTGAGTTCTGTTAATTTAGTTTGCATTTATATAAGCTGAAAATGAGAAAAAAAGGAAATGAGAGAAATCATAATTTAGACACTAAAGAATAATAGTTTAAATAAACACTGAAGTTAATTTGTAGTACTTTTAAAATATTATATTAGAAAACTGGAAATTGCTCTTCTGAAACTAACTTCGTTAAGGTTCTACGTTTATTTAATTGAGAAAATTTATATGTATCTTCATTTCCTAAGTTTATAAATCTTAGTAAAATTTTGGGTGGGAGTGGGGGGGGGGGGTCGAAAATTTGAGTAAAAAACCTTACGCAACTTTTGGATTACCCCTTTCCGTCTGTTTGCAAAAAAACACGACTGTCCGTTCCGTTTTCTTTTCCTTTTACTTCTCTTCTACCTCAACCTTGCCGTTTTCACAATCACCCTTTCTTTTTTCTCATTCGCTTCTCTCCTAGCCCCCTCCAGTTCCTTCATCCACTCCTCACCAATCCTTCCTCCCCTAAAATCTTTACCACATTCTCTTGCCAGCTTCCTTTATCTTCAGTTCCTCTCACACATCTTTCCGATACATGCTCCCATGTTTCCTCTCCCCGTGTACATATTCTTCACTTTCTGTTCTCCTTCTTTACCCAATAAATCTCTTCCCTGACCTCGTTTCTAAATATAAATCTTGCTATTCTTGTTCATCTCCTCTGTCCCCATCCCTTTTCTAAATACTTCGCCACTCCTTCCTTTTTCATCACCTTGTATCATTCATTGTATTTTGATTCCTCAATCATCCCCCGTATCTTTCTATTAATGGCCTTTCCCTGTCATTTTACTCCAATTCCTCATTCATTCTTCTCCAGTCCCATCTCCTTTCTCCTATATCTCTATCTTCCCACTTCGTTAATTCTATTTGCCGTCCCTCTCTCTTCTTTTATCTCCCTCGAACACTTTTTTGCTAACTCCCCTCCCTTTCCCTAATGAAACAGATATGGGGAATAGAAAAAAGAAGGTTAAAAAAATATTGGAGAAGGAAAATGTGCTTGTGTCATACGCTAGTATGGCTGGTATTAGGATGCGGAGCAGGGATATGGGGATGGAAGGAAAGGGAAGAGATTAAGAGGTTGACACCTGAATATATGGTGAGAGAAGAAGCACGAAGAGATCAATTAAGCAGATTCTAGATTCCACACGGAGAAAACTGTATGGAAGTAAGATCCATAAATATGGTTCTCACAACCACAAAAAATAGTAAGATATGGAACAATCACAACTTTAGTTCCTACAACCACATGGCTGTTTGTATAAGAGTCTAGTTATTAGGTCTAAACTGTGTGGTTGTCGCAACCATACACTTTGGTTGTCACAACTACACAGTGAAAGTTATTTTTAATAGGATGTGGTTGTCACAACCGCACAGTAAACGTTCTCATCAATAGGATGTATCAGTGACAACCAGCATTGCTGATTGAAGAAAAAAATCATCTGCATTAATTATTCATAAGTTTTTATTTAAATTATAGAAGCA
>JAUMHM010000087.1:9637077-9662935 GCA_032362435.1 Melikaiella ostensackeni | reverse complement strand
GCGACGGAAATTTTGTTTTCCCTTACTAACAAATTAATGACATGTTTCTTCAATTTAATTAGCTAAATTCAAAAAAGCTTGTTTTTTTGCACATTTTTAAAACATTATAACTTGCTCAAAAAATTTTTTTTTATTTTGTTCACCACAAAAACTTCACTTAAAAAAAAATTCGCCTCAATGTTTTTGCCCGTGGCGATGTCTTTTTCAATTTTCACATTCAAAAACCAAACAGAAGACATATTAACCGATTTCAACAACTTTGGTTGTACTTCTTTCGAATGCCAAAGCAGAATTTTTTTTCAACTATCTCTTAAAAAACCTACCTAACCTATAAATTATAAAAGGTCAGCTGTTCTCTTCAAATATTTGAAACATTT
Organism: Melikaiella ostensackeni; assembly: GCA_032362435.1. Classification (NCBI taxonomy): domain Eukaryota; kingdom Metazoa; phylum Arthropoda; class Insecta; order Hymenoptera; family Cynipidae; genus Melikaiella; species Melikaiella ostensackeni. The sequence continues at coordinate 9,662,558 of JAUMHM010000087.1, read as the reverse complement.
TGTAATATATTGAAATAATTGAATTCTTTTTAATGTCATTGTTAAATTTTTAAATTATTGTGAAATTCCTTTTAAACTTTTTTTTTTAACCTTTTGGAATATTTTTAAGAATTTTTGTTAAATCTTTAAAGCTTTGAAATCCTTAAATCTTTTGAATATTTTGAAAATGCTCGAAATCTTGGAAATATTTGTGAATTCTCTTGAAACTTTTAAAACCTTGTGAATATTTTGGAATCTTTGTTAAATATTTTTAATACAATACAATCTTTTACAAACAATTTTGAGACTTTACAATTTTTGATCATCTCTTTTTCATATTTGTATTCGATTAAACAACTCGTCATTAGTTCTAAATTTATAAAGTTACCAAAGTCAACCAAACAACAATTGTCGGCTCAGAAAAAAAAACAAAATTTAATACTTTACAGTTGTTACCATCTCTTTGTTATAATTTACACTTACTTTAACCACTCGACATTAGCTCTAATTTTTTATTCAGTCGAAAAATGTTTTACAAAACTACTAAAGTTAACCAAAGAACAATTATCGCATCCAAAGAAATTATTATTTATAAGATTTTGTAATTTTCATCATCCCTGCGCCACAATTTTGTATCCATTTCAATCACGCTCAATTTTTCATTAATTTTAAATCACACGTCGTCTCTAATTAACCAATGTTTTAAATGATTATTGCCCTACCAAAGTCAACCAAAGAACTAAATTTACCAAAGTGATAATTTTGTAGACATATTCAATATTAAAAACACCCTTACTTATGTACTTTTTTCAGAAATAAAATTCACTGAAGAAGGCCACTATCGTGTGCCGAAACGTTTGAAGCAATTCAAATTGTACTCAATTATTGGACCCTAGAGCCAATTCGATCACCAGAAGTTGAAAATAATTTAAAAATATATTTTTTGCCGTTTCTTACATATATAATTCGCAAAAATATGAAATCAAATTATGCGCCATTATGCGAAAATTCCATAATTATTCGACGAAAATAAAATTATGCGTTTTGATGTGACGTTAATCTGAATATATTTGGCATGGAAACTTTATATAACATGAAAGTTCTGAGTTATACTTAATTTTGAGACATTATGCGATTATGCGCTTCGCATAAATAGAAGTCCTTAATCATAAAGAAAAGTGGAAGACGGAATTAGGCAATACAAATGTAGAGGATGCATGGATAATACTACGGGACATCATCTTCGAGAGTGCATCTGAAGTGTGCGGTACTGCGGTTGTAGGAAGAAAGACTGGAGATGCTTGGTGGAATGATGGAATCTGCGTGGCTGTTAATGAGAAAAAGCAAACGTGAATGATTTTTTCAAGAAATTGTATTGTGGTCAAGCTATGGAACATAACTGTGACACAGAAGAGGACGTTAGACAATTCCGTTGTAGGTGGCGAAAGAAAAATCGTTACCCGCGAAATTATATCCATAACTAAGAAGCTAAACAATGGAAAGGCTGATAATGTGGATGGTATCACCGCTGAAGTGCTTAAGAGCAGTGGCGGATATTTGTTTTGTATAAAATTGTAAAGAAGATGTTTTTTTACAATTGGCATTAGGGTTGAGACAAGAGCTTGCATGACAAGATGTATGGATGTAAAGGAAGCAAAAGGTGTATGCAAGGATAGGGATGTATGGAGGACCATTGTTTATAAGAAGAAGAGTGACGCCTGAAACAAAAGATTTGGATACTCATGGGCCCTCGTGAAGAGCTTTGTTTAGTGGATGTGGTTGATGAAGGATGATCAACACGCGACTTATAGATTGATCTAAAACCTATCCCTTCTCCTACACATCCCCTTATCCTTACCATATAAATTCCTTGACGGTAGTGCATCGAGGCTAGAACCGAACGAGTTACGTTTACCTCGAAAGGCCTAATGGTATAATAATAAGAAATACCAGTATAGTAATTACAGCAAGTGATAAAAATCTTCATATTCAAGTAATTTCTGAAGCTTAAAAAAACTTTTTTCCATGTCCAACTTAATTGGTAAAATAATTGCTTGTTGCTTTATTGGTAAAAGTTTGTTCCTGTCGTAACAGTAACCGAGCCCCAGGATTAGTTCCGCCTTATAGTTAGTGCACAACAGGTGCATTCAGAGATTTGGATATCAGTTTCAAAGCACAGCGAGAGATCGGTCCCCTGGAGGTCACATCAAGCTTGCATTGTTGGGAAGATAGAAAATTTACAGACACTTGTAGCTCTACCAAAAACTGATTTATGTGACGGTTTATGAGAGGTGGGTTAACCTGACGACGTTTCGGCCTCAGGGTCTATGATGTTGCCAGACTGCCAAGTGCTTTTGGCCTTTGAAACAAACGCGAAAGATGAGCATAAAGATAAAGAATGTTCAAAACTTCAAACCATTTGGCTTATTGACATTTTACCTGGTAGCTTTAGGATGGTGCCAACAAAATTAAAAAAGAAACGTCGCGGGTTTCTTCCTATGAAACTCTTTAATTCAATATACTTTCTTCTTCTTATATTAAGAGAAGATGGAAGGGTTGTTGAAAGACATCTGGTTGATTCAAAAGTAGAGAGAAAAGAGCTATAATCTGAATAAGAACAGAAGGTAATCTATTTTTTCTGATCCGGTTTCAATACATCATTGAAAGAACTCAACAAGTCAACGACTTTAATTTTTCCGTTGTCCTGTGAGAGTGACAAGCTACCTTTTAGAAAATTACAAAAGTGAAGAGAAAAAGGAAGAATGCATCAGCAGGCGACTGCAGGACGGGCAATTCCGGGTGGTACGGTCTACCTTTGTGCCATTTTCTGAGCAGTAACTGACACTTTGCAAGTGTCGGCAACATTGCTTTCGCAAGGAATGCACCTCCGCACAAAAGGCAGAAGACCTTTTACGTTTTCCTTGTTCTCAACCTTTTTCTACTTTCTTTATTTCTTGTCTTAGGGAGGAATCACCTCACGAGGCGTGTCTTTTCGAAATTCAAAAGTTCAAAACTATTGTCAAAAATACATTTTTACTTTGAGGGCGTCAAAGGCTTTTAATGTTTCTATACTTTTGAAAAAAAAATGTGACTTATGCTGATGGTAAAATCAATTTCAATTTTTCCAATCAAAAAGAACTGATGACCAAAGATTGTTGATAAGAAACGAAAGCTATAAAATATCTATTGACTTCACAAAATATAAATCCTGTAAAAGGTTTTCTAGAGTTTAGAGTATTTAAATTTAGAGGAAAGGTTTTTGAGGAATTTCCCCAAGAGCTGGATTCTAGAAAATAGTTCTGGACAAATCCAAAACCTCATTGTGTGTCATTAAGTCAGAGCAGATTAAGTTCAGTATAAGTAGAGCAGACTGATGGAAGCCTACTTTAGGTTTTTCCCGGATTTCTAAAGAAGGAAATCAGATGCTTTGAAAAGATTCCTGAAACGTGCTCCAGATTGTGTTTATTTAGTCATGAATTTTCGTTCGCGGAAATTCAGAACAAGGAAAATAAATAATCGCTAAGTCCTAAACTAAAGTGTAATTATACCGGAATCTTTCTTATAAAAATTTGCATTTTCCAGAATTACGAGAGCAACGAAGTTTAAATTCCCAAATTTTTATTCATGAAAATTATTGTATTTACGGCAAATTTCTATTCAGCAGAACTTACACTTATCCGAATTTGCACGTTTCTATAATTTGAACTTGCCTAAGGATCTTCTTAAGTCTGCCCTGGGTTTTCCCGATATTATGCCCATCCTAATTTGTATTTTCTTAAGACTTAAGCATTAGACTGTCGCCTAACTGTTAAATTCTCGAAGCTGCGTTTACGCAAATTTGGGGTTTCTCGCAATATTAATATCATGAATATTGATTTTCACTCTTTAAATCAGCATAATTAGTGAAATTTCTACTTGAAAATTTACATGAATTTGCATTTTTTATGAATTTTGTTTATCCGTGTTTACATTTTCTAATTATTCTTTATTATTCAAACAATGCAAATGTTACATTCCCGAAAATGTATGATTCCGAGTTTTTATTTTCCTTAACAATTTCTGCGTATTGACATTCAATGAATTAGTCGGACTTCAATATTTGACAAGCAAAAAGTACATGAAATAAAAGTACGTATGACAAATCGAGTAAAAATTAATTCGAAAATATCTCATCACTTGGTAATATAAAAACTTCGGAAAAAAATTGGTATTCAAGAAAGTATAAATTCGTATAAATCTCATTACATATGTAACAATGGGTACATGTCATGAGCATTAAGGAAAAATTTACAATTAAATATGAAAATTCCGAATAATGCTAATTTGTTGATAATATAAAAATTCGAAAAAGTGCAAAATATCGGAGGATTAAATTTTCATTAAGATTATTCAAAAACTTTAATTGACTTTTGACAGTTTGCTAATAGGTGATCTAAAAATGTGGAAAAGATACAAATTCGAACATTTTCCCGATTCTGAGAAAATGTACAAATTTTGCAATAGTGAAAAATACAGTAGAATTGTGTGAAACCGTAAAACATTGTAAAAATAAAATAAAATTGTAAAAAAAAACAAAGAAACTTTGGAAAATTATACAGATGCAATTTGAGAAATTAAAAAAATAGAATCACCGTTGAAAAAAGTGATAATCTAAACATGGGTGAAGTGAGGTTTTAACTAATTGAAACTTCAGCCAAATGGTTATTCATAAACTTAAAAATTTCGCGGTTCAAAAATTTTAAAACAGTGGAATAGTGTAAAATGTTAAAAAATGGTAAAAATGCAATGAAATTGTGAAAAATGCTACGAGACTGTGAAAAATGATACGGATTGGAACAAACCTTTGCTTAATGTTTATCTTTTAAAATTTCTTAAAGATCGAAATAAAATCTACTTTCTTATGACATTTTTTTCGTGTACCAAAAAAGAACACTCAAAAAGTTCACAGGTCAAAAAGAGACTTTGAGCCTACCTGCTCTTTCGGCTCATTAGATACAAATGTACCTACAATAAATGTACATCAAAAAAGAAAAAAAAAGGAGAAAAAGAAAGAGTCAACCAAAACCAATCGCACACTCTTCTTTTTCTCCGTCTTTTTATACTACTGGTAACCAACATGTTTCGAAGCCAATTTAGACTTCCTCATCAGGGGTAATTTATAGGAAAACACCTGGTACAAAAATAAAAATATCGTTAGATTAGAAAATCAATATTACCTGAAAATAAAACAGAGATAATTGATAGAAATTATTATTTTGGTATATATTTCTTTCTTTAATTAAAATTGATTTCGACATAGGCGAACTATTCTGAATAAAAACCAAAGTAAATTATTTCATTCTTTAATTACAAATTGATTTATACATATTCGAAATTCTGACCATGAACGCTCTGTTTTCTTTTTTATTTCTCTCATGATACAAAATTTTAACATCATCCCAATTGAAGTCGTGTCTATGTGTAAGTCTATGTTTTGTAAGGACCGAATAATATCTTGCACTTCTATGAAAATTATTTTTATGTTCCTTTTTTTTGTTCTAAGTGACCTCCTTGTTTGCCTTATATAAACAGCACATTGTCTACATTTAAATTTGTAAATCACACACTGTTTATAAAATTTCTCACATTCATCTTTACCCAATTTCACAATCGATTTACTTTTGAAAGGAAGCCTATATATCGTATGCAAACCTAATTTTCCTAACATTGATTTCAAAATACTTGAAATTTTTCCAAAATAAGGTAGGACAACCGTATTGAATATATTGTAATCCTGTATATTGTTTTTGTTCTGATGATTAATTTTACTCTTAATTTGAATTATTCTGTTATGCATATGTCTGTCAATCGGTTGACCTACCTTATTTTGGAAAAATCTCAAATATCTTGAAATCAATGTTAGGAAAATTGGGCTTACATACGGTATATAGAGTTTCTTTCAGAACTGATTTGATTGTAAAATTGGGTAAAAATAAATGTAATAAACTTGATAAACAACGTGTGATTTACAAATTTAAATTTAGACAATGTGATGCTGTTTATATAGGATTATAGGGCAAACAAGGAGGTTACTTAGAACAGGAAAAGAGGAACATAAAAATAATTTTCTCAGAAGTGCAAGATATTATTTGGTCCTTACAAAACATAGACTCACACATGGGCATGACTTCAATTGGAATGTTGTTAAAATTTTGTATCATGAGAGAAATCAAGAAAAAAAGAGAAAGTTCATGGAAATGCTATTTATAAAGAGAGAAGGTAAAAAAACTATTAATTTAAAAAGAGATATTACGAGAGACAACAAAAATTGGGATGAAGTTATTAATTTAGATACATCGACTTCAGTTTTGGTCAGAATTTTGAACATGTGTAAATCAATTTTCAATTAAAGAATGAAATAATTGACTCTGGTTTTTATTCAGAATAGTTCGCCTATGTCGAAATCAATTTCAATCAAGGAAAGAAATATATACCAAAATAATAATTTCTATCAATTATCTCTGTTTTATTTTCAGGTAATAATGATTTTATAATCTAACAATGTTAGATTCTAGTCTAACTATGTTTTCATTTTTGTACCTGCTGTTTTTCTATAAATTACCCTTGATAAGGAAGTTTAAATTGGCTTCGAAACATGTTGGTCCTCAATATTGTAAAAAAGACGGAGAAAAGGAAGAGTTGAGTACTGAGGCTGGTTTTATTATACATTTCTAATGTTGTTGTCTAATGTTTCTAATGAGCCAAAAAAGCAGGTAGTCTCAAAGTCTATTTTTGATTTGTGAACTTCTTGGGTGTTTTTTTTACTACACAAAAAAAAATATCATAAGAAAGTAGATTTTATTTCGATCTTTAAAAAATTTTAACTCTGTATTCATTTTCTAGTCTAGTCCTCTCCTAATTGCTAACTAAGACCTTTCATATTCAGCATTCTCGAGTACGCTTGTTTTTTGAGCACATACAATTATAATAGTACAATTGGACACATGTTCTCGCCTCTCTATAAACTGAATCCTCCCCAGAATGTTATCAAAAATCTAAGCCACAATCTAAATGACACATCTCCGCCTGCAACTATTACTTTACACTCATCAATTTACAAAATATCCCCTCCTTATCATCTCCCATCTTAATATCTTTCACTTTGCAACTCCCAAAATTCCCCCTAACCCTAAGTCAAATACAAATAGTCTTCCTGGGACGTAGACATAGGTCATCGACGTCATAACTCCATTTATGAAAATACGAACTAAGGGTGGGCCAAAAGCAACCAGAATCTATATCCCCTACTTTTAGTATCCACAATGTCTTCACCCTCGCTCTTCGCTTTTGCTCTCTGCCGCTCTTACATTTACTTCTTCATTCTTTGGTCCAACGGTCCAGCCACCTGGCGTTTGAAAATTCAGTGCTAATTTGACGCTACGTGACTGCGTCACACTTGGTGAGATTTAACGGATGTAAAACTCTCGTCAGGTGTTTCTATGTGTACGCTTCGTATGGGATTTATTTTCTTTCCGACGCTCCACAGTCCATGGGAAAAACCGATCGGACAGGTATATCCCAGCTGAGACCTAAGATCCAGACTCTTTTACTTTTACGCTCGCTTTTACGTGGACGCAGTTGATCTTCAGATTCTTGAGGATAAGCAAATAGTCGGAGAGCCAAGAGCCGTTAGGTCCGCGATAATAGGTCCCTGAAATTTTTAAATGGATATTGTGCAGAATGATCTCCTGATTCCGACGGTATGAAGTGCTTTCACGAATTCATGGTCATTCTCTAGATATGGTTAATTAAACATTTTTTTACAAATCATGCTATGTCTCCTAAAATTGTCAACATTTTAACAAAAACATTGTGCAAGGAATGCAAAAAAAGCATTTTATAAAAATCGATTTTTATACATTGCTTGTTGATATTTTGCAGGTTCGTTTGCAGAATTAATTATATTATAGTGACGCAATAAAACTTCTTTTGCGCATTTTTGCATCTGACCATACTTCATGTAAAAAAGCACAAACAACTTTTACAACAAAGTTTCTTCGAATCCGATTTTAGCGGACAATTATTAAAATTTCCACATCTTATTTTCTCAGTCAGGTAAAGGACGCATAGAGGGAAAAGATTTGTCTGAGACTATTTTTCGTATCCCGAATAATTTATGCAAGAAATGAAAAATTAAGATGACAGAAAAAAACTCTCTGAAAATCAATTGGGATTGAAGATATTAACCGATTTTCTACTATCCTTTTTTGATTTTCTTATAGTAATATAACGGAACTAATGCAGCCTATTAATATTCGATTTGATAATGTTTTATAAAATTTTGATTTTCCTCAATTGGTTCCAATTGTTTAACAATAGTAAGATCTTGAGGGCCGCTTGCCTAGTCGCGCGACCTTCCCATTGATTTAAGATTAGACACAGTTGAGAGAAATAATAATTTTGTAAAATATTATTGAATCGAATTTTAATAGGCTGTATTAGCTTCCTTTATCATTACGAGAAAATCAAAAAAAGATAGTGAAAAATAGATTATTATCTTAAATCCCAGTTGATCTTTAGAGATTTTTTTCTTTTATCTTAATTTTTAATTTCTTACATAAATTATTTGAGATACGAAAAATAGTCTCAGACAAATTTTCTCCCTCTATGGGGCTTTTAACTGTCAGAGAAAATAAGATGTACAAATTTTAATAACTGTAGACTAAAATCGGGTTCAAAGAAACTTTGTTGCAAAAGTTGTTTGTGCTTTTTTTACACAAACTATGGGTCAGATGCAAAAATGCGTAAGAGAAGTTTTATGCACGTTACTATAATTTAATTAATTCTGAAAACGAACCTGCAAAATAAATAAAAAGCAATGCATAAAACTCGATTTTTATAATATGCTCTTTTTGCGTTTTTTTTTTTCAGAAACTATCAGGCAGGCAGAAAATTGCATACGACAAAAATTGTTTATTTCAATAACACCTGATAGTTTGAAAAACAATTTTATTAAAATGTCGATAATTTTAGGGGACGGAGCAGGATTTGTCAAAATGTGTTTAATTAACAATATCTGTTTTGCACAGTATCCATTTTAAAAATTTCGGACTTCAGTGGTCGTCTGTTATTGGATCGCTAGAAAAGTCGTTGGACTGACTCTGACTGCGGATTTTTTTTCCTAGCGCAGTAAATGTCAGTTGATCAATTTGATCCCGAAATTAGAAATTTTCAGGAGTTTTCGAATGTAAATGTGAAGAAGCATTTTTAGCAAGAAAACAAATTTAATTTCCAAAGTTGAATATTCGTTTCTTTTCGGTTGAAAATTATTTTTTTAAGGAGGAACATACAATGAGTAAAATCCAAGATTTTTAAATGCCCTTGAAATAAATTAAATCGTATTAATTCCGCGTCATTTTACAAAACATAAGTTATATTTAAAGGTTTTAAATATCAATCATTACATTTTTCATTGAGAATACATCTCTTTTTTTTTGTAGAAAATTCAAATACGTTTTACTGTTTTGATTGAAGATCTATTATTTTAGTTGAAAATTCATGTATATTATTAAAAGTTCGTCTTTTTTGGTACAAAATGAATTTTTTTGATTGAAAATTCGTCTTTTTGTTGAAAACTCATTTCTTTGGTTGAAAATTTACATGTTATGTTGAAAACTCGAGTTTTTAGCTAAAAATTGATTTCTTTATTCAAAAAATTTAACTATATCATTGTTGATTCATTTTTTTCGTTGAAAATTAAACTATGCGCTTGATTGAAAGTTAAACCGCTTTGTCAAAACTTAAGTTCACTAACTGCAAATTTATCTCTTTTAGTTGAAAATTCAACTATTTGGTTGAAAATAAATATATTTTGATAAAAATTCGTATTTTTCGGTACAGAATTAATTTCTTTGAAAATTCGTCTTTTTGGTTGAAAACTCAATTCTTTAGCTGAAAATTTAGCTGTTAAAATTTCAAAAATTGAAAAAAATTTCAACCAAATAGTTAAAATTCCAACTATTTGGTTGAAAATTAATAAATTTTGATAAAAATTCATATTTTTGGTACAGAATTAATTTTTTTGGTTGTAAATTCGCCTTTTTTGTTGGAAACTCATTTCTTTGATTGAAAATGTACATGTTATGTTGAAAAATCGGTTTTGAGCTAAAAATTAATTTTTTCAACTGAAAATTTAACTATTTCATTGTAGGTTCAATTTTTTTTGTCTAGTTGAAAATTAAACTATACTTGGTTGAAAGTTAAACCGCTTTGTCAAAAATTAAGTTTAATAACTGCAAATTTATCTATTTTATTTGAAAATTAAACTATTTGGTTGAAAATTTAACTGATAAAATTTCAAAAATTGAAAAAAATTTCAACCAAATAGTTAAAATTCCAACTATTTGGTTGAAAATTAATATATTTTGATCAAAATTCATATTTTCGGTACAGAATGAATTTTTTTGGTTGAAAATTCGTCTTTTTGTTGAAAACTCATTTCTTTGGTTGAAAATTTACATGTTATGTTGAAAATTTGGTTTTTTAGCTAAAAATTAATTTCTTTAATTGAAAAATTTAACTATATCATTGTTGATTCATTTTTTTTTTTTTGAAAATTAGACTATGCTTGGTTGAAAGTTAAACCGCTTTGTCAAAAATTAAGTTGACTAACTGCAATTTTATCTCTTTTAGTTGAAAATTCAACTATTTGGTTGAAAATAAATATATTTTGATAAAAATTCGTCTTTCTTGGTATAGATTTAATTTCTTTGATTGAAAATTCGACTTCTTGGTTGAAAACTCATTTATTTGGTTGAAAATTTAACTGTAATGTTGAAAATTCGTTTTAATTTTAATTTAAAATTAATTACCTTAACTGAAAATTTAACTATTCCATTTTTGGTTGAAAATTGATCTTTTTTAGTTGAAAATTAAACTATGCTTGGTTAAAAATTAAACCGCTCTTTCAAAAATTAAAGTTATTAACTGAAAATGTATCTCTTTTAGTTGAAAATTCAACTATTTGGCTGAAAACTCATATATTTTGTTGAAAATTCGTCTTCTGGGGTAGAATTTAACTGTTTTTTATTTTAAATTAAAATTTTTTTGGGTTGAAATATCAACTATTTCATTTTTGGTTGAGAATTTATATTTCTTGGTTGAAAATTCAACTAATTGGTTGGAAGATGAACTACTTCGTTAAAAATTCATTTTTTTATTGAAGATTCAATCATTTTAGTTGAAAATTCGTCTCTTTGGTTGAAAATTTAACTATTTTGTTGAAAACTTTTTTTTTGGTAAAAATCAATTTTTTATCTGAAAATTTAACTACTCCACTTTTGGTGGAATAGTACTATGTACTTAATTGGAAGATGAACTACTTTGTTAAAAATTAATTTTTTTTATTGAAGATTCATCATTTTAGTCTAAAATGCATCTCTTCGGTTAAAAATATAACAATTTTGTTGAAGTTTCCATTTTTTGAGTTGAAAATTGATTCCTTAACTGAAACTTTATTATATTTTTGGTTGAAAATTTATCTTTTTTAGTTGAAAATTCAACGTTTTCTAAAACATCTTTCTGAAATTCAAAATTTTCTAAAACATTCATTATTTTGTTAAATGAATGAAAATCAGCACTATGATCTATAATTTTTATTTAATTTTGTTTTATAATTTTAATTTTGGATCCGCAAAAGACAAGGACGGATACAGAAAATTTTTCGCAGGGGATGTTTGTGAATTTTTTTAAGTTATGTATACGTAATGATTTGGAAGAACTCTTCAAATTGAATATGATAAGGCGATAAATTCAACTTTATTTATATTTTTCAATCATTATTGACCTCTGGTTTAAAAGTGTTGCTACTTACATCAGGGTGCCCAATAAAGATTTGAATTCTTGAATTTTGCACACGCTACCCCCCGAGTCTCTTCTTTTTAGTGCTTTAGGTCTGTGAATGAATTTTCTGAGTTTTCGATTTAAAAAAAAATATAAAAATTTAAGGGTAAAAAATTCTTTTACCTCGAGAAAAATTTATTTACCTATTGAAGAGTAAGCCCTAAACTTTATGAAACAGAAAAAAATTGTAGATATTATCGGGCTTAGAATAAGAAAATTTGTATTTTCGATACAGTCTACTACAAAGATTACTTTAATACTTTAAAATGTATGTTTAGCTTACTCAGGTTTAGGTTTACTTTAGGTTTACCCAAGTGCTAACCAATATTGAATTCAGGTCTATACCGAATTCTGAATTTTTTTAAATTCTTTTGAATTCCATTGAATTCCTTTGAATTCTATTGAATTCCTTCAAATTCTATTGAATCCCATTGAATTATTTTAAATTCACCCTGAAGACTTGGAAATTCACCTCGAATTCTTGTGAATTTTATAAAATTTCTATTCACTTCCATTCATCTGCATTCAACGGAATTTTTTTAATTTTTAACATTTTATTACATTCACTTGAATTATTTTTAATTCGACCTGAATTCCTTTACATTTATCTTGAAATCGTATAAATTTCACGGAATTTTCTTGAATTCCCTTGAATTCTTTCAAATTCTCTCCAGAATTACTGAAATCAATGGAATATTTTGGATTTTTTGCAATTAATTTGAATTCATTTGGAATTCACCCTGAATGATTTTTAATTCACCCTGAAGTCTTTTAAACTTACATTGAATTTTCATGCATTTCATCAAATTTTGAATTCCCTTGAATATTCCTAAATTCACTCCAATCTTGATGAATGCAATGAATTTTGTCAATATTTTTGAATTGTTCTCAATTTACTTGAATTTTTTAAAAATTGACCTTGAGTTTTTTTAATTTCATCAAATTTTTTTCACTTTTCTCTAAATTCTCTCAAACCTGATTTAATTCATTGGTTTTTTTATTTTTTGAATTTTTTTAATCCACTTAAATTCTGTTGAATTAGCCCTGATTTCTGTTCACTCTAATTTCACTAAATGCAATGGAAATTTGTTGATTTTTTAAATTTGGTTCAATTCACTCAAATTCGTGAACTTCATCAGGTTTTTAGATTCCCTTGAATTCTTCTAAAATCTAAATGCACTCCCAGTTTACTGAAATCAATGGAACTTTTTAGATTTTTCTCAATTCATTTGAATTCTTCTGAATTCAACTTGGATTGATTTTAATAAAATCTGAATGCTTATGAATTTATCCTGAATTCGTTCAAATTTGCATGGGATTCTTCTGAATTTAAAAGAACATTATTCATATTATTAATGGACATTAGTCACTTCTTGGGTCAGAAATTAGTCACTTTTGGTCACTTTTTCGGTTTAAATAGGTCATTTTTGCGATTCCTGCGTATTTATAAGTTTTGATAAGTATTGTTTACCCATTCATTAAATTTTTAATTTCTAAAAATAAGACAGGCAAAAAACCTTAAATTTGAGTTTTTAAAATTGGAAAAGAAATAAAATTAATTTTTAGACCTAAAATGGTCTAGCGGAAATTCTAAACGATTTTTCAAAAATATAAGAAAATTTATGGCTCTATTTTTTCACTAAAAGGAAAAAATTTAGGTGGTGGCGTTTGCAAAATTCAGGAATTAAATTTTTTATTGGGTACCCTATTAGGGGGAAGCTCCCCCCAATGATTTAAAAGACATTTTCAAATTAAATATAATAAAGCAATAAATTTAACTTAAAATTTTTCAATTATTATATGTATATAAGGGACTTAGAAATTCAATTTCATTACACAAACACGTGATATTGACTTTAAAATTCGACAAATTATCACACTCCGAGGCAAAAGCAATTTAACCTCAAAAGCAGAATTGTTTACAACATTTTTAACTGACGAAATCCACATCGGCCTGAAAAAAAGACCTCAGATCTAAAAATGTGTAACATTTCGTCATCAATAATGTAAAATTATGTTTTATAAACAATTTATTATACAGTATTGTCCTTAATAGGGCCACCTTCAAATTCTGAAATAATTAACCGCACTCTAACTTTTTACGTATTTTTCACAACTTATCAAAGTTTTTATGTATTTCCCAATATTCGCCAATGTTTTTACTCTAAATTTATCAACTCACCTTTCACTAAATTGATTTGTTCATTACAGAATGTTTTTTCTTAAGTGACAGAATAACTACGAGAATGCACTGACACAAAGCAACCTTACGCTTTTTTGCCATCTAGGACGTGGCGCGTCAATTTAAATATTTTCTAATACTCATAAACAATAAAAATAGCAGAAAAATTGCACATCTTTACAAACTATGTCCATTGCATGGTGTGTTAGAGTGAAATGTTGCAACTTTTCTGAGAAATTTTATGTTTTTTTGATGAAAAAAGATTTAAATTGCCCTTAATTAAGCCCCTGCCCTTAATAGGGTCCTTCACCTCATCAATACATTTAGGACTGTGGGTTTATTTAGAACCAATCTATTCAGATTATTCCATTTTTCAAAAAAAAAGTAATAATCCAAACCACTAACACATTCCTAAAAAATCGCTAACTTCATCAAATTTGTGAACTATATTTAAGTAAAATAGATATCTTTAGGTAAATTGAGTTACCCATTAACACCTCAATTAAAACAAATCTTAAGTATTCATAGGCAATCCTGCAGATTGGAACAAATCCTTGCTTAACGTCTCTCTTAAAATTTCTTAAAGATCGAAATGAAATCCACTTTCTTATGAAAATTTTTGATGTTCTGGAAAAGGAACGCCCAAAAATTCACAAATCAAAACTAGACTTCAAGACTATCCGCTTTTCCGACTTACTAGAGACAAATTTTATAAAAAAGGTGGAAAAAAAGAACGAGTGTGAGATTGGTTTTGGTTGACTCTATCCTTTTTTCCCTCTTTTTTCTTTTTTGTTTGTACATGTTTGTACATGTAATTTTCAATTCTACAACTAATTGAAATGTTAACCTGGTAGTTATCAAAAAATGAGATTGCCATAGGTTTTACATACATTATATACCTTATATACCTTCAATTTTTTTAAAGTATACTGTTAATATAATTAAAATGTCATCCTGATACTTATTATAAATATAACAAGGTTGCCAGAAGGATGTACATAATCTGAGATATAGTATTGGAATTCAATTGAAATTTAATTTCATATTTGAATTTTAAAATATCTTATTATCTTATTATTGTCTCTTTGGAATAAATTCTGAATCTTAATATTTAGGGCTAAGACTTTCTGTACATTTCCTAAAATCTATTGGCATTCTTCGAGCAGATGATTTTCACGAGGGTTTGGGACTGGTTATCCTCTCTCAAAATTTTTTTTTTATGCTTCTCCGTGTGACTTATTGAACCAGTTCTAGGTACGAAATACTTGTTTGATTTCACTTTAGCTCCTTAGAGACAAAATATATGAATCTACTGGAAATTGCACCTATTGAGTATCGCTCGTTGCAAAGAGATTGCATAAATTCTTTAAGGACCAAACGAGATAAACATATTAAGGAGTTCTCTAAGCAAGTGGAACAATTCCCATCTCAACAGTTTCTCATGTTGTATTTAAAATTAACTATTAAAGGTCCTTTCGAAAGGACGAAGAAGAAGAGAATGGAGGAAATGCACATTTCTAATTATTTTTAATCAAGTTTACAATCTGAGATTGCTTCTTCCATAAAAAAATTTTTAGTTGATAAGATTTTGACTCTCTCACTGCGATTACGAAAGAGACGAAAATAGTTTTTGCGACGGTTTTTATCGCGACCATTTCATAAGAAAAGGATCGCGTGAGTCATGAGTTGAATTTTGGACACCGGTCAAGCTGCAATTGAATCAAAAAAATCCGAATCGACTCAGCGCGTGAGTCATAAGTCGAATTTTCGACATCGACTCAATCTGTGATAGAATCGAAAAAATCTGATTCGACTTAGCGCGTGAGTCATGAGTTAAATTTTGGACACCGGTCAAGCTGTGATAGAATCGAAAAAATCTTATTCGACTCAGCGCGTGAGTCATGAGTTGAATTTTAGACACCGGTCAAGCTGTGATCGAATCAAAAAAATCCGAATCGACTCAGCGAGTGAGTCATGCGTCGAATTTTCGACATCGACTCAATCTGTGATAGAATCGAAAAAATCCGATTCGACTTAGCGCGTGAGTCATGAGTTAAATTTTGGACACCGGTCAAGCTGTGATAGAATCGAAAAAATCCGATTCGACTCAGCGCGTGAGTCATGAGTTGAATTTTAGACACCGGTCAAGCTGTGATCGAATCGAAAAAATCCGAATCGACTCAGCGAGTGAGTCATGAGTCGGATTTTCGACATCGACTGAAGCTGTGATAGAATCGAATAAATCCGAATCGACTCAGCGCGTGAGTCATAAGTCGAATTTTCGACACCGACTCAATGTGTGATAGAATCGAAAAAATCCGATTCGACTCAGCGCGTGAGTCATGAGTTGAATTTTAGACACTGGTCAAGCTGTGATCGAATCGAAAAAATCCGAATCGACTCAGCCTATGAGTGAAAAATAATATAATATAAAATAATATAAAAAAGGTGAACAAATAAGTTTAATAATAAGATGTATTTTACTATCTTACAATATCCAGATTGAGTGAAAATTTGAATTCTACCTAGAGTAGCTTTTGAATTTCTGGGTGGAATTAGTTTAATTCGAATTTTCCTGTTTTGGGCTGTAAATCTCTATTTCTCTGGAAATTAATTTTTTTTATTCCTAACAAAGAGATGATTAGAGTTAGTTTTTTTTTAATCTCATAAATTTCCCACAGACAGTCTATTTGAAATCTATTAATTTACTAATACATTATTTGTCAATGGCGGCCCGCTTTTGAAAAAATCGACTTTTTCAAACAAATTTTGTATGGATTGAAATATTCATTTATTGAATTCTCATGTGAAATTAGGTATATATAATCTTTTTGAAACAAAATGCGCCTTTTTCTTGAATTTCCAGCACTTGAATTTTCAACTATTGAACATTTAAAGAAAATTTGATTTTCAACAGTTAAATCATTACATAGAAAACGATTATAGGATAATCAGTTTTGATATATTTGAAATCGCTTGAAATTTCATTGAAATCCATTAAGATTATTTGGAATGTCTTGAAGACCCTTCATATTTTTGGAAATATTTTTTAATCCATTAAAATCTTTAAAATCTTTAAGCAGATAGAAATCTGTAGAATTCACTTAGAATAAAATAGATTAAATTTATTTGCTAAAATTCTTTATAAATCCCTTCAAATTTTAAAAATCCCCTGAAATCTTTGATATACTTGGAAGTACTAAATTTTATGAAATTCTTTGGAATTCCTTCAAATCTTTGGAAACCCTGTAGGTAGTTTTCCTTTGTATTAATAAATGCAGGTAGAAAGAATAATCGCAATATTTTTATACAGTTTTCAAAATGCTTGTACTACAGACAATTCAAAATTATGAAATTATAAAATGTTAAAAATCGAATTGAATAAAATTAAGACTCTTATAATCATCAGAAAATTTTAAATTTAAGCCACTAAATTTGACCAATTTCTAAGTTATCAATTGTAAATCTAAGTTCTTCTAATATGAATGATTTTGTATTAGAAATTCTAAAAACGTAACTCCTTGAAATTTAACAATATTTGACTGTAGGAGAAGAGAAAATTAGGCATATTATGTAGATTACGAAGAAAAATTAATTTTTGCAGCTCTGAGAGTTGCGAATTTTATAATCTTCATCTAATTCAAGGCCTGGCCATATTAATTGCTGAAAAATTTTAACTTTCCTAGGTAAATTTTGAGTGGGAGAAAGTTTCTATATGCTCAAAAAAATTTCAGGATGTGTTGCAAAGCTTTTAAAAATTATTTTTTTTGAGAATCCATCTCTTATGAGTTAAAAATTGAATTATTTTGTTGAATATTCAACAAATTTTTTTAAAAGTCATAGTTTTTGGTTGGAAATTGCTTCTTTTTGGTTGCAAATCCGAATATTTTGGCAGAAAATAAACTTTTTTGTTGAAATTCCTTATTTTTGAGTTGAAAATTCAGCTGTTCTATAGGAAATTTGATTTTTTTTTGGCTTGAAAATTCAATAATTCGGCTGACATTTTTTTCTTACTTGACTGAAAGAGCTTTCTTAATTGAACATTCAGCTCTTTTGGTAGAAATTTCATTTCTTTGGTTAAAAGTGCAACTAGCTCGTTTAAAATTAATCGGTTTTGTTTAAGGATTTAACTATTCTGTTGAAAATTCGTCTTACATATTTAGTTGAATTGAATTGTTTTTTATTTGAGCATAAAATCTTTCTTGGTTGAAATTATCAACTATCACATTTTTCGTTGAGAATGCATCTTTTTTTATTGAAAATTCATCTCTTTGATTGAAAATGTAACTATTTTGTAGTAAAATCATCTTTTTGGTTTGAAAATTTATCTCTTCTGGTAGAAAATTCATTTATTTGGTAAAAAATACAACTGTTTGATTGAAAATTAATACTTTTTGGTCGAAGATTTAACTATACTCGTATTGTTGAAAATTCATTTTTTGGGTTTAAAAATGAACTATTAGTTTGAAAACTAAGATTTTTTTTCCAAATTCATAATTTTGGGTTAAAAATTCAAGTGTCTTATAGAAAATTGAACAATATGGTTGCAATTTTTTTTCTTTCTTGTCTGAAAAATCTTTCTTGGTTGAAAATTCAACTTTTTTACTGAAAGTTCGTCTTCTTGGTTTGAAAATTCCTGACTTTAGGATCATTTAAAGTGATCTGAAATAGTGGATTAAAATGTCTCTGTTTTTAATTTATTTTCATTTATTGCGCTATTCATGGTTATGGTAGTGGAAATTAATTTTGTTTAAGTTAAATGTTTAATTTCATCACTTAATAATAAACAGATAGTAAAACAAAAGCATTCAAAAACCAGTAGAACACAGCAACTTCATTTTGAGTGGAAAGAAGGCCCACATTAAGAAGCAAACGTACTTTATTATTACAGACTGAAAAATCGTAAAAAAGATACTTCACATGCAGGTAAAGATTCGGAAAAAAATAGTTTTTTTAATGCTTTGAGCAAAAACGGTAATGCCTTAGTAATAAAATTGCATCGTCTTTTAAACGAAAAATTAGTAAAATTAGTCGGCAGGCGCCTACAAAAAAGGGTTTCGTAGCCTATTAAGACATTAATAAAGTCGTTTAAATCTTACCATCCCCCACCCCGCACTTCCCCTCATTTTCCCTTCTTGCATTTCCCCTTCCCATCCTCTCATCCTCCCTAGCCACCCCTCCCTTGACCTCGTTTCTCACACTCCCCTCCCTCACTTCCCCATATTTTCCCTGCCCTCATTTCCCCTTTCTCCCCCCATTTACCATCATTTCCTCCCTCACATCCCCTCATCTGTCCTTTTTAATACAATGGACGGACACACCGACCGAAACTACACTGAACTCTCGAGTTATATGAACCACTTCCTGTAGGAATATATAATATTAATTAACTGTATTTTGTACAAATGTAGATTCTTGTTATCATAAAGAATGGACCCTTTTTAATAATAAAGGGTAATTAATAAAAAGAGGATTTTTCGCGTGTATTTAAAAATAAATGCAAAATATGTAAGCGAGTGTGCGAGCTGCCCGCTTTGTTGCTACGGTATTGCATGATTGCCTCAAAGACACCGCGCATCTTCCCCTGTCTCCTGGGCTCCGTCGTCCACGAGTGCGAGCTGGCAGAACTCTAGGGACGCGGTAAGACGAGGCGCGGTATATGGAGAGTTGAGTGTATAAGGGTTTTCGTCCGGGGCTACGAGACCCTAAAAACAAATTTTTTACGCTTAATAATTTTCTACTTTCTCAGCATTACGTTAAGATTATTAGTTTGTCAAGCTGTTCTGAACCTCTCCTTAAACCGATCACAAAAGCGTCTTCAAAGAGGGGCTTTGCGGTGAAAGTTACATTATAAAGTTCACAATTTCCTATGAAGTCTGACGGACGACCTGGGTGAAAAAGCATCTCACAAACATAGAGAATTTTACTGTAACAAGAACTAAGTATAAGGTAATAATCCAATAAAATATTGCCTTCTTTTTCCGTAGCACTTGATACTTATGGAAGCATCACCGCCCCAGGAGGGAACTTTGTAAATGGCTTGCTCACGTTCGTAGGACCATTTCCCATCTTCCATGCGATTTCAAATCCAGAGGCGTATAAAGTATAGCAAGCGAGTGAATTTATCACTTTAATAAAACTTGCTCGAAATTTTCTGGTCCACCTCCCTCTGATCGGAAGGTGACTCCACCAAAATTAATTTTTTTTAATCACTTAACTCATAATCTTTCTTCTGTTTAAAACTTTCAATCTGGCCCCGGTTGGACCCTCTCATTAATGTTTAATCTACAGTAATTTTATTAATAAAAGAGAATGTTTAATCAAGATTCGCGGTAGCGAAGCGCCGCTATGTACTAAAAAATGTAGAAAAAGACTTTAAACACTTAAACAAGTAAAGAAAATCTTCCATTAAGCATGAATTGCAAAAAAGAACATCTTTTTCGGAAATTATTATCTGCCCGTGCAGAAATTTCGAGAGGGTTCTAGTGGAGCTCTGATGAGTTTTCCCTATTTATAATCGGGCTCTAGTAGGGAAAATTAGTCGCGGCCCCATCGGTAATATAACACTTTTGTCGATGTGAGCCCTAATAGACTTTCTAATAGTATTCTTGTGGGGGTCATTCTTGCACAACACAACTAAAAAGAAGGGCCCTTGCGGGGCTCCTATGGCGGTATTTGTTGACTTAAACTAGATTAGACAGATTAGACCACAGAGTAAGTTTTGAATTTATATAAAAAATTAACAATTTAAAAAAAAGCAAACACAAACCTATCATCGACTAAGTTACATTGATTTTTTACCATATTCTTGGAGCAAATTGTTCATAATAACTGTTCTATAAGTTTGAATGATACTAAATGAAAATTGGAGAAATCCGTTGACCTCAAAATTTGGAAAAAAAAATGCTTGAGAAGAAGTCGACTGTAGATTACAATTTTATTCCAATGTTGTCAGAAAAATTTATAACTGTATGTGGATTTGTTATTATTGCGAAAAAAATGAATGAAATTCCATCAAAAATATTATGTGTGGAAAAATTCTGCCAAGTATACAACTATTAATATTTTATTGAGCTATTTATGCTGAAGGTATTCAAAGTTGTGAAATAAAAAAAAAAGTCTAATACGAATAGTAGAAAGTTTATAAATGAAAGTGTATATTAATAAAAGGAATTAGTTTAATGAATTAGTTTATTACATAATTTTTCTGTTCAATAAAAAAATATAATGATAGTGCAGAGGAATAAAAAAAATTGGCGGGCCTATTATTGTATTTCAATAATAAACATAATTGTGCCAACATCACAATAATAATAATAATAATAATAATAATAATAATAAGAGTAAGCGCAAGAGTATTTAAGAAGCACGAATGTTTCTTAATTCGTATAAGGTTATCTACTGATAATTGAGGAATATATATATTGAACAATTTTGAATTGAAAACGTTCCAAATCAAAGAATAAAATTTCAGATGAGGTCAAATTTTGAAAAAGGACAATATTTCGAATGGAATGAGAAGGAATTAAGCTTTCATCATTTCTTAATAAAAGCGTTCAAAATTTAAAAATTTTTGAAATCATTTTGAATGCTTTGATATTTTTTTAAATATTCTCTTGTAATTAATTTTTCAAAATAGAAAACTATTCAAATTTTTCTCAGGAATCTTAAGGAATTTTTATTATTCTCTTGAAACCTTTCAAAATTCTTAAAAAGCTTTTTTTTCGGAATCTTTAAAAATCTATATTTTGTTTTAAATTGTTCGAAATCTTTTCAAGCTTCAAATTATTTTTGAATCTTTCAAAACTTTCAACTATCTCTTCAACTCACTCGAAGTTTTCCGAAAATTTTGTAGTGTTGCAAAACTGAAAAATTGTTTTGAAATATCTTCAACATTCTTTCCTGAAATTTTAGGATATCCTTTGAAGTATTTTGAAATTTCTTTCAATTTTCCCTCAAAATTCATTCTAAAAAAATTTCTCAGCTGTCTTAGGAAACTTTTTATTCCCTTAAAACCTCTTGAAATTCTTAAAAACCTCCTTTTTCGAAATCTTCCAAAATCAACACTCTGTTTTTCAATTGTTTGATATTCTTTCAAGTTTTAAATTATTTGCAAATATTTTCGAAACTCCTAAATATTTTTTAAATGATTCGAGTTTTTCCTAGAATTTTTTTTAAATCCTGCAAATTTGAATGAAATTGCCTCCATTCTTTTTCTACATTTTAGGAAATCACTCGAAATGTTTTGAAATCTTTTTCAAATTTCTAAAACTTCCAAATATATTTTAAAATTTTCAAAACTCAAAAAAGTAATATTCAAAAATAAAATCTAACTCATTTAAGATTTTTCCAGGAATCTTATTGTCGATGCCGGTTATTGTTCTGTTATATGTACCGAAATTTTTTTCACGGGGACTATCTTCGTAAATTAAGATATTATAAGTTTTTATCCATATATTCATTTTTCTTATCTCTCTCGCAATATTGAAAAATCATTTACAATTGAAATTATCTTTCTTACCACCAATGATTAGATACATTCAGAAATAAAATTTGTCATGAAACAAAATGATTTATAAACAAAAGAGGAAAGAAAAAGAAGGCAACCTCCAAATCCTCTTCCTTCTTCTTCCCCTTTCATCTTTCTTTATTTTAATTTTTTGAATCAGAATAAAAAACATTGTCAGAAACCGGTTAGGAGCCGAGCGGGCTACATTTCATCTCAAATCACCCAGTCGGGAGCCGACCGGGCACTAGTCCGGATACATTTTTTGTTGTAATTACAAATTTTTCAAGAGACATAATAACATAGACATAGCATAGACATAGACATAGACATAAGATAGACGTAGACATAAAATAAGACATAATAACGGAGGCTTGATGAATTATTATCTCAAAAGTATATTTAAAAAATTTAGTAGGTCAGGAGAACAAGAATAAGTTTCTTTTTTTAAATTCCCCAAACAAACAAAATGAAATTTTTTCTAGTAGTTTAATTTATTCAATGAAACTATTATCGATTCTGCCGCATTCAACAGCAGAATTGTGACATTGCTCATAATTCTCTCAACTGACAGTTTTTAGACTGTAGACTTTCAAATTTACCGCCATGTCTTGCGCCCTCTGCGCCTGCGTTACCACTAAGTAAGCTTCAGTTTCTCACCTCGAACGAAAATTTATTCACGCCGTCTCCTCGTAATTCGAAAATAAAATCGTGAACCGTAATTGAAATCAACCTAATTTCAGTAATCAGTCTGAAAAACCAAGTGAACATCTTAGTAAACGGATAATCAATATTTAAAAATTAAGTACACTGGAGCCTCTATTTAAGGGGTGTGGCCAGAGTAGCGGGTGCGAAATCATGGGTATATTCAACAATTTTTTTCGTATGAAAAATTAATTAATTCATAAAACTAATTATATGTACATGAAGCTCCAACATCGGAGAATCAGAAAAAATATTTTTTTTTCAAACAAAATGGCCGAATTCTGTTAGTTCCTTTTCGAAGCATTTTTTAGGCGCTCCCTAGCGTGACAGCTAGCAGCCAAAATTTTTAACGTAGATCAAAACTGAAAAATTTCCGTTAATCGACATAAGAATACCTAGAGAAGTACATATCGGATAAAAACTGTTGAAGTAATTTGTCACGCCGATTTGAAAAAAGCTGTTTTGAGAAAAACGCGTTTAAGTTTTAATTACAACGGCGTTTCAACAATTTTACTGGCATTTGAAGATGCTCTATAGGTATATTTTTGTACACGTAGACAAATAAGGCCCTCTACATGCCTTCCTAAATTTATCGATTGATGATTAATCATGCCCAATGGTATAGCCCAAAGGTATGCTCAATGGTACTCTACGAGCGCGCTTCACGCGGCCTCACGTTATACGTTCAAAATTGGTAAAAAAAAATGTTCGCTATAAATCGAATAGTAGCTTATTTTTATGATATTAAAGGATAGTTTAGGCCAAAAAAATCGATTTTCTGAAAACTCTACTATGGCCATACCCCTTCACGGCCCTCTATTTACCGTCTCCTGAGATTTTTTGCCGGCTCATATTCGTTGATAAAGGGGTCCAAAGAGCCGAGAGAGAGGCGCGTGAGCTCAGTGAAATTCAGCAGTTCCGTAGCCACAAAGCGGGTATTTCGAACACTCGCGTGCATATTCCACATTTGTTTTTGAATACACGCGGGACAATTCTTTTTCCATTCATTAGTCTTCATTATTAAAAAAAGTCCATCCTTCATGAAGAAAATCTACACTTGTACGAAATACAGCTAATTAATACTATGTTTTCCTATTGGAAATGGTTCATACGGTCCTGACAGTTTAAATCGCAGAAATTCTTGGAAGAGCCTCACAGTCCTAAGCAGGCCATACTGGATACCGCGGTTGAACGGAGGTTTCAGTATATGTTCATTTAATCCTATCTTCCTTATTAACCTCAAATCACCACGTGATCTGAGCAATTGCTAGGAAATTAGAGCAACAATGATTTAAACTTTTCTCCAATCTCAAGGCGAGAATTTTTAACTTAATTTGACTTTTAAAGTTCACCGTATTCTCTATGATGAGCCTGAAAAGTCAAATCGAGTTACCAATTTATCGTCTGGAGCAAAATTTTTTATACGGTCTGTGGCTGGATTACCCGAACGGATCCAGGCTGAAATTGAAGCAGGAATCCGACCAGGTTACCGTGAAGTTTCAGCCGGATCCCGGCCAGTTACGGCGACCAGCATCCGGTTAAAACTGGGGCTATCCGGACGGTTCCCAGCCGGATCCTGATTCAAGTTCTGCACAGGCCAGTGCTCAATGAACACCCTCTTTAAGGCAATAAAAACAAACAGAATTGTCACTTTTATAATTAAAGAATCATTCATAATTTGAATTTTCTCGTTTAGAAATAAATTTTTAGAATTAAATTCCTCAGTAAGCATAACTTACAATTAGTATAACTTTGTTATTTTTTTTTTCTGAATGTTATAAAATACGTGTGTTATACTAATAATAATAATCGCAAACAATTTTAGACAAAGTGGATCCATAGCTATTTATTCTTTCTTCGACCGTTGTTAAATTTTCAAAGAATTGTTGCAGCAAATTTTATTTGGTCTTACGGTCAATATTTCATATCAAAAGGCAACAAAATATTTCAAAAACACATTCATTGAGAAAGGTCGCTCAACGTTTCGACCACACTGAGGATCTTCATTAAGAGTCAAATCAAATCTAGAAGAAAGAAGAAAAGTTAAAAAAGTGTGAGATTTTTGGAGATTGTTGTGCGTTGAATATCAGAAAAGTACCAACTCACATGGATGTCATGAGACGCTACTTTTTGGAGTATGAAAATGTTTTGCAAGAAGGAAACGGGGAGAATACGTATGTATGTATGTATGTATGTATGTATGTATGTATTTTATTACTCTCCCTTTTA
>JAUMHM010000087.1:9626516-9636977 GCA_032362435.1 Melikaiella ostensackeni | reverse complement strand
GCTCTTCACCTGGGTTGATTGCTAGAGAGATTGATCAAGCGACTAGTGTCGGAGCGACGTTTTGAGATTGATCTAAATTCTAAAACCTATTCCTTCTCCTCCTAAACATCCCGTACCCAAATTTACCGTACACATTCCTTAATCCCCAGTAGTAAAACGAGACCACAACCGAACGTTATAGATATAATTTTTTTTTTTTTGTTATAATAATAATAATAATATGCATTAGGATTATTTCGAGCGTGGGAAGAATCTAGAAATAATATCGAAGCAAATAAGCACTACAGTGAAAAGTACAGTCGTGAACCAACAGGTGGGCTTCGGACAAGAGAACCTGTCTTCTAACTAAACTGCTTTGCTCTGCACGGCGCACAGTCATATTTCATAGCGAGCACACATTTATTTATCGCGTTCTCGGAGCTCGAAGGAAGAAGCTTCCTGAATTACGAGGCCCGGGGAACGCAAAACTTATCTCGATCGCTGAAGCCTTCACACGAAAAAGAGTCATAATTCAATTTGTCCAATTTTCGCATTCACATTCCCATTCCCATTAAGAATGTGAGAAAAGAATCCGAAACAATTATCCTAATATGCTGTTGATTTAATTTAAATAATTTAATTAGTCAATTGTCGTCTATTGCAAAGAGTGTAAAGTAATAGGAGAAAGGTGACAGCGGTGGGATCGTCTCGCAATGATATTCACTAGTCATGTAAGGGGTCGTTCAAAAACTACGTTACGCTATTTTCACAACTTTTTACTCCGCTCCCGTTCTTCGACTCAGATCGTCACACAAAAATTGACCCCCCTCCCAAAGTGACGTCAAAAATACGAACACCTCCCCCCCCCCTTTTTCAAGTCAAAAATTTTTCTTCGATTTCATTTGATAAACGCCTAAAATAAAACACAAAACATATGAACATAATATTTTACCAAATTTCGCAGCCCAAAATGCTCTCGAAACAGGGAAAGTAGGGTGATTTTTCACGAAAATAGGGGAATAAATTATTTTAAATGAAATTAATGTATTGATACCATATTGAATTGAATATGAAATGCTTAAGATTTCAAGTCGAAATATGCTGCATTTTCAAAAAAGTAGTTGAATTTTCTACCAAAAGAGATGAGTTTTCAACCAAGAAAGATGATTTTTCAACAAAATAGTTGAATGTTTAAACAAAAAGTTGAATTGTCAACTTACAGAGATGAATTTTCGACCAGTGAGTCAAATTCTTGGACAAAAAAGATTAAATTCAACCAAAAGCAGTTGCATTTTGAAGTAACTAGTTGAATTTTCAAGCCAAGAAGTCGAATTTTTTAGAAGACAGTTGAAATTTCAACCAAGAACTTTTCTACCAAAAAAGACGAATTTTCGGCAAAACAGTTGAATTTTCGAAGAAAAAATTAAACTTCAATCAAAAACAGTTGCATTGACAATCAAATTATCGAATTTTCAACCAAATAGTTGAATTCTCAACAAAATAATTGAATCTTCAGATTAAAAATATGAATTTTCGATCAACTAATCTAATTCTTAAACAAAAAAGATTAAATTTCAACCAAAATAGTTGCATTTGAAACAAACTAGTTGAATTTTCAAGTCAAGAAGACGAATTTTTTAGAAGACAGTTGAATTTTCAACCAAGAAAGATGAACTTTCAACCAAGAACTTTTCTACCAAGAAAGATGAATTTTCTACCCAAAAAGACGAATTTTTAACAAAATAATATTTTTTTAACAAAATAGTTTAATTCCCAACTAAATGATTAATCCTTAACAAAAAATATAATAGTTGATATTTCAACCAAAAAAAATACGAATTTTCGTCAAAATAGTTGTATCCTCAACCAAAACAGATTCATTTTTAACCATTCAGTTTCACTTTTAACCAAAGAAAATAAAATTTCTACCAAAAGAGACGAATTTTCAACCAAGAAAGATTTTTCATTCAAGAGAGAAAAAAAGTAAACCAAATTGTTGAATTTTCAAGCCAAAAAGTGGAATTCTCTAGAAAAAAGTTAATTTTTTTACCCGAAAATATGAATTTTCAACCAAAAAGTTTATTTTCAACTAAATACTTAAATATTCAACCAGTGATATGAATTTTTAGCAGAGTAGTGCAACTTTCAACAAAGTAGTTAAATTTTCAATCAAGAAGATTAATTTTTTACCAAAAAAAGACGAATTTACAACAAAATATATTAATTTTTAACCAAATAGTTGAATTTTTATCTAAAAATGATCAGTTTTTAATCAAAAATGGAATAGTTTAATTTTCGAATGAAAAAGAACGAATTTTTAACAAAATAGTTAAATATTCAACCAATAATATGAATTTTTAGCAGAGTAGTGCAACTTTCAACAAAGTAGTTAAATTTTTAATCAAAAAGATTAATTTTCTACCAAATTTACAACACACAACAATTTACAAGAAAATACATTAATTTTCAACCAAATAGTTGAATTTTTATCTAAAAATGATCAGTCTTCAATCCAAAATGGAACAGTTAAATTTTCAGTTAAAAAAATTAATTTTCAAACAAAAAATAACGATTTTTCAACAAAATAGTTAAATATTTATCCAATAATATGAATTTTCAACAAAGTAGTTCAACTTTCAACCAAGCAGTTGAATTCCCAATGAAAAAAAAATGAATTTTCAATGAAAAATTTAATAATTGGATACACAACTAAAAACGATCAATTTTCAGCCAAAATTGATTAGTTATATTTTCAGTTGAGAAAATGAGTTTTCAACTGAAGAAAAACAAATTTTCAAAAAACAGTTAAATCTTCAACCAAATGGTAGAATTAGGGAGCTTTTTAAAAACAGGGGGAAAAGAGGAAATTTTTAGAAGAGGGCAAAAGAGGATAATAGGGGAAAGAGTGTGAAGGCTATGCTTTACTTGTAAAATAAAATCACTCATTTTCATTTCTTAAAGCATTTCAAAAAATTGTTATTCACATTCATATTTTTCATGTGTCATGTCACATTCTTTTTTTAAACAATTACACCATTTTTTGAAGTTCTGCAAATTTCCTAAACAAATACATATAATAAGTGCATACCAACTTTGAGTATATAATCAAAATCAACCTGCAAACACATCTCAAAAACTTTTTTATTATTTTGAAAAAACAATTGTTTAAACGAATAAATTGCTATTAAAATTTTATTAATTTTTTACAACACTTTCCAAACTTATGTGAATATACGATGCTATAACAGACTCGCTGGCAACAAAAATGTCTCCTCTAAACTTTCAATGCAACAAGACAATGTTGCTAACAATTTTTCTACCTCAATCAATTTAAACGTATATGTGCGTTACCTCATATATATGGATTTGAGGAATCTGCAAAGAATTAAAAACAAAGTAAAGGTCTGATCAAAAAACATAAAAAACCTTTGGATGCTTCCCCGATGCTTAGTTTGTTTATAGTGCTTTGCAAAGTTAGAAAGGATTGAAGAATGATGTAACTGTTCAAAAAATTGTTTAAAAAAAAAAGAAAAATAGTATCTAGATATTTCGGAGACGAATCCAAGAGTGTTTTCCGTTTTTCGGTTGAACTCCTCGTTTGTTTATAACAATATAACCTTAAAATAGAGAAAAATAAAGAACCTTAAAATGTGACGTAATTGTTTTAAAAATTGTTTAAAAATACAAACAAAAAGTACATTTAGATATTTCAGAGACGAATCCAAAGGTGTTTTTGGTTTCTCGATTGGACCCTTAGTTTGGTCATAATGCTTTAAAAAAGTTTTGACATAAATAGATATAGGAAACTTCAGGGTCGTAAAATTCGACTCATGACTCACGCGCTGAGTCGAATCGGAAATTTCCGATTCGATCACAGCTTGAGCCGGTGTCGAAAATTCGACTCATGACTCACGCGCTGAGTCGAATTGGATTTTGTTCGACTTTATTCTCAGCTGATCCGAATCGGATTATAGACGATTTAATTCGATTTATGCACATAACTGTTTTCCATGTTTCTCGTAAGCTTAATACTCAAAATTAAAAACATTCTTAAGGTCCAACTTCCATGTGAAATGCTTACCGAAATAAATACCTTTTGAAAATTTGAAAAGGAAGTCCTAAATATAAATTCCTAAATAGCAAACTAGGTGACATCGTCGAATTTCAGGAACAATTGCAAAACGAAACTCACCTGCCATTCGAATATCTCCGGGCCTTCTGGTGTATAAAAAGAATTTGAGCCCGTGCCAAAAATTCGATGCATGTCTCACGCGCTGAGTCGAATCAGATTTTTTTGATTCGATCACAGCTTGAGTCAATTCCAACTTCCAGGTGAAATGCTTAGCCAAATACCTTTTGAAATTTTGAAAAAGAAGTCCTAAATATAAATTTCTAAATAACAAACTAGGTAACTTCCTGGAATTACGGAAAAGTTGCAAAACGAAACTCACCTGCCATTCGAATATCTTCGAGCCTTCAAGTGCATTTAGAAGGAGCTTAAGGCGGTATCGAAAATTCGACTCATGACTCACGCGCTGAGTCGAATCAGATTTTTTTGATTCGATCACAGCTTGAGTCAATTCCATCTTCCAGGTGAAATATTTAGCAAAATACCTTTTAAAATTTTGAAAAAGAAGTCCTAAATATAAATTCCTAAATAGTAAACAAGGTGACTTCGTCGAAATTAAGGACCAGTCACCAGTTGCAAAACGAAACTCACCTGCCATTCGAATATCTCCGGGCCTTCAGGTGCATCTTAAAAGGGCCTGACTAACCTGTCACTTTGCCGAGAATGTTCCGTTCGACTACGGCTCGTTGGTTGCATTATACCACTGTAGGTCTAGCAAAATAGGCACAGCGCGTGGCTGCATAATTTCGCTGAAATTATTCAGAGGCAGGTCGTGAATCTGTACTCCAGAGTCTATTACTATTCCCATCCAAATAACCCAAAGAAGAAGATTCTTCTCCTGGCTGCTGACCATTCTCGTGGTCACGCGACTATACGTGCCGTATAATCGCCAACATGGGATTATCCCGCGGAATTCGGAAGGAAACTGCCCAAGGGTGCAGGAATTTCGACCATACCTGATACCATGAACCGTGGGAAGTCAGCGGCCTTGTTTTTTCTCAAGGATTCAGGAATATTTTGCCAATTTCTTTGTCCGCTCGTTTCAAATTTGAGCCATAACGAAGGACCCATTAAGTAACTTCTGATTATTTCAATAAATGGAGTTCTCATTCGAAAAGAATAGATCCTTCTACGGTTTCTATCATTACCAGAATTCCCGCACGCCATCATTTTTTGCCCATTTTTGTAGAATTTATTCCAATTCATAAAAATGGGTCAAATCAATTGGATTTTTAGTGCAGACCCTATAATTATTGAACAGGCTTAAGCCCAGAGAAGATACGTATTTCATAATTTATTTATTTCAAGTCTGAGAATTTAAAAATGGTACACTATTCAATATTTTAATTTTTCAGGGTCTCTAATTTTAAAAGATCTTCTTTTTAGAATCTTTAAAATTTAGAATCTTCTAATTTAGACAACATTTTCCTTTTTGATGTTGAGTAATATTTGAAAAGTCCCTTCAGCATTTTCTTTTTCAGATTTCAAAGCCTTTGTTCAATATGCAATATTAAATTTCAATATGTTGTACTAGGTAATTACGAGAGTCATTTTATGAGTTTGGTAAAAAAGCAAGTACATTTTTGTTAAGTTTGCCTTTATTTCTTAACATACTCTTCTTCGAGGGCTACACGTACACCCTTATTCCAGCGAGATTCAAATTTTTTCATCCCTTCAGAAATGTAAGATTTCTCGAGGTCTGCAAAACGAGAATTTACGGCATCGATTACTTCTTCATTCGACGAGAATCTTTTCCCACCAAGTGAGGTCTTCAAGTTGGGGAACAGAAAGAAGTCGCACGGAGCCAAGTCTAGAGAATAGGGTGGATGAGGAATTAATTCGACGCCTAGTTCATGTATTTTTTCCATTACGATTGCGGTGGTGTGAGTCGGTGTGTTTTCGTGATAAAACAGCACTTTTCTGTGCGCCAATCATGGCTGTTTTTTTTTTGTAGCTCGGCATTCAAACAGTCCAATAATGATGCATAGTACGTTTCTGTTATAGTTTCATCGTGCTACAAGTAATGAATGATTATAATTCCTTGGAAATCCCAAAATACTGTGACCATCACCTTTCCAGCTGACAAAAGAGTCTTCGCCTTCTTTAGCGCACTTTCACCAGGCAGTATCCATTGCTTTGACTGCTGCTTTGTCTCAGATAATTTTTGGTCATGAGGATTACAATTCTGATTTGGAACAGAGAATTCTGTAAAAGAATTATAATTTTGAATTTGAGCAGGGATTTTTTTTAAATTCCCTGCTTCTAAATCAGAATTAAAATTATTTCCAAAAATTCTCGTTCCATGTAAATAACTCTCAGTTTTAAGTCAAATAATAATTTTTTATGAAAATTCCCTGTCCTAAAGTCATAATTACAATTCTTCACAAAATTTCATGTTCCAAAGTCAAAATTATGATTTATTACGGGTATTCCGAGTCCCCGTGGTCAAAATTATATTTCTTTAATGAAAACCTCAGTCCCAAAATCAAAATTATAATTCTTCACTAAAATTCCCTGTCCCAAAGTAAAAATTATAACTGTTCACAAGAATTCCCTGTATAATTTTAATTCTTTTTGCGATTTTTTTTATATTTCATCATTTTATTCCCTGTCCCAACTCAGAATTATAACTCTTTTAGAAAATTCCCTATCTCAAAGTCGAAATTTTAATTCTGTACAGAAATCGCCTGTTCCAAGTCAAATTATAATTCTCTACGGAAACGCCTTGTCTTAAAATGAACATCATAATTCTTAAGGAAATTTCTTGTTCTAAAGTGAACCTAAAATGAAAATTATAATTTTTTACGGAAATTTCCAGTTCTACCTCAAAATTATCATTTTTTTTAGAAAATTTCCTGTTCCAAAGTCATAATTCTAATTCTTTGCGGAAATTGCTTGTCCCAAAGTAAAGATTATAATTCTTTACAGAAATTCTCTGTGCTAAACTCAAAATTAAATTTCTTTACTAAAATTCCATGTCGCAACTTGGAATTGTAATTCTTTTCGAAAATTTCCTGTTCCAAGTCAGGATAATTATAATTCTTTACTGAAATCCCCTATCCCAACTCAAAATGATAATTCTTTCAAACAATTCTCTATTCTAACTCAAAATTAGAGCAATAAAATATATAAAACCACTTTTAATTTGCATACTAGTATATTCGAGAGAGAAATCCCGGTCATTTCCCGGTTTTCCCGATTTCCCGGTAGAGGGTAGATAGACACCCTGGAAATGCTATTGAATCAAAAGTACGCACTTTCGCGTTCGTTTAAAAGTAGACACTGTTGATGCAAATGGATATATACTATCGAATTCATAGCATCACTGTTGAGTCGAAATAAATAATTATTATTGAATATTCATTTGAATCAATAGTTTCTGCTTTTGAACCATCGCGAAAGTGCGTATTTTTTATTCAATGGCATTATTTTCTCAGTGTAAATATGTTGTTTTTTTAAAAGTAGAATTCATTAAATAAGTCTCAGTTAAGCTTCTAAATCCAAAAAATTAAGTGTACGTGCAAAAATATTGAAAACGGAAATCTAAAAATTAAATGTTTTTATGTTGATAACCAGTGTTTATTTCCAAAATTGGTAAAAATATGTGAATGGTACGTTATTAATTAATTTCTTACATTCTGACGCCAGCTTAAACTAAAAACAAAACAAAAATTGTTCTAGAACATTTTTACTTTTAATAATGCTCTTAATTGTGAACATCTGTAAAAATCATAAAATTAGAAGAAATTCAACATAAGAACCTAGTAAAAAAATTATTAATAAAGTACTCAATGGTACGTAATAAAATAATGCACGTATTATGTATAATGCATCATCCTTTGAGTACCATTTTTCATAGGTAACGAGGGTATCATTTGTTTTTTCTGAATGTATGTAAAACCTTTTGGCAACCTTACTTTTACATAAGTACCAAGGTGACAATTAAACAGATAAAAGAAATTGTAACTCGAAGGGGCCTGAAAATATTATTGTAAAAGTGTAAACAGAACATGAGAAATGAAGGAAATAGATCATTGTACCAAGATCAAAATCTAAGTGAGAATGTTAAGAAGATTTTTGATAATTTGAATATATAAGTACCGCTTCACATCATCAATGAATGACTTGCAAGAGAAACTGAATTAAATGAAAAAACCTATAAAAATAATCACAAACATGAACAAAAATTTGAAAAAATTCTCAATATCCAAGGTGATATACAAAAATTGACTCTGAATATTCACTTGGCTCTCTTTCAAGACCAAGCTGACCCATGTTTTTTAAATATTTCACACGTAGACATTCCACAAAAGGTAATAAACATTCTGAGGTTGGGTGAAGGCTTTAGTAACAAATAGAGTAAATAAAAGTATATTCAATTCCTTGCATCATTAAAGACATTGAAGCTAATATTTCAAAATTAGCAGAAAACAAAGTACAAAAATTTAGAGCAAGATTTATGGGTTTATCAAATGATTTTTTGAATAATGGTGTTCCACAAACCTTATTAGCAATAGAATTAAACGAAGGATTTTTTTAAGCAAAACTTTTTTTTAAATGTCATACTGAACTATCGATTACCGAGCCTGATGAAGGGAGTATTACGGTTGCAGTATTAACAGATGTTTATAATCAAAAAATGATGCATATTTTGAATGATGAAGATAGTTTTGCAGTTATTCCAAACGATCTTACAAAAATGATTCAAGAAGGTACATTTAAAATCTAGAGAGATTAAGGCTTCAAAATAGTTTGGGAAACAATATTGAAAGATGCAATATTGAGCTCATAAAGCAGAATTTCCTTTACGACCGGTTATTTCGACAATAGGTTCATCCACGAGAAAATTAGAACTTCTTAGCAAAATTATCAAAGAATCAGTTATCCTTTCAGCAAGATCAAAACAATGGTACTTTTCATAAACAAAAATTTGGGACTCCGATAGGCTCAGTCTTTTCCCCAATTATTGTTGCAATTGTGATGGAAGATTTGGAAAATAAAGTTTTTGACAAAATTAATTTTTAGTTGAACTTTTATGCAAGAAACGTTGTTATTCTGTACTTTCTTTACATGCACAAAATGTAGATACCCTACTGAATGTATTGAATAGTAGGTATACATTCAAGATTACAGTTTGCTGTTGAAATTGAAACAGAAAGAAGATTGAATTTTCTTGATTTGACCCTGATAAAAACTGATGAACATTATATTATTACTGATTGGCACGGAAAAACTATTTTTTCAGGAAGAACACTAAATTTTAATTCGAATCATTCCATTCGAAACAAAATAGGGGTTGTAAAGAGTTTAATTGATAGAGCTCTCAAATTATCTCATCCAAAATTCCATGAAAAAAGAATATTGAATTATATAAACAGATTCTATTTCTCAACCTTTATCCTATTACCTTTAGTGACAAACATATGCATAACAGAACTGTTCAAATTAGGAGTAAAGGTAATGATTAATACAAAAACAATTTACAACATTACAATATATACAATATGGGTGTCCTACCTTATTTTGGACAAATCTCAAGTATCTTGAAATCAGTGTTAGGAAAATTAGGCTTACATACGTTATACAGAGTTCCTTTCAAAAGCAACTTGATTATAAAATTTGGTAAAGACAAATATGAGAAGCTTGATAAACAATGTGTAATTTACAAATTGAAATGTAGCTAATGTAATGCTGCTTATATAGGGCGAACAAGGATGTCACTTAGAACAGAAAAAGATGAACATAAAAATAATTTTCATAGAAGTGCAAGATATTATTCGATCCTTATAAAACATCGACTTACACATGGGCATGATTTTAATTGGGATGATGTTAAAATTTTGTATCATGAGAGAAATCAAAAAAGAGAGAGTTCATGGAAATGCTTTTTATGAAAAGAGATGGTAACAAAGCTATTAATTCAAAAAGAGATCTTGCGAGATACAACAGAATTTGGGATGGAATCATTAATTCGATACAGTGATTTTAGTTTTGTGTCATAATTTTGAATATGTGTGCTTCAATTTCCAATTGAAGAATAAAATAATTTGGCTTTGGTTTTTATTCAGAATAGTTCGCCTATGTCAAAATCAATTTCAATCAAGAAATGAAATATGTACCAAAACGATTGCTATCAATTATCTCTGTTTTACTTTCAGGTAATAATGATTTTTCAATCTAACAATTTTCCATTTTCGTACCTGTTCTTTTCCTATAAATTATCCCTGAGGAGGAAGTCTAACTGGATGTCTACTCAAAACCTGGAGAAAAATTTCCTGACAATTCCTGGTTTTTTTCAGGTCTTTCTAGATTTTTCCAGGTATAATTTTTCTTAATAAGGAATCATTCAAGTA
>JAUMHM010000087.1:9596263-9613362 GCA_032362435.1 Melikaiella ostensackeni | reverse complement strand
GTGTCTAGGGCAAGGGCTGATTCACATTGCCTTACTGATGAGTCCGGTGAGTCAGCCTAGGACGAAACGCTTATTTTCCAAAAAAAGCTTGATACTTTGTATGTATGCACATGTATATATGTGTATATATTTAGATTTGCTTTCCCAATTTAGATTTGCTAGTCTAATGATAATAGTATTTTCCAAGACGTGATGTTTGGTCTTCACACGTCGTCGCCGATTTAGAATTAATGGGAGACAGAAAGCAGCGAGTCAAATCTCACGAATAGTATTTTCTCGCTTAATTAGCGTTGCCAGGCGCTACAAAACGCAGGTGTTCGCTTTTATCCGCGCGTATGGTGAACACTACAGTAACAGCTGAAACGGAGTCGTGTCTTTCTGCCTCGCAAAGCTAATGCCTAATATAAATTCTAGATTTGGCATACGATTTGTATCGCAACGTCTCTTTCTCTCGTCGCCTTTCGACATTTCCGTCACACCTGTGCATCTAATCACTTCCTTTGTTCCCATCTACAAAATGCTCAATAACAACAACAAAAAAGAAAACTACAATTAGGGGAAACCAGTACGAGGTGAATAGAAAAAGTTTGAATTAATAATATTGATAAACGATGAACAAGTGGGGAAAGATATTACACTGTAAGAAATGTCGGGAATAGTCCTAACAATTTTGTAGGTAAAAATGCCTATTTTCATTAGGAAAATTTATTTTACCATAAAATTGAAGATATTTCCATTATTTAAGAAAAACTATCGTTTTTGAAGGTAATATTTCCATTGAATATGGTCATTTTCCCAATCGCTCAGGGAATGAAGAATTCCCATGACATTTTGGGAATTTTCCCACTTTAGGTAATTTCACCAGCATAAAGTGGGAAATAACACGAATATTTCAGTAGTTCAGGACAAGATAGGGGGAGGAGGGGCAAGATTATAGGGGAAACCAGTACGAGGTGAATAGAATAACTTTTGGAGTCATAATGTTGATAAATGATGAACAAGTGGGGAAAGTATTACATGCGTAATTGAAGCTGAAATATTCACTTTTAAGATAGCAATGTCATCACGCGAATTATATTTGCCATTTATCCTCTATTTTTTGGGGAAACTAGTACGAGGTGAATAGAAAAACTTTTGTAGGCATAATAATGATAAATGATGAACAAGTGGGGAAAGTATTACATACCTAATTGAAACTGGAACATTCATTTTTTAAGATAGTAATTGAGTAATGCCATCGCATGAATTATATTTGCCATTTATCCTATATTTCATAGGGGAAACCAGTACGAGGTGAATAGAAAATCGTTTAAAATCATAATGTTGATAAATAATGAACAAATGAAGAAAGTATTATACATACCAAATTGGAGCTCGAACATTCATTTTTAAGAAAGCAATGCCATCAAGTGAATTATATTAGACATTTTTTCTATATTTTATAGGGAAACCTGTACGAGGTGAAGAAAAAAACGTTTGAAGTCATAATGTTGATGAATGATGAACAAGTGGAGAAATATTACTTACCAAATTAAAACTCAAACATTCATTTTTAAGAAAGCAATGCCATCAAGTGAATTATATTAGTCATTTATTCAATATTTTGTAGGAGAAACCAGTACGAGGTGATTAGAAAAACGTTTGGAATCATAATGTTGACAAATGATGAACAAGTTGAGAAAAGATTCCATGTGAAATTAAAGCTGCAATATTCATTTTTAAGACATCAATACCATCAAATGAATTATATTAGTCATTTTTCCTATAATTCCCAGGGGAAAATTAGTACTGCATATCAAGTTAAAGCTGAAACATCAATTTTTAAGATAGCAATATCACCAAATGAATTATATTAGCCATTTTTTCTATATTTTATAGGGAAACCAGTACGAGGTGAAAAGAAAAACTTTTGAAGTCGTAATGTTGATAAATGATGAACAAAAGGAGAAAGTCTTACACACCAAATTAAAGCTCGAACATTCATTTTTAAGAAAGCAATGCTCTGAAGTGAATTATATTAGTCATCCATCCTATATTCTATAGGTGAAACTAGTACGAGATGATTAGAAAAACGTTTTTAAATCCTAATGTTGACAAATGATGAACAAGTGGAGAAAATATTCCATGTCAAATTAAAGCTGCAATATTCATTTTTAAGATATCAATGCCATCAAATGAATTATATTAGTCATTGTTTCTATATTTTATAGGAGAAAATTGGTATTTCATACTAAATTAAAGCTGAAACATCAATTTTTAAAATAGCAGTACCACCAAATGAATTATATTAGACATTTTTTCTATATTTTAAAGGGAAACCAGTACGAGGTGAAAAGAAAAACTTTTGAAGTCGTAATGTTGATAAATGATGAACAAGTGGAGAAAGTATTACATATCAAATTAAAGCTGGAATATTCATTTTGAAGGTAGAAATGCCATCTCATGAATTATATTAGCCATTTATCCTATATTTTATACTTTTTTAACATGTTGCAATTGTATTCAGATGGTACTGTTCTGGTTCGAAGTGAATATTCATATTTGAAGCCTTTCTGCTTAGTTTCTGAAGAACATTTTGTGTAAATCGATGAAATAATAATCCAGAACTGTTATTTAGAAAACTTTTTCCCAATTATACAAAATTATTTGTCGATATATAATAGAAATTTTACAACAATTTATTCACCTCGTACCGAATAGCACTTCTCAGTTCTTATAAAAACACGTTCAATATATTTTCGATGAAAATTGGGAGAATTAATGAATAGACAATTTTGAAGCCGAGTTTTTGACAAAACAAAGGAAGTAGTGAAAGAATATTGAAAACCAATTTAATTCATTTAAAAAAATTATAATCTGCCAGAGGACAAATTTTTCAAATTTGTAACTAAAAAATAGCAAGTAAGTAGTCAAATAGTTGAACATAAAACTCGCTTGTAATTTGCAACAAAAATACTCACTACAAAAATACTACAGAACATTTGCTTTAAAAAACAGTCTCTTTTCCTCATTATTCAGTTCGTACTGGTATTCACCTTGTACTGGTTTCCCCTAATCCAAATTGTTTACACATTTGATGGCAGAACTTATCTATTCTCTTTTGATTTGAGTAATACAAAAATTGAAATAGGGGAAAAATAAAAAGGTAGGACTTGGGGTGTGATTGGGATCAATTTTATGTGTGAAGATCTTGGATTGTGATTTAGATTATTTCCTGTGAAGTGAACATGCGTTGAGCATGTTTTTTTTTCAGGTAAATCCAACAATCGCGGGTCGTTTCCGCTTTATGGAAATACTTGAGCACAAATAACAGGTGTGAAACGTTTCTCGCCTGATTCTCAAGGCGGACAGACAACACCTGAATTCCGAGTCTTTACGATGTGGGTAACTGTAAGGGAAATAGCTCAGTGGAACAAACAGTATGAGGGTGTAATATAATCTGACAGCACTGATAGAATTCCCTTTTTCTTCAGTTGGAATTTAAAAAATATTTATACATACTTCATTCATAAAAAAGATGATCTACTCGTTGATTATGCATAATCGCATAATGTCTCAAAATTAAGTATAACTCTGAACTTTCATGTTATGTCAAGTTTCCATGCCAAATATACTCAATTTAACGTCGCATCAAAACGCATAATTTGATATTTTTTGCGAAATATATACGTAAAAAGTTGAAAAAGATGTATTTTTCAATACGTACATGTTAAAATTCGTCAGTAAATATAAAATATAACATTTCTAACTAATTCTGGATATTTTCTTTTAAACTAAATTATAAGAAATTTGCATTTTGAACTTTGCGCAGTTTTTCTATTTAGATTTTACGTAGGTTTTTTAAGATCTACTTGTTCCATGTGTCGAAATTTGAAATACGTGTACTACGGCAGAGTACAAATGCACCGATTAATTGAATCATTTGATTCGAGAAAAAAAATTTTACTTTGGAATTTGAAAGAAGTACAAACAAAATTGTTGGAATCGGTTAACGTATTCTGTCCTGTTTTCGAATTTGAAAAAAATTTCCCTATGGGCAAAAAAATTGTGGCGAATTTTTTATAAGTAAAGTTTTTTGTGTTGAAAAACTTGAAAAAATTAAAAACAAATTTTTTTGAGTAAGTTATAATGTTTTAGAAATGTGCAAAAAACAAGCTTTTTATTGATTCAGTTAAACACAAATATTTGAAAAAGTTGTACACGTCAAATTTCTGCACTTAGAATCGAAGAAACATGTCATTATTTGGTTCTGAAGGGAAAAAGAAAACTTTTTGTCGTTTTTAAAGCGTTGAAATCATTTAAGAAAGGTAACATTTATGATTGAAGACGCTTCAAAAAGTACAATTTTTTATACTATCAAAATGCGTGTTTCGTCGATTCAAACTGACGGAATTTCAAATTCGACATGTACAACTTTTATTCAAAAATGTGCAATTATCTAAATTAAAAAAACGTGCTTTTTTACATTTCCAAAAAAATGTATCGTGCACAACAATTTTTTTTTTCAATTTTTTGTTCAATACTGAAAACTGTAGTCTAAAATAACTCGTTACCATTTTTTTGCTCATCGTTTAAATTTAAAGAATTTTGAAATTCAAAAACTGTACAGAAGGAATACACAGTTTTTTTCGGGTGCCAAACCACAACTTTCTGTTTGCTTAGCTCAAATGACTCTATTAATTTCTGCATTTTTACTCGACTTACATACGTGTACTTATATGCTTCTCGTTTTAAATGATGATATTTTCTGGAGTTGTAAAGTGCTTTCTAAACCTTAAATTTTTTTTTAACGCATAATTCGATTTTAATAATCAGTTTTTCAGCGCATAATTCAGACATTTTGAACGTCTGAAAATACTGTTCTTAAAAATGATTAACAAAAGCTTCTCGAAATTATTTTTATAGGTCCTGCGATTGACAAACAATTTCTTATTTTAAAAGTTGCTATTTTAAAGCTTTCAAACCGTAATTTTTAAATTCTGAACCCTGCCATTTCTTGATTTTACCCGGTTTTCAAACATTTTTGGGATCATTTAAATCATCAAATTCAAGCCTCAAAAAAGAAAAACGTTCAACTTAAAACTTAGTTTTAATGTCAAGACCTTCGAAATTAGTTAGTATTTCAGGTTAAATAAATATAAATTGTAAAATTTCAAAATTTAAATGAACAATTTGAAAGTAGAAGTCATGAAAATTGAACAATTTTTGAATTTTAATTTCGCGGTCTTCAAACAGAAAAATAATTTAAATCGAACATTTTCAAGACACGTTTATTCAAGATTAAACAATTTTATATGAAGGGCAATCAAAATTGGACAAGTTCAAAAAATGGACATTGTACAATGTATTTAAATAATTTAAATTTAAAGTGCATAGTTTTTGATGCTTTAAACCTCAATTAAAAATATTACAGCTTGAACCGCTTTTCATTTGAAATTCTCTAATTTTAGAAATTTCAATTTTAACTGTCTATTATTGCAGGATATTCCATAAGACTGACCCATTTCCAGCTCGCCCAGGGATAGTATTACGGAAAATTCCGTAATACTAGATACTAGACAGTGCCGAAGACCTATTGTTAAAAATTATTCAATTTTAATTGAAAATAGTTGAAAATTGTACAATCTTGAACAATTTAAATCGAAATTTGATTAAAATTCAGGATCATTCTAAAATAATAATAATTCAAGTTTTAAAAGGCTTCAGTTTATAATCCTGAAACTTTGAAGGATTTAATTCGGAAACTAAATAATTTTATATGTTTCAAACTCTTTCAATGTAAAGCTCTGCTATTTCAAAAGCTTCAAATTTTTAAATATTCAATATTGAACATTTCAAACTTAAAATGTTGCAACTATTAAGCTTATCAATTTTAAATTGGTCAAATTTTAATATTTGAATTGTCAGTTGTTTAATTTGCAAGGATTTCAATTAAGAAAATTTCAACTGTCATGGCTTCGAATTTGAAACGAATTTGTAAAATGTACACACAAAAGCGACAAAAAATAAAAAATTGATTCGCTCAAAGCTTGAAAAATATTTTAATTTTTGTACGTTACGAATTTAAAAATATTTTCAAATTAGAAGCGCTTCAATGGTCCAGTCTTTTAAATTGTTCAAAAGGGTACAATTTCAAATTGAAAATCTTAAAAGTTGACTAATTTTTAGTGCTTCACGGTGTATCTTGAGTGACTTCAACTCAAAAGGGCTCTCACCTATCGTTTTTTTTTCTAATTTCATTTTTGTGATACCCCAGGATCATTTTGAGACCAAAAAGAAAAAACACCTTGGGGGATTTTTAAATAAACTTGATTTTTCATTTTTCTTTGGAGGTTATCGTATGTATATTTTCATAAAAATAACTTCAAAGTGGTGCTTCTTTGGCTTAGAAGTCTGTGATTTGGTATCCAAAAAAGGCTCGTTAAATACCTTTGGACACTTTGAACCTATTAAAATTATTTGTAACAGGTGCATGATGTCAGATTTCATCATTCTTTTGGAAATTTCTCCTTTTCAGAGCATCCTGTGTCTAAAGTGGCGTGGATAGTAATTTAAATATCTTAAATTTTCCGTAAAAGTAAAAAAAATGAATGTTCTATCTCTTATTATTTTTGAAGATATGGCCCTCAGAAGTTATTTCTTAGTGAAAAATTTTTCTGAAAATTTTTTAAATTTGAGGTTTTATAAATCAGCCAATGTCCTCTGCTTCGTAAATATAAGTTGTACTTATATAAGTTTAATTACACTCAATTTCCAGCAAATCTAAAAAAAGGTTCTATACATTTCTCATACATCTGAAGTCACAGTGCCCTGAACAATACCCTTCTTCATGAAATTTCATCAAGCATTGCGTTTTTTTAAAAAACTTGTTTCTAGTGCACTTCATGTAAAAAGTTGTTTTTTCATAATAAAAATACTTACAATGCCTGTAGACTAAAAGAAATTAGTTTAAAGTTTAATCGGTTATGTTTTTTATCTTAATATTGTGTAAATTTCATTGTATTGAAATTAATTTCTCTTAGATTTACAGGAAATCATACGTATTTTTATAATCACCAAAACAGCGTTTCAGATGAAGTGCACCAGAAACAAGTTATTTCGAAAAATCTTAATGTCTGACAAATTTCATGAAAAAGGACATTTTTCAGGACGCTGTAACTTTGGATGTATGAGAGATACATAGAGCATTTTCTTTTTATAGATTTGATGGAAATTAAGTGTATACTCCAACTTACATGAGTTCAACTTTCATCTACGGTGCACGGAAAATGAACTAATTTACAAAAACTAAGATTAAAACCACTTTCAGAGAAATTTTTTACTAAAAAATAAATTCTGAAGGCCATATCTCCCAAACTGTAAGGGATAGAACATTCAATATTTTCTAATTTTAGGGGAAATTTTCCACGCTTAAATTCTTATTCATGCTACTTCAGACAGAGGATGCTCTGAAAAAAATTAATTTTCAAACAACTGATTAAAACTGACTCTATGCACCTGTTTTAAATAATTTTAATAGGTTTAAGTTGTCCAAAGGTACTTAAGATTTGGAGTCTTTTTTTGGATGCCAAATCACATAACTCAAGCTAAAGGAACTCCACTTTGGAGTTATTTCCATGAAAATATACATAATAACCCCCAAAGAAATATAAAAAATAAAATTCATTCAAAAATCCTCCTAGGGATTTTTTTCCTTTTGGTCTCAAAATGATCGTAGGGTATCAATCAAATCTGTCAAATTTTGATACATAAACTTAAGGTCAAAACTTGAGAAAGAGATGAACTCTAACCATAACGAATATCCTCTAAACGCTGTTGAAGGTTTCTACCAGTGGGTCAGATTCCATTTTGGATTACAATTAGTTACAATTCTACAAAAATTCTCACGGTTTAGAAAATTACAATAGATTGGAAAATCTTAGATTTTATGATCTTTTCAATAAATCTAGAATTGATAGACTTTCTAAAACAGTCAAAATTAAAATCCTTAACATCGAAATCAGGGATGTACATTGTGAAAGTTTTAACATAAACCAACAACTGAGATTCCTACATGACGCAATAATCAGACATTTACCTTTTAGAATTTTCAGTGACTTTTTTGTTTTTGAAAACATAAATTACAATAAATTATTTCTTAAGCATAAAACATTTTTAACTAACAAATTTAACAATCTAAAACGAAAGAAAATCATTGGACAAAATATAAATTGTGACACCCCAAACTCCTGATTTAAAAATTTAACTGAATATGTAATACCAAAGGAAGTAGTTCAAATTGTATCTCTCGGACCAGGTTTTGCATTTCACTCTTAATAAACAACATTTTCCTTCACATGACTGTATAGTATAGCCTCCATTGAATTTGGTATATGGAATCTACCGTTAGACAAACAAAATGAAATTAGAGTTCAATGTTCTCAAACTATCCTTAATTTTTTGAATTCTCCTATTCTAAATAAACAAAAGTTTCATAAAAATTTTAATTTTAGTCCAGCTATACAATTTGTTAAAGACAATCCAGAAATAATTTTTCTTCAGTCAGATCAATCCAAATTCAAAGAGGTTAAATTTGAATATACAGCTACTACCGAAAAATCAAATAATATTATAGTAAACAGAT
This sequence comes from Melikaiella ostensackeni, assembly GCA_032362435.1. Lineage (NCBI taxonomy): Eukaryota > Metazoa > Arthropoda > Insecta > Hymenoptera > Cynipidae > Melikaiella > Melikaiella ostensackeni. The sequence continues at coordinate 9,604,739 of JAUMHM010000087.1, read as the reverse complement.
GGGAACATAATTCATTAATTTCCTCTATAGATGCTAAAGAACTAAAAGCGAATTCGACAGTTATTCCTAGAGCATATGGAATGCCGAAAATTCACAAAACTGATAATCCTCTTAGAATAATAATTTGCACCATTAACAGCCCTACCTCCAAATTAGCTAAATATCTCGCTAACATTCTAAAAGTCCTAATAGAAAAATCAAACTATAATGTTAAAGACAGTTGGAAGTTCGTTAATGAAATTAAAACCTTTAAAATGCCTAAACAACATTCTCTTATATCTTTAGATGTGATACATTTATTCCCTTCAATTCCTATCAACCTATCTCTACAAACTATCAAAAACAAATGGGATGAAAAACCTCCATACACTTTAATACCAAGGGATGAACTTTTAAATGCTGTCGAGTTTTGTCTAAGATGCACTTATTTTAAATTCAACAATAAAAATGATAAGTAAATGGAAGGAGTGGCCATGGGATCTCCACTATCTCCTGTGATAGCGGACATTGTCATGAATACTCTTGAAATTGATTATTTTTCAACCTTAAATTTTGAAATACCATTTTATAAAAGATACGTTGATGACATTTTTATGATAATTCCAGAATCAAAATTACATAAAGTTTTAGAATTTTTCAACTCATATGACTCAAATCTTAAATTTACATCTGAAAAAGAAAAAAATTGTACATTGAATTTTCTAGACGTGTCTGTTACCAGAACTAATAATGATTATCTCCTCACTAATTGGTACCACAAATCCACATGATCTGGTAGGTACCTACATTTCTTATCACAACACCCTTGGTCACAAAAGCAAGGAACAATTTTCGGACTCATAGATAGAGCTATTAAATTACCTTCTTTTAAATTTAGACCACAAAATATTAAACTAATTCAAAAAACTTTAATTCAAAACGGTTACTCTATTAATCTCATTAACAGACTAATTAAAATCAGAATAAACAATATTTACAATCAGTTTGGGAAAAAAGAACCTAATTACTCCAAAAACTTCACTGTAATTCCATATATCTCAGGAATAGTGGACAAACTTGCTACTATCTTACGTCACAATACGTTTTTCAAAAAAGAAATGTTGTTTACAAATTTGACTGCTCAAATTGTGACTGTTGTTATGTAGGACATACAGGTAGACCGTTACATTACAGAATTAAGGAACACACACGCTGAAACTACAATACTGAAAATATCACTGCTCTTGAAAGACACAGAATTGAAACTGGACATAATTTTGACTTCGAACATCCTAATTATTATTCCCTGTTCAATCCTTTTTACACTATTTCTTCTTCATGTTGTTATTGTTGTTAAACTACTGCCAAACTGTTATTTGCTATGCTCGTTATTTTAAATATTTATTATCATTCTTCTTAATACTTTTACCATGAAAGATTGTATGCAAATTTACAACGTTTTTCAACATGTTTTTCAATATGTTTTTTATATTTATTATCTTCAAAAAATTGTTTATAATCAAAATTTCTTTTCTACAGACTTAAGAAGAGACCACACAAGGTCCGAAACGTTGCCTCTTCGAATACGACTTCTTATTGATTATTGACCTTCCTCTCCGGATACTTTTTCATGCACTCTTTGAATGTTTCCCAAGAAATAATCAACATCATTCTTGAAATCGAGCCATGCTCTTTTCTCAGTTCAAGTCATTTCAGTAACAAAAACGTCGTTTTTTAATAGCTGTCGAATTTGAGGTCCATCCAATATCTCTCTCTTCAATTCAGCATCGGACAACTGGGGAAACTGAGACATTATATACTGAAAACATTGTCTCTCTTTATCTAGTGCTTTCGTGAATTATTTCATGAGACCCAACTTCATATGAAAGGTGGAAGGAGAACTTCTGATGGCTTTACCAATAGGCCATTAATTACGTGTCTGGATCCTCTTTCCAGCCATATTCTTTTTGGTCAAACTTTTTTTTTGTAATGATTACCACGATCCCGGCTGTCTCATAAGCACAAAAAAAACAAGGACACTCCGTATTTGCTGATTGCTGTCCCAAAAGCATTGAAAGAACTTTCAATTCGCCACAAATTTGCTATTTATGTTGTTCGTACTTGATTTTTTTCAACATGATTTTCATTCTACTGTAAACTTCTTTGAGCTTTGTTGAATAAGCTATTGGCATCGATGCATATGCGTTTGTGTTGTGCAATAAGACGGCCTTCAGGCTTCGTTTAGAAAAGTCTATGAATAATCTCCACTTTTCATCTCTGTAAATTCCTGGTTTCAATTCATCCATAAGTCCATTAACATCCGTGCAATAGACTAAAGTCATTTAATTCTTTTTGGGTCCACGTCTCTGAACGTCTCGTTTTAGTGTCATATGTAGTGTATTTGTTAACGATCGTTTCACATTCAGTATCGGAATCTTCACTACTGCTTGTGCATTCTCATATTTCTGCACTGCTTTCATTTTTTTTTGGTGTTGGATTGAGAGGCGTCAGCGTCTACTGAAATGTCTGCAGTTTTTTTTATTTGTGTTTCAATTACCAAAGAGACTGTATTATGAGTAACTGATTTTTTGCTGAAGATTCCCTATTTGTGCGCATCGTTCATGCAGAAGTAACAATCCCTTTTATTCTGCGGTTTTTTCCAAATTGATGGTACAGTAAACTTCAAGCTCCCATTGTTTCCACTATCTTCTTATTCGTACAACATTTCATAACAAGCGGAGCATATAATATGAGGAGTCCAGCTTTCATCTCGTTCTGGAAACTCAATGTTGAAGTATTTTTCGAACATGTGCCAAATTTTCTCAGTAATGTTCTTCCGATATTTTGGGATTTCATATCTCGTACAAATGTAACAAAATTGATTCTGATTGTTTTTACAACTATGCGTTTCTTTCAGGTTTTTCGTTTTGGAAGCCATGGTTATTTCAATCCCCGCACGTCGAGGATCCTAGCCCGATTGCAGACGAGTCCACTGTCCTGGGGGTGATAACCCTCATGCCTCCTCAGGGCTAAGCATGAGAGCTTTCTGGCTTTGATGAGGACAATGTCAACTCATCACCGGACACAATACGACTTAATTCTTACACCCTAACGTCCCCCTGCAGGACAGCCCTCGACCTTTTTTGCGTTGCTGTGTAATGCTTGCCGAAGTAGGTCTAAACCAATCTTTAGGTTTTACTATTTTAATTTAAATATTTGTTGCTTGGAATTGCCTGTCCGAAATGTGAATTCAATTCATAAATATATTTGTACCAAAAATCGATATTAAGTTTGCTTTTCTGATTAGTTATTAAAGTTTGGCCATATTGTTGCACTGGCTAGCTTAGACCCATTTTCCCAGCATACATGCATAATAGGCGGATACAGAACCTCCTTTTTTTAAGTCGGTTAAATATAGCCTTAGAGTTTCTAATAAAAATGTTTCTTTGATGGATTATAATCATTTTGCTCACTTGACAAATGAATTGAACTTTCTTGGTTAAAACAAAATAGAAAATAAAAACAAATTGTCTTTCGGTTTGAGACAAATAATATCACTTCACTTAAAAGCGGCTTGTAGGCGATCCGGAAATCTGACCCGCCTACCAGAAAATTTCACTGGTATCATCGTTGTCACCTCCTCTGGTTCTGATAGTAATGTCTCCTCTCTGACAAAGTTACGTGACTGCTGCTGCCCGTAGTAGCTTGCATCTTCTGCAAGGATGTAGGTTGGCTACAAGCGGTCAATCGATACAGTGGTAGATACTACTGCCCGAGTAGAATCCAGACATATATATATAGCCGTGGCTGGATCTTTGAAGACGAGCGAGTGGTTATCGGTTGACCGTCTCTTCAAGAAAGTCTGACAGCGTAATTTTAGTTAGAATTCACAAGGAAAGATTCTGGAACAATGTGTATCGAAGATCCGATTAGAAAATGTAATGGAGTTAAGGCCGCCAAATCGCTTAGATCATCAGTCATAAGTTGAATCGTTCACGACTTCAAACAGACTTCCACATGTGTGAGAAAAGCATAAATTTTCTTGTATGTGATGGTACTATAGTGTCGTCGACCACCCTTCTCAGGTGGCGTTTGACAGAACGGACTGCCACTTCCCATAACCCACCAAAATCAGGAGCCTATGGTGGGTTGAACTTCCACTCAATTTGGTGGTCAGTGAAGGAACGAGCAAACTTAGCTACTGTTGATGCTGCAGACAATAGTTCTCGCAGTTCTCGATCCGCTTTCACGATGTTCGTATCTTCGTCTCTATACAACGTGCGACTGATTCCGCGTCTTTGCAGTCCTTTTGTAGGCCTTGTGGCCAAGTATTTTTGGAGTACGTATTCAGATAGGATCAGCGTAGTCTATGCCAACCTCAGCAAAAGATCGCGAAGTTTTTTAGACCCTGAAGAGCGATGAAGAAGCCATAACCTGAGTACAGGGTAGTGTTCGATGTCGACCGTAAGTGACGAAACGACTCAGCTCCCACTTTGCTGCAGAATGACCCGATAAGATCAAATATCTCCTCCGAAGATATGAGAATGTCAGTTGTGGACCTCCATGCATTAGAAATTGAGGTCTATGGCGACAGATTAGAGACTATATTGGAGTGTCCTTCGGAAACAAAATACGGCCAAAGCTCATAGTTTCCACGGAAAGACCCTTCTGAACCCTACGAGTGTCTTCGAAAAAATACTCTTGTTGTGTATGTCTGATCATACGTCCTATAGCCAAATCAAGCATTGCAGATATACGATGAAAAGATGCTTGTCCATAGCCTTGTTGCGAAGTCGTTCCATAAATTGCAGACAGAGGGCAGTATCGTTCAAAAATTTCGTCATCCAGCGCAGGGGATGACCTCGAATACAATCGACAGTGTTGACAGAATCGGACCATAGATGACAACTCACTCATCCTGATAACCAAAGAATCGATTTTAGGCGAGCCACTGTACGAACCAACAGAAAGGCCGCACACAATTCCAACTTTGGAATCAAAGTTTCTCGTTTCCTTGCGACCTTCGTTTTTGCCATCACGAGTGTGGCGCAAGAGTCCTTAGTGGTCAATTACATTTGTGAAAACAAGATCACTTCTATCGCCTTATCAGTGGCATCGCCGAAGCCGTGTAGTTCGCAAGAAATATCCGAAAATCAACCCGTCCATCGTGATATGATGAGTGAAGAGAGTTCTGGCAATCGTTTACGGAACTTCATCCAGGTTGCTGGTTGCCACATGATCCCCAATGATCTGAAAGTGGGATCCTGATCAAAAGTGAAGGAAGTAGAGGCCATCTGAATTCAGGTGGAATTTCTTCCAAAACATCCTCTTAGTTGGAAAGCCATAGCTTGAAATGAAACTTCGCGAAACACCACTCGTAGTTTTGTGCACGAACTACACTCCTTGAGTATGCAGTGATGTGGGGGACAGTATCCGGTAGTGGGTTGAAGCTCCTCGACCTTCGCAACCAACTCCATCTCTCTGAGTTGCGCATATTTCTAGATGAAATGCGCGTAGGTCTGATGCAGTTCCGGGTCCTTGAAAATGCATCTCTTCTTCTAGAAAAGAGCACGCTGAGCAGCCGCTCGGGAACTACCCAATTTCATCGATCGATCCTTGAGTGCAAGATGCACGACATAGCGACCTTTACTCGTTTGTAGTCTACCGTACTTTTGTGAACCCACGATCGAAGATTGGCCTTGAACTGACTCATCCCACATGAGTCCCGACAAACTCCAATCCAAAAATGTCTGTTGAGCGGTTGAAATACCCAGTTTTCTCTCCCTCGAGGATGTGAGCGTGAATATCCTCTTCTAGAATCATCTCGAAAGTCCCCCCCCCCCCTTTAAATTAAAGGGTTCAGTAAGCTCAAACCTTTCAAATGAAGCCAGTTCACAACTGTCGTTGTGGAAACAAGGACCATCGGGAGATGATAAAAAAAAGCCATCAGGAGGAATATAGGAAGGTAGCCTAGACATGACTATGGCTCCGACTAAAAATTTTATTTCAGGGTTGAAGCAGGAGCATACCTTTACGGTGACAATATCTTTCTTTGGTCTGGATTGATGGCTTCCAAAATCCAGAATGGTGATGATCGCTGATTGACGAGGTACCCCAAGTCTCCCTACCAGGGATTCCGAAACAAAAGAAACTTGAGCCTCTTCGTCTAGCAGAACTCTGGTAAGGTAACGCCATACATTTTATCCTACAGTACTTGAACAAGCCGTGTCCAGGAGAACCGCCCTGCTTAGTCGTGTAGTAGGTTGTGACAAGTGATGATTGATTTCAGCTGCAGAGTTATTAGCCGAATTAGAAAAAAATGAACTATTCGGATTAAGAGTGGAAGAAGGATATTGAGTGGAAGGGCCAGGAGGAAATAAGGAGTTTTCAGAGGATCTGGACTCAGAATTGGTTTTGTGAGAGGGGAGACGCAACATCCCTCGTTAAAATAAAGACCGAAAAAAGGCCGATTCATATTCGCTTGCAGACAGGGTTTGAACTTTTTCTGGTATACACCTCTCAGCTTGTACCTGGCTTACTTTGATGGTATTGAAATAGATACTTCTCTCTCTGACTGACACATAGCTCTGTATCTACGCACTCTCTGGGTAGGACGAGGGGAAAATAAATCGTGGTCTCCTGGGAACCAGAATATTTCTGTTTGAGACCTCGTTGAAATCAACGTCTATACCTACTTACTGTAGTCTTTCTTCGGTCTTCATTTTCACAAGGGATCGTATGATGCAACTCACTAAAATTTCGGCAGCGTTTGGTAGAACCACAAGAGTTTATCCTCTGTTTACCTAAACAGTTGAAACACAAATTGGTTTGTCCCCCAATTCTTTTCGCTCTTAGACAGTCTTCGGTCGGAAGTTGAGACAAGCTAAAAACAGATGCTTGCCAGAGAAAAATCTGAGAATGCCCCTCTTTGAAGTGGAATTATGAGCATGCGTGAAAGTACCTTTTCTATCACACTTGCTGTTGCCAGAGAACGCCTTGGGCTTGCTGTTAGAACCAGCTTCCCAATTTTCAACCGATTCCAGGGTGGATATCTTGCCCCTTGGGAAGATTTGCAAGGTATCGTACTTCGGCTGTGTAGTCGAAGCTCCCAAACTATCCTCCCATGATTTGCGCATTGTTGTGTTCAAACGCTGAACGAGCATGTAAGCAACAAGTTCATCATATTTATTCTTTGGACACTCCTCAGGAGCCAATGCTCCCACAACTACGAGCGTCTCATTGCACACAAGATGTCATGTGGAGAATCCATCCAGTCGACCCCAATGCATTTGTCAGAGGGAAAAGGGAAGAGGAAAGCTTCACTTCTGCCGTGCGGCATGGATTCTCCGCATGGCGCCTTGTGTGCATTGAGACGCTACTCTCAAAACTTTATGTGCACCGAGAACTTCCCGGCGTGCTCTGTACGCGACGAGCGTTATGACACCGCAAACCAAGCGATGTGACGCAGACGGTCGGTAGCAAATCCAACAGATACAGGTGCCTGCGTACCATGCTCCTCGCCGGTACTATGCTGTTTTCTTGGCGGGTGGGCGTTTTTTCAAAAACAAAACTGCACTTTTGCACTCTAATCTTTCACTTTCCAAACTGCACTACTGCACTACCACTCTGGCTCGATGGACCAAATAAACAAAGGATAATAGTAATTTTCTGGATCTAGCAGTGTTGAAAATAATTCAAATTCAATTAGCAAGCATCCGCGCGTACAGGTGGAGAAAATAGTCTCCTTTTACCAGAAGCATCATGTTTGTTATACCTTGCTCGAAGAAGCAAGATATCTGGAAAACGCTAAGTGCAATATGATCAATATGTGACTGGTACTAAAATGCAAAAGCACCGAAAGCATGGAAAAGGAAACGAGTGCGACGTAAGGGTGAGGATCCGAGGCATGATAGACCGCTACTGACTTTTCTCTCGACCCCCCCTAAGTACTCGGTCCCCCAGGCGGGTCGGGAGGAACCCAGGATCTCACGCGAACCCAAACCATCAGCGTCGGCAGAGACGATGATCCTTATGAATCCCGAACATTGGCAGTGGAAACAGTGACGAGTCTATTTCCTGCAGTCGGATTTTTCTGTTGCTCACAAGTAACGTTGAGTTACAAGTTGGTCCGTAGCATTAATTCCAGGATAAAACAGCTCATGCAAGGAGTTGCATGCTACTCGGCGAAATTCTATAGTAACGAAAGATCGGGCTGTAGTTGTAGGTACGTAACAATAAAAATCCACGTTACTGCCAGCAATTTGAACTTTTGAAGCGCCAAAGCAGAATCCGTGTAAAGGAAGTCCTGAAGTTCTTCATCGTTGACTTGAGCTCGAACGAGAGTCTTGAAGGTGACTGGCTGCCTGCATCAGCACCGGCCCGCTTCGTTTTCCGAATTGTAAGAGCATGTTGTTTTACACTTACAGGGTTTGTCCTGAAAGTAATAGGACTGAGTCGATTTAAAAAAATTTATTGAGCCAATCGTTACAATTCTTTA
>JAUMHM010000087.1:9551494-9567019 GCA_032362435.1 Melikaiella ostensackeni | reverse complement strand
CACGGGTATAGTCTCTGGAGTCCCTCGAGAGGTGCATATGTACCACTCACGCCCTTGACGGGCCCTGCGAATGAAGGCAATGAGGATAGGGGGCTTTATCAGAATATCCAAAATCCACATAGTCCCTTCTCTATCGTCTACCTTCACTCTCTTAATCTTCTCGCTGTTGGACCCGCGGGAATAATAAGTTTGATTGCGTCAGCTGTTTTCATCATTTGAGTGGGAGTCGTGCTCCTGTCGTGTTTCTAGCCTGTACTTTGGTGGTCGAAGTGCTGTGGCTGTCCTTGCGAATGGCATGTGAAGAATACCGCTTGCACGATACAGGGTCTAATCCGCGCCGGCAAGTGGGGTTTGCATTGAGAAGCAGATGGCTTGGCCAACGCCAATCAACTAATCCGCCTCTTCCCCTGTTATATGTATTTCACGTTCTCTGGTATAGTCTTTCAAGTTTCATATCTGCTCGCAACATCGATTTTTAAAAATATTTTTGATTCCCAATAATGCGAAAGAAGTTTGCTATAGTCTTATAATTAAAATTTTACAATTTTAAGAGCCCTTTAAACTATTATAAGGACGAAAGGACAGGTTTCCGTTAATAGTTATTTAGGATACAAGGACTATAAGTGGCACTTTTTCCTCGTGTGAAGTTGCAATACGAGCCGTCTGAGCTGTAGCCGAGGCGAAACCGAGGCAAAGCGCGGAGCCGAGGCGAAACCGAAGCAAAGAGAAATCGAGGCGAAACCAAGGGCTCTGGCGAGTATTGCAATCGCACGTACAAAACAGTACATCATTAATTTATAAGCTTAGGACCCTAAGTAAACCGTTTAAAAGTCTAGACCTATTAATACTGCTTAATAGATCGTTTGCAGGCGCTAAAATCGCACTTATGATGGAGATGTGATAAAAAAATATTTAATACATGTACTTTCAAGAATCGCAGCACATATTATCAAATCATAAAAGTCAAACCATAATAGTCTTAATACCATGTCTTACGAAACTTCGTCGAAACCCTTCTTATTGGCTCAAAATGTTTTGCCATAAAAAAAAAATTCTTTGAGATGAAATGAAATCGTTGAAGGTAGGTTCGTTTTTTGTTTCTCTTTTAAATCCAAAATCTGAACTTTTTAAGTGTTTTTTGTGTCATACTTCATCTTTTTTTTCGAAATTTTTTTCCATGTCGATTCTTTTACAAATTTTAAAAAAAATATGCGACTATAATAAATGACAGCTCATTTTGTCTATTACACCTCCACCATATACAACGTTCTTAAAAATTTAATTAGTTGTCTTATACATTAGGTAGGTAGGAAATTACTATTTGTGTATAAAAAATTTGGATAATGAATTATCTTAAGTCAATTTTAGTCACTTTTTTAAGATAAAATCACTATAGTCACTTTTTAAATGAAGCGATCACTTTAGTCACTTTTCTTTCAATAAATTAATACAGAGAACCCAAGGGTTAACCACTATTGAATTCAGGTCTGTCTATTTCTGAATTTTCTTAAATTATTTTGAATTCTCTTGAATTCTTTGGAATTTCCTTCAAATTCACCGAATTTAATGGATTGAAAAATTTATTTCATTCACCTAAATTATTTTAAATTCATCCTGAATTCGTAAGAATTTTATCAAGTTTCTTGAATTCCTTTGAATTCTTCTAAATTCACTCCAATTTTACTGAAATCAATTAATATTTTGGATTAAATTTTTTTTAAGTGATTGGAACTCATTTGGAATTCAACCTGAATTCTTATTGATTAATCCTGAATTTGTCTAAATTCTTTAGAATTCTCTTGATTTTTTAAAAATTCTTTTGAATTCTTCTAAATTCGCTCAATTCTACTCAATTCAATGTATTTTTCTTTAGTTTTTTTAATTCACCCTTAAGTCTTTTAAACTCCTCTTGAATTTTTAGGCATTTCATCAAATACTTTCTCAATTCGCTTGAATTTTTTTTCACTCCGAATTTAATGAATTCAGTGAATTTTTAAAATATTAATTTTTTTTAGCTCGTCTTGAATTTTGATCAATTTTGTCGGATTCTCCTCATTTCCCTTAAATTCTTCTTAATTCACTCAATACTACTCAATTATATGAATTTTTTATAAAGTTTTAAAGAAGTTTTTGTGAATTCTCCCTTAAGTCTTTTAAGCTCACCTTAAATTCTCAGGAATTTCATCAAATTCTTTTTGAATTTTTCTAAATTCACTCCAAATTCAACGAATTCAATGAATTTTTAAAATATTTTTGAATTGCTTTCAATTCACTTGAATTTTTATTAATTTCATCGAATTCTTCTCATTTCCCTCAAATTCGTCTAAATTCACTCAGATTTTATTTTATTCCTTGCTTCTTTAGAATTTTTTTTTCAATTCACTTTACTTCTTTTGAATCCGCCCTGAATTTTTTATACTCCCAATTTATTCAAATCAATGGGAATTTTTACATTAAAAATGTTTTCTTCAATTCACTCAAATTCTAAAGAATTTCATCAAAATCTCTTGAATTTCCTTAAATTCTTCTAAATTCACTCCAATTTTACTGAGATCAGTGAAATATTTTGTATCTTTTGCATTTTTTAAATTTAATTCGAATCCATTTGGAATTCAACCTGAATTTTTTTGAATTCACTTGAATTTTTTTTATTCACCTTGAATTCTTTTGCATTTACTTGAATTCTTCTCAATTCACTTATTTCTACTCAATTATATGGATTTTTGTTATTTTCAAAAAAAAAATTTTGTTGATTCAGCCTTTAGTTTCCTAAACTCACCTTGAATTCTCAGACATACCATCAAATTTTTTTTAATTCCCTTGAATTTTTCTACATTCACTCCAAATTTAATGACCTCAATGAATTTTTAAAATATTTTTTAATTTTTAGAAGTTCATCTTGAATTTTGATCAATTTTGTCGAAATTTTCTCATTTCCCTTAAATTCTCTTAAATTCACTCAAATTTTATTTTATTCAATGTTTTCAGTTTGAATTTATGTACTTCAATTCTGTTGAAGTAATTTTGTTCAATTCACTCAAATTCTTATAAATTTCATCAAAGTCTCTTCTTGAATTCCTTTGAATGTTTCTAAATCACTCCAATTTTTCTGAAATCAATTGACTATTTTGGATGTTTTGATTTTTTTCATTTCATTTGACATTCTTTGGAATTCAAATTCTTTTGAATTCTTTGGAACTCTCTTGAATTTTTTTGAATCCACCCTGGATTCTTTTAAACGCACCTTGAATTCTTAGGCATTTCATCAAACTCTTTTTGAACTCCCTTGCATTTTTCTAAATTTACTCCGAATTCAATGAATTTAGTGAATTTTTAAAAATATTTTTCAATTGTATTCAATTCACTTGATTTTTTCAATTTTATCGAATTATTCTCACTTCCCTTAAATTCCTATAAATCCACTCTGATTTTATACTATTCACTGGTTTTTTTATTTATTATTATTTTGTTTCATTCACTCAAATTCTTACCACTTTTGGTCACATTTTTGGTTTAAATAGGTCACTTTTTTCAAGTAAATTAGGCTGTAGCAATCCTGTAAATTGTATTTGAAATTTGAATGATTTCATCTATTAACCAGTTTATTCTTCAGAAATTGGATACGGCGAGAACATAGGCAATCTTTCCAAAAACTTCAAGCAATATAAGAAAATGATTGACAAAAAATAACATTTGTTAAATGAACAAATTTTAAGTTTTAAACTTTCTTCCATATACGAGGCGATAACCCCTGTTGTAATCTGGTGTACACTCTTACATGTAATCCTATGTTAACTTGTATGATCTCTGTAATCTTGTGTAATCCCGGGTAATCCATTGTGATCTTGTGCAATCCTAAATGTAATCTTGTGTATTCCCGCGTAAACCATTGTAATCTTTGTAATATTTGTAATCTGTGTAATCCCATATGTAATCTCGTGTAATGTCATGTTACTTTGCAGTAATTCCATGTAATCTTGTATAATCCCATTTAATTTCTCGTAATCTTATGCAGTTCGTAGCATGTATATTATAGAAAAAAGTTTAAGACTAAACAAAACAGTTTTCTGTGCTTTTGTTGATCTAGAAACTGCTTACGATAGGGTGAATAAATGTAAACTTTGGTAAGTCCTGAAAGAGTATGGAGTAAATGGTTGGCTTCTAAAAGCCAACCGACCCGTGTCGGAGAGGTGTTGTGGGACGAGTGTGTTGATTGAATGAACAACACATGACTTCTAGATTGATCTAAAACCTATCCCTTCTCTGCACATCCCTTACTTACCCTTACCATATGAATTCCTTGATCCCCGGTAGTTTAACGAGGCTAGAACCGAAAGAGTTACACTTACTCGAACGTGATTTGATTTTAAATTTGATAAAAGTAAAGTCTAATTAATTGACGGGATTTCGGTTTTGAGTGGAAAATTATGTTGTTAAACATTTTATTGTGTCTTGCGTTGCTTTCCCATTAATTTTAATTATTTATTTTCAATAGCATATTTTCACGATTAAAACGAAAACTACCCATCTTACAAAAAGAATGGTCAATAAGAAATTTGTAGACCTTTTTTTGATCAAAATTTTGTCATTAATCATTTTGTTGTATTTTGTGTTGTTTTTCCAAAAATTTAAATGTATTATTTTTAATGTTATTGTTCACAATTAGAAAAAAAACTATGCGTTAGATTAAAAAATGGTCCTGAGAATAATTGTAGGTCTTTTTGAGATAAACAATTTTGTTTGGTAGCATTTTTTTTCGAATCTTGCATAGTTTGAGCGGAAAATGGAATTTTTTATTTTTCACGATTAAAACAAACGCCGTGAGTCTCATTAAAAAAATCGTCCCAAGCTAATTTTCAGATCTTTTTAAAATAAACGATTTTGCTTCCAAACATTTTTTTCGTATCCCGTATAGTTTTGCTGGAAAGTGAATTTTTTAAATAACGTTTTTCACGATTCCGAAAAAAACTGCGCGTCTCATCGAAAAAATAGTATTCAACAAATTTGTAGCAATTTTTGAGATGAACAATTTTGTTACTGACATTATTTTCGTATCTCGTACAGTTTTTCTGGAAAATGGAATTTTTGATTTTTCAAAAAGCATTTTCGATGGATAAAACCAGAACCGTCCGTAAAAATGGCTGGTTAACGGACTTGCTCTTTCTTTTTAGGCCCTCAAACAGTGTGCCAAAGGGCAATCCAATCGGACAATTCCTTCAAAAGCTATCGTGTTCACAGTCCGAAAAATACTCCAAAAACAGGGGAAATAGGGAGAATTTTCTACAAAATATAAAAATTTTAACCACAGAGATGCATCTTCAACAACAAACAAATTACAAAATTGGTGAATTCTTAATCAAGTAGTTGAATTTTCAACTACAAAAGTTCAATTTTCAAAAAGAAAAAAAATTTCAACTGAATTGTTAAATTTTAAACCCAAAAAGGCTATTTCTCTGTAAAACAGTTGAATTTTCAACCCGAAAATATGTATTTTCAACAAAAAAGATAATTTTCAAACAAATTGTTGAATTTTAGGCCCAAAAAGACTAATTCTCTATGACACAGTTAAATTTTTAACCTGAAAATATGAATTTTCAACAAAAAAGATAATTTTCAACCAAATTGTCGAATTTTAATCCCAAAAAGACTAATTCTCTATAAGACAGTTGAATTTCCAATAAAAAAGATAATTTTCAACCAAATAGTTGAAATCTCTACCAAAATAGTTGAATTTTCAACAAAAAACTTAAATTTTCAAACAAAAAAAATGTTTCAAGCACGAAGAAAATCAATTTCAACCAAATTGTTAAATTTTAAACCCAAAAAGACTAATTCTCTATAACACAGTTGAATTTTAAACCCGAAAATATGAAAAAAAAGATCATATTCAACCAAAGAATTAAATTCTCTACTACCAAAATCGTTACATTTTCAACCATAGAGTTAAATTTTCCACCAAAAAAGATTTTTCAGTCCAGAAGAGAAAAAGCTCAACCAAATTGTTAAATTTGAAACCCAAAAAAGACTAATTCTTTATAACACAGTTGAAGTTTCAACCTGAAAATATATATTTATGAATTTTGAACAAAACAGATCATTTTCAACGAAATAGTTAAATTCTCTACCAAAATCGTTGAATTTTCAACAAAAGAGTTAAATTTTCCAGCAAAAAAGATTTTTCAGTCAAGAAGAAAAAAAAATCTCAACCAAACTGTTAAATTTTAAACCCAAAAAGACTAATTCTTTATAACACAGTTGAACTTTCAACCTGAAAATATGAATTTTGAAAAAAAAAAGATCAGTTTCAACCAAACTATTGAATTTTTAAGCGAATAAAACGAATTTTCTACAAAACAGATGAATTTTCAACAACAGGATTGAATTCGAAACCAAAAAGGATTACTTTTCAACAAAATCGTTGAATTTTCAACTAAAAAAGATCAATTTTCAACAAAAAATGGAATAATTAAATTTTCAGATAAAAAAATTTATTTTCATCCAAAAGAACGAAGTATTAACGAAATAGTTAAATCATACAAAAAGATGAATCTTCAACCAAAAAAATGAACTTTTAACAAAGTAGTTCTACTTTCAATGAAGTAGTTGAATTTTAGAATCAAACAAGATGAATGCTCAACAAAAAACGTAATAGTTTACATTTCAGCCAGAAAAAGTTTTTAATTTCAAATCAAAAACAGTTGAATTTAACCACAAAAGAAGAATTTTCAAAAAAATAGTTAAATCGTCAATCAGTACACAATTATTTTTAATCAAACAGTGGCATTTTTAACTAAAGAAATACAATTTCTACCGAAAGAGATGAAATTCCAACCAAGAAAGGTTTTTTTAGTCAAGAAAAAAAAAATTTCTACCAATTGTTGAATTTTCAATCGAAAAAGACAAGTTTCCGATAAAACAGTTAAATTTTCAACCCGAAAATATAAATATTCATCGAAAAAGTTAATATTCAACAAAAAAA
The DNA here is from genome assembly GCA_032362435.1 of Melikaiella ostensackeni. Lineage (NCBI taxonomy): Eukaryota > Metazoa > Arthropoda > Insecta > Hymenoptera > Cynipidae > Melikaiella > Melikaiella ostensackeni. The sequence goes on along the minus strand of JAUMHM010000087.1, from coordinate 9,560,040 downwards.
TTAATTTTCAACCAAATTGTTGAATTTTTCACCAGAATAGTTGAAGTTTGAACCCAAAAAGATAAATTCTCAATAAAAAAATTTAATTTTCAGATAAAAAAGTTTGTTTGTAACCAAAAAAAAACTGAAGTATTAACAAAATAATTAAATTTTAACCGAAGAGATAAACCTTCAACCAAAAAAATGAATTTTTAACAAAATAGTTCTACTTTCAATCAACTAGTTGAATTTTAATATCAAACAACATGAATTCTCAGGTCGTTTAGCCAAGAAGAAAAAAAAAATCTACCAAATTGTTGAATTTTCAAGCGAAAAAGGCGAATTTTCCACAAAACCATTGAATTTTCAATCCAAAAATATGAATATTCATCGAAAAAGATAATATTCAACAACAAAAAATGTTCAACCTAATTGTTGAATTTTTTACCAAAATAGTTGAGTTTTGAATACAAAAAGACAAATTTTCAACAAAACAGTTCAATTTTAAATGAAAAAGGATGGCTTTTTAACAAAATAATTCAATTTTCAACCAAATGATAAAATTGTTAACCAAAATGTAATAGTAGACATTTTATTCAAAACGAATGAACTTTCAGACCGAAAATAGTTGAATTTCTTTTATTAGGTTCTATTAATATACATTTCGCATTTAACTGGAGAAACGAGTAAAAGTGGAAAAGGGGAGAATAGGGGAAAAACTGTAAACCCTGCGATAGATAAATAGGAATTTGATAATAATTTATAGACTAAAGAATAAAAGTTTGAATAAACATTGAAGTTTATGTTTTATATTTTTAAAATATTAGCTTAGAAAACTGGAAATTTTACTTAGAAAATAAATTTAATTTTCCACTGCACACTTTTTCGTTTCGTACTACACACCTGTAGATTTGGACTACATAAATTAAATATGCAGATTTTAAATACTTTTCGGAATCGTACAATTTAGTTTTTAATGTTCTATTGTTAACATTTATTTATCATTAACATCATTAAGATATAACATGCAAATTTTAAAGTTTTCATTAAAAATGGTGTAACTCTGAGCATTTTTATTGGCGAATGATAAAATTTTGAATATTTTTTTTTGAATTACTGTCTAATTTCTAAAATCTTGAAATTACAATTATTCGATTTTATATGAAATACTTCCAATTTCAAAATGGTTAAAATTTGAAATCGACTTTTCTATTCAGTGTTGAATACAGAAAATTAAAAATCGTCCAATTATCAATATAAAAAATCTGAAAATAAAAGAAGATTGTATACTAATGAAGATTATTAATATATAAATATTATTATTATTAATTTAGCAAAAAAAATGGAAAATATTGTTCCAAAACACTTTGAGATTTAAATCATCTGCTTTCGAAAACTCGAAAACTTGCAGCTCAAAGCTATCAGATTTGAAAGAGAGGAAACAAGGAATAAAAAATTGAGAACACCCATATTTTGAATCTTCAAAATTTTCCTCCTTTTCTTAAAGAACACGTGTTTTGTATTACTAAGCAAAACATATTCACAAGAGCCTTTCTCTGATAAAGATAAGCGATCTGACAGAACATCCGCTTAGCAATTCTTGCACTTCATTTCAAGCCTTCGAATAATTTTTTTTTCCTCTCCAGGCCTTTGAAATATTATCTTTGAACAAAATTAAAAAATTTTATATACGCTTGTAAAGGTCAGATCATTCTTATCGATTTCTCTAACCAGACATACCTCTTGCTATATCAATTCTCTGGCAACATATTTGCTAAATTCTTAAATATCACAAAGAAATATTGATTTCACACAAATAATATTGTTGAAAAATTATCAAAAATTTCAATATATTGTTTACTTTTGACTAATTATGAATGCAAACCTCTAAAATTTAAAAACACACGTTTATACTCGTATATGTTTTTTTGATATTATAAATGTATCTATTCCCAGCTTTAAATTTTCCCTATAATAATAGACAATATGCAAATATTAGAGAATAATCTTGTCATTAAATTCCAGCAAAACTATACAGATCATCAAATATCTAACGGAACTTGACTCAATATTGACTCCATTTAAAAAATCACGTATTACGTGTAATTATTGCAAATGTCATTTTATTTACGTTACTCTATTTGTTCTATGTATTATTCATCTGTCTTTCACTTGACACACAAAATTAGTAATACGAGTCTAACTGCCTTCATTGTATAAATTATAAATCTATACCAAACAAAATTTTCGAATGCCTTGGAAATTATCCAATCATCATAAATCTTAATGATACTTGAGATAAAACCTACGAGATGAGAGCTTTTGACTTGACTACAATACAAAATTGTTCATAATTGAACATTAGAGAGGAGTGAACAAATATTTTACTTCTTTTTCAAATTCAAAGGGGGTCCAAAAGTTGAAGTTTGGTACCCGGATCTCCTACAAAAAGTTACATATAAAAAAAATATATCTTATGTTTGCACCTCGGCGATAAAGCTCAAAATAACGAATGATAGCGAATTTTTGGTTATTTTGAAAAGAAATCAACTTTTTAATATATGAAAAGGTTTCTTAAAATTAGTATTTACAACTATAATTATCCTCCAAAAACCTTGTAGCAATAAAAAAATCCGTACTCATCGTAGATTGTCAGTAAACTTGGAAAAAAAGAGAAAAATCATATTTTTACTTGAGTAAATAATACTTTTCTTATTGGTAACGATTTTTTCTTTAATGTAAAGGGTTCTAAAAGTAAAAAATTACACCTATAATTATCCTCCGAAAGCTACAGAGCAATAAACAAGTTCTTATACATCGTAAATTGTCATTAAATTCAAATTCGAATTTAATATAATAAATATAATAATTATATAATTATAATTATATAATTATATATATATAACTATTATATATATAACTATATTATATAATTTCATAAATTATGTAGAATCATGATTTTTAACTATTCAAAATTGAATTTCGTTGACTTTTAAGACCGAAACGATGAAATTTCAACAAAAAAGAAGATTTTCAGGCAAGAAAAATAAATCTTCAACCAAATAGTTGAATTTTGAGAAAAAAAAATTTAACCACAAAGTTGAATTTATAACCAAATAGTTGATTTTTTAAATTAAGAAGACGATTTTTTTTAGTACACTTGAATTTTCAACAAATAAGTTATTTTCAACCAAGAAGATGAAATTTCAACCAGATAATTGAATTACAAAAAAAATTCAATTAAACAGTTCCTTTTACAACAAAATAGTCGAATTTTCTACAAAATAGTTGAATTTTCAAACTGTAAAGATAACTTTTCTACCATAAAAGACGAATTTATAACCCAGAAAGACGAATTTCAACAAAAGAGTTGATTTTTCAAGTTAAAAAGTTAGACATTTTAGAAAACAGTTGACTTTATAACTTGAAAACTCAACTTTATGTTGAAAATTCATCTTTTATGGCATGAAACTTATCCTTTTTTAGTTAAAAATTCATCTTTATTGGTCGAAAATATTTTTTTTGAAGAAACTTCAACTTTACAGGTTGAAAATTCAAATGAATTCTAAAAACTTCATCTCCTTGACTTAAAAATTCAACAATTTCGTGAAAAATTAAACTTTGTTTGGTTGAAAATTCATCTATTTAATTAAAAATTCAACTATTTTGTGGAAAATTCGACTCTTTAACTCGAAAGGTCCATAATTCAACTATCTTGTTGAAAATTTGTCTTCATCTTGGAAAATCCATTGTTTTCTCAAAAATTCGTTTTCATGACTTGCAAATGCAATATTTTTTTTAGTTGAACTTTAATCTTTTTGCTTGAAAGTTCAACTATTTGGTTAAAAATGCAACTGTTTGGTAAAAAATATTATTTTTCTTAGTAAATTCAACTATTTGGTTGAAAATTTATCTTTCATTCTAGAAAAGTTATATTTTTTGGTTAAAAATTCATGTTTCATGGTTGAAAATCATCTTTTTTGTTGAAAATTTGTCTGTTTGGGTTGAAAATTCATCTTTTATGGTAAAAAAGTGATCTTCTTTTTGGTAAAAAATTCATCTTTCTTGGTTGAAAATAACGTCTTTGTTGAAAATTCCACTGTCTTCTGAGCAATTCGTCTTCTTGGCTTGAAAATACAACTGTTTTCGGTTGAAGTTTAATCTTTTTGCTTGAAAGTTCAACTTTTTGGTTGAAAATGATCTTTTTGTTAAAAATTCATCATTTCGGATTTAAAAGTCAAGTGTTTTTAAGAAACAATTGACTTTTTAGCTTGAAAAATCAACTTTTTTGTTGAAAATTTATCTTTTTGGGTTGAAAATTCATCTTTTATAATAAGAAAGTCATCTTCTTTTTGGTAAAAAATTCATCTTTCTTGGTTGAAAATAACTTCTTTGTTAAAAATTCACCATTTCGGATTTAAAAGTCAAGTGTTTTAAAGAAACAATTGACTTTTTAGCTTGAAAAATCAACTATTTTGTTGAAAATTTATCTTTTATTGTAGAAAGGTATATTTTTGGTTAAAAATTCATGTTTCATTGTTGAAAATCATCTTTTTTGTTGAAGATTTGTCTTTTTTGGTTGAAAATTCATCTTTTATAGTAAGAAAGTCATCTTCTTTTTGGTAAAAAATTTATCTTTCTTGGTTGAAAATAACTTTTTCGTTGAAAATTCCACTGTCTTCTCAGCAATTCGTTTTCTTGGCTTGAAAATCATCATGATTTTATATAATTTATTCGAATTTAATGACAATTTACGATGTATGAGAATTTGTTTATTACTGTGTAGCTTTCGGAGGATAATTATAGATGTAAGTTTCAACTATCAAAACACTTTTCATACAAAAAAATAGGTTCCAATAAGAAAAATGTTATTCAATCAAGTAAAAAGATGCGTTTTGTTCTTTTTTTCAACTTTAATAACAATTTACGGTATATATGCATTTTTTTATTGCTGCATACTTTTCGGAGCATAATTATAGGTGTAAATACTAATTTTAAGAAATCTTTTCATCTATTAAAAAATTGATTACGTTCCAAAATAACAAAAAATTCGCTTTTATTTGTTATTTTGAGCTTTATCGTCGATGCGCGAATGTAAGATAAATTTTATGATCTGTAACTTTTTGTGAGAGATCCGAGTATCAAACTACAACTTTTCGATTCCGTCCGAATTGAAAAAAAAAAATTTGTTTGCTCCGCCCTATTGAACATCCACTAAAACAAGAAATTTCCATCACGTCTCTTATCTCCTTTTCATTCAAAATAACAAAAGAACTATAAAAAAGAAAAGATTCAATTATCGCCGCAGCTGATCACACAAGTTCCTTTCAAACTTTATTCCCTCGTGTTACATCGTTCAAGGATAATGATGGAATTTTTTCCCTGCAAATGTCAATATACTTTACGCGTGTACATATCGACAAACCCGATAATTATCGGCTATCTGCCAGAAAAGCAAACTATCGGCTCGAAACTTTCCCAATTAGTCAGAAATGGCGGAATGTTCCGGAGCTCATCGGTGCTCGTTTTGTCCAGATGGCCGGCAAACTATCCACACTGTGTCCAAAAACTCCAGGAGCTTCCTGGAGAATCGAATGCCAAACAAGGATTACAAACCAGAGCTTGATTAACGCCCTTTAAACTTTGGACTTATATTCAAATTTTGGATTTTCAGATTTAGGATAATTATACTCTTTCTAGGTGTCTGTTCAAACCTTGGAAAAAAATTCCTGACAATTCCAGGTTTTTTCCAGGTAATTATAGATTTTCCAGGTGTAATTTTTCTTGATATGGCGCCATTCAAGTTACATAATACTTGAATAACCCAAATTTATTATCCACTTATGAATGGTTAAATTTTGAGTGATTAACATAAAAAAATCAGAATATGTATCCAATTTCGCGAGTTTATTATGAATAATGTTTTTTCAGTCCTTGTGAATATCTGAATGGATGAAATAATAACTATTTCGTTGAAAATTCATATTTTTGGCTTAAAACTGCCACTGTTTTGTACAAAAATTGTATTTTTGGCTTAAAATTCCAACAGTTTGGTAGAAAATTCAACTATTTGGTTAAAATTTAACTTGTTTATTGTAAATTTATATTTTTGGCTTGAAAATTCAACTCTTTTGTTGAAAATTCTTCTTTTTCGTTTAAAAATTTATCTCTTTTGGCGGCAATTACATCCTTTTTCGTTAAAAATACCACTGTTTGGTTGAAAAATATTCTGTTTTGAATGAGGAATTAACTATTTTGCTGAAAATCAACTATTTGATTGAAAATTAAATTTTTTGTTGAAAATTCGTCTTTTTTGTTTAAAAATATATCTCTTTCGCCAGCAATTTCATATTTTTTGGTTGAAAATGCAACTGTTTGGTTGAAAAATATGCTGTTTTGATTGAGGATTTAACTATGTTGTTGAAAATTAATTTTTTTGTTGAAAATTTATATTTTCGAGTTCAAAATGCAACTGTTCTGTAGAAGCTTCGTCTTTTTGGCTTGAAATTTTAATAGTTTGGTAGAAACTGCAACTGTTTGGTTTGAAAATAATCTGTTTTGATTGAGGATTGAACTATTTTGTTGAAAATTCAACTACTTTGTTGAAAATTAACTTTTTTGTTGAAAATTTATATTTTCGAGTTCAAAATGCAACTAATTTGTAGAAGCTTCATCTTTTTGGCTTGAAATTGTAATACTTTGGTAGAAAATTTAACATTTGGTTGAAAATTTAAATGTTCAAAATGCAACTGTTTGGTTGAAAACTGTTTTGATTGAGGATTTCACTGTTTTGTTGAAAATTTAACTATTTTGTTGAGAATTCAACTATTTGATCGAAAATTAAATTTTTTGTTGAAAATTCTACTTTTTGGTTAAAAAATGTATCTCTTTCGGCAGCAATTTCAAATTTTTTGGTTGAAAATGTAACTGTTTGGTTGAAAAATAATCTGTAATGATTGAGGATTGAACTATTTTGGTGAAAATTAATTTTTTAGTTGAAAATTTAAAAATCTGGTTAAAAATAAACTTTTGTGTTGAAAATTCAACTTTTGTTGAAAATTCGTCTTTTGATTTAAAAATTCGTCTCTTTTGGTAAAAATTTCATCTTTTTTGGTTAAAAGCGCAAATTTTTTGGTAGAAAATTAACCTGTTTTGGTTAAAGAACCAACTATTTCAGTAGAAAATTCAACTCTTTCCTTGAAAATTTACTTTTTTGTTGAAAATTTATAGTTTCGGATCAAAAATTGAACTGTTTTGGAGAAAATTGTTCTTTTCGGTTTCAAACTCATCTAGTTTGGTGGAAATTTCATCTTGTTTGGTCAAAACTGCAACTTTTTGGCAGAAATTTAATTTGTTTTGGTTGAGGATTCAAACTATTTTGTTGAAAATTCAACTATTTGATTGAATTTTATCTATTTTGTGAAAAAAATCGTCTTTACGGTTGAATTCAACCTTTTTCGATTTAAAATTTGAATCGTTTTTGGTTGAAAATTGAACTATAATAAAAATTTATGTATTTTCTTAAAAATTCGTCTTTTTGGTAGAAAATTAATTGTTTTAGTTGGAAAGGCAACTGTTTTGTTGACAACTAATCTGTTTTAGTTTAGTATTTAACTGTTTTGTTGAAAATTCGTCCTTTTTGGTTGGAAATTCAACTACTTGGTTGAAAGTGGAACTATTTTGTTAAAAATTAATTTTTTCAGTTGAAGATTCATCTTTTTGGTTGAAAATTGAACTATTTTGTAGAAAATTCGTTTTTTTTTTGGATGAAAATTTATTTTTCAACTAAAAAATGAACTATTCCATTTTTGGTTGGAATATGATTTTTTTCTTAGTAGAAAATTCAACTATGTGATTGAAAATTAATGTATTTTCTTGAAATTTTTTTTTTTTAGAAAATTAATCATTTTGGTTAGATTGGCAACTGTTTGGTTGATAATTAATCTATTTTAGTTGTGTATTTAAGTATTTTGTTGAAAATTCGTCTTTGTTTTTAATTGAATTCAACTGTTTTTGATTCAAAATTGAACTACTTGGTTGAAAGTGGGACTAATTTGTTAATAATTCTTTTTTTTTCTTGGTAGAAGATTCATCATTTAATTTGAAAATTCATTTTTTCGGGTTAAAAATTCAACTTTTTTGTTGAAATTTCGTGTTTTTAGTTGGGAAATTTATTTCTTTTAGTAGAAATTTCATCTTTCTTCGTTAAAACTGCAACTGTTTGGTTGAAAAATAATCTTTTTTGGTTGACTATTCAACTATTTTGTTGTCAATCCATCTTTTTCGGTAGAAAATTAAGCTTATGTTTAATTTAGTTAATTACTGTGTTTAATTTAGGAAGTTTTGAAAAATGTTCACAAGATATTCTTAAATATATTAATTATCACCATCAAATGAGTAAATTAATTAATAATACTGAAATCATAATTATTCATTTCTTAAATTTGTTCCTAAATTACATGAATTTGAATAATAATTGAAACAAATTTCTATTCTATCTTCATACTCAAAATTCAGTGCATATTTAACATATTAATTCTTTAAATAAAAGATATTTTCCTGAGAAT
>JAUMHM010000087.1:9519713-9534505 GCA_032362435.1 Melikaiella ostensackeni | reverse complement strand
AGTTTTGCACACGATTGAAACCCGAAACATCTCCTTTTTACTATAATGAATCATCGTGAAAGCATTAAATCTATTATTTTTTTTCAAATATGCTAATTGAAACAAGTTTTGGCTGTGAAAAGTTGCTTTTTACAATATCACACACATTATATCATTACTTCTTTCATTTATTATTTATTAAGTAATATTTCATATTACATACATCTAAAAAATATAGCGTCGAGGAGTTACCCATTCTTGTAATATGGTCTACACCTTTCATGAAAACTTGTGGATTCCCTGGAAATCTTTGCATTCCTGTGAAATACCGTGAATTCTTTTGAAAATTTTGTAAATCCGTTGAAATTTGTTAAATCATGTAAAACTTCCTTGCAATCCTTTGAATTCCATGGATATCGCTCATACATAATCTCTTGAAATCCCTTTTAAACGATGGAGTTCCCTAGAAATCCCTCTAAATCCTATAAAGACTGTAAAAATTCCGTGAAATCTTTTGAAACATTTTTTTTGCCCCACTGTGCGCTAGTGCACATCTGCCACGAAGTGCTGGAAAACCCGAGGCGAGAACGGGAAGGACAACACGTGACGAGGCAAAACGATACGAGTCAAAACAAGGAATAGGGCTGAGAAAACGAGACAAAACGAGAAATGAACCGAGACCAAAACGAGGCAGGCTCGGCTTGTCTCGTCTCGGACGGCATCACCAGTGGCTCTATTTTAAATCCTTCCAACCTAAAATCGAAATTTTTAATTCATCCATTTGAAATTGTCGCACAGACAGAACCATCGAGACAAACTTTCTATGACAGCTTTGAGCTAATGTCATAATATGAAGTCTTTGGCAAAAACATTGCTATTCCTGGTGATTTACTTGACAAGTACCCCATTTTCCGATTGTGCCAGGATCCTAGCCTAACGAGAGCGAGAATGAAGTTCTTCTTTCTCACCTTTGGCTAGCGTCCGCCAGTCTTGTGTAATTCTTGCTCGCGGCGTCTCGTCATTCTCGATCCTTGATAGCGACGACTAGACCTTGAACCAGAAAAGCACAACATGCCATCAGTGGAACGACGCACAGTGGTCAAAATCAGTGGGCAAATTTACTGTTCAAAAAAGTTTACAGCCTTCAGTTTTCATCCGATTTACAATTTCTTTTTAATTATAGTTAAATAAATTTTTAAGAAATCTGTGAAACGCTATTTTTAAATTTGGCTTGGTTTATATTTATTTATTTAACGCAAAGTGTGCTAAAAAGGGCAATTTTGCAGTTTTTGTTTATTTTATCTTCAGGAACGAATGTCAATTATCACAAAACGTCTTGAATCTATGCGAAGGCACTCCCAGGATACGAAAAATTTGTTTAATAATCAATTTTATTGTTATGAACAAATTAAGTCAACAAATAAATAACGGAGTGGTTTGATGAACTAAAACATTTTTTTTGGACTAAAATTGATATTTTATATCTCTAGCGCAACATTGAATGGTAAACTTGTATGAAATACCAATGAAATTATTATTGTTATAAACAAATATGAAACCGAACTGTTTCGCTGAAAAGCCAGCACTAACTGCGAGAAATATATTTTTAATTTTTTCGCTTTATAAACATTTTGTGAACAGGTGGATTTAAAAATTATTAATTACCAAATTGTAAATTGATACGTTATAGGACAAAATATGATCTCATGAAACTTGAGTAAAATATGGGTGTATTATATTACTAGCTATTTATATTATAAAATGTCTTAAATTTTAACTTTTAAAAAGTGGTTTTAAAAAAAATGTTTCTATTTTCGAAAATTGTGCTTTCAAAAATTACTGTTTACAAGGGAATTTTTTCATATTGGAGTTTCATGTTATCATTTTATGCGTAATAATAACCATTCACGGGTAAAATATAAAGTAGTCACGAAAATATTAAATTAATTTGTGATTTATGTTCAAAATTTGAAGCTCGAAAATTCAAAGCATTCATTACTTTCTCATTTATTACCTTCAGAATCTTTGTGTTTTTTATTAAAAAGCCTTTGATCTAATTGTAAAATCTGTTATGTTTTGCAAAATAAAAGGAAAAATGTTTATAAATTTTAATAAAATTTTCCAGAATAAAAAAATCCAGTGATTCTAGTAATATAATTTCGTAAAGTTCTGAAAGCAAAAACAAAAGCAGCTACTACAAGAAATTTATTTGAACATTCAACTAGAAACCCTGAAGAGATAGGTTTCCATCTTCAAAACATCCACATCCAATAAAAAACATACTCTAATAACACGAATTACACAAAAAGACAGTGCAAGTCAGGGCGAGTGGAGTTGTGTCACAAATTGGCGTTAAATATCAAACTAATATCTATATCACATTTAATATTATTAGTTCATCAAACATTTATTTATAGATATAGGAATGATCTGATCTATTAACCACAACCTAACCGTTTAGAAAGGGTACCCGTACTCCAGCAATAGTTACTATTACCATAATACTCTAAAATGTGATACAATATTCTTTATAAAAATTATTTCTCCATTTTTCTCCGTGTATGAATAAATACCAAAACATAAAGCAATATACAAAAATATTTAACATTACGATAAAAAGTATGTTAGTACGTATTACTGTGGATGAACGAAAAACTTTGTACGTATTACTGCGTCCCTAATCCCTATTACTGCGGATTTTAGTTTTATGTATGCGAACGTATAAACAGTAAAAAGATGGTTAGAGTGGGGTTTTCTTATTGAAAATCATCTTACTGAATTAAGGAGTAATTATATAATAGCAAATTTTATTTATGATTAATCCATATCTTAAAATAAAGTGACAGAGATGTGTACCTATTACTGCGTCCCGATTACTGCGGAATCATACTCGTAGGTTCACAGTCTTTGATTTTCTGTTTATGTTACACTGAGTGTGAGTTAGATATATGAGTATCGTAGTAAATGGGACACCCGCAGTAACTGGGACACTTACCCTATTTCCTTTTTGTTTGAAAATTGATCGTTTTTTGTTTAAAATTCAACTATTTGATTAAAAATTAACTTTTTGTTGGAAATTCAACTGTTTTCTAGAGAATTCACTTTTTTGGTTTGAAATTTCAACAATTTGGTTCACATTTTTTTCTCTCTTGACTGAAAAATCTTTTCTGGTTGAAACTTCAACACTTTTGCAAAAAATTCGCCTTTTTGGTTTGAACATTCATCTCTTTTGGTAGAAATTTTATCTTTTTTGGTTAATAATGCAAGTGTTTGCTTTAAAAAGAATCTGTTTTGGTTGAGGATTCAACCATTTTATTGAAAGTTCGTCTTTCTTGGTTGAGTTCAACTGTTTTTGATTTAAAAATATAATTTTTTTTGGTTGACATATCTTTTACATTCTTCATTGAGAATTCATCTTTTTAGTTCAATTCAACTGTTTCTAATTTAAAATTCAAATCTTTTCTTGGCTGAAATAGCAGCTATTATATTTTTTGTTGATAATTAACCTTTTTTCATTGAAAACTTGACTACTCGATTGAAAGTTGAACTTCTTTGTAAAAAATTCATCTTTTTATTGAAATTTCATCACTTTAGTCCAAAATTGAACTATTTTGTTGCAAATTTAATTATTTTGTTGAAAATTCTACTTTTTTGTTGAAAACTCAATCATTTTGTGGTCAAGCTGATTATTTTGTTTGAAATTCAACGGCTTTGTTGAACATTCATCACTTTGGAATGAAAATGTAACTATCTTCTAAAAAATTCGTCTTTTTAGCTTGAAATCTCAACTATTTGATTCAACTTTCAAGTGTTTTTGGTTGAAGTTTAGTCTTCTTTCTTTAAAAATTCGATCATTTGGTTGAAAATTCATCATTATAGGTTGAAAATTCAACTATTTGGTTTGTGACGTTTTCCTGCGGTGTTCAAGCTTTGTGTGATGATCTGTGTCGAAGCAGGGGAAGGGTGGAAAAAGTTTTCAGAATAGCGTGATGTAATTTTTGAACGGCTGCTAAGATAATTTTCCGAGGATTTACTTCAATGTTTTTTGAACTTTCGATTCCGAAATTTTTTTCGTTCATCTCACAGAAAAGTGTCTGTTCATCTTTCCAGGCAAATATTAGATGATTAAAAGAAAATTGCAAAAACTTTTTTGGTCACGTAATACATGAGACTTTCCTTTTTTTCCCAAAATTTAAAATTACCCTTGTGCCAAAAATACGAAATATTTTCTCCAACTGCACGCCCTCTTTTGCTCTGTACGAAATCAAGCGAATTGCACCGCGGTTATCAACACTTTCCGCTCCAAAAGCAACTGCTGAGATTACTATAAGCGCACCTCCCTTTGCAGAGTCAGCTTTTTCTTTGAAAAGGGAAACTTGAAATGGGAATAAAAAGAGTTATTCTTTTAATTTCGAAGACGAAATTCAATAAGTTTACGTAGGTTGACTTAAAACCAATCTATTCAGATTATTCCATTTTTCAGAAAAGAAAAAGGTAATAATCCAAAATAATTACACATTTCTATAAATTTATAACTTCCTCAAATTTGTATACTATACGTGAATAAAAATAGATATCTTTTGGTGAATTGCGTTAATCATCAATACCTCAAGTAAAAGAAATCTTAATAGTATTCATAGGCAACCCTGCAAATTGGAACAAATCTGTGCTTAATGTCCCTCTTTTAAAATTTCTTAAAGATCGAAATGAAATCTACCTTTTTACAAACATTTTTTTGTACAAAAAAAGAAACACCTAATAAGTTCACAAATCAAAAATATTTGTTCTAATCTACAGGGTTGCCCTGAATTCTATCAAGATTACTTTTAATTGAGGTATTAATGATTAACTCAATTTACCAAAAGATATCTATTTTTATTTAAATTAGTATACAAATTTTAGGAAGTTAGCAATTTATAGAAATGTGTTATTGTTTTGGAATATTACCTTTATCTGTTTTGAAAAATGGATTAATCTGAATAAATTGGTTTTGAATCAACCTACAAAATTCATGTTGTTACTATGATCTATTTCCTTCATTTCCCATGTTCTGTTTACATAAATCTTGTAATAATTTTTTCAGGTTCCTTCAATGTTACAATTAAGTGAAATGTTAACCTGGTACTTATCAAAAAACAAGGTTGCCACAAGGTTTTACATACATTTAGTTTACAAAAATGATACCTATAAAAAATGGTACCCAGAGGAAGATGACATATACTTAATATGTGCATTCTGTTATTATATGTATGCCATTGAGTACTTGATTAAGAAGGATGTACATAAATTGAGGTATAATAATTAATACAATTAAAATGTAATCCTGGTAATTATCTGAAAATAAGTTTGCCAAAAAGGATTTGCATACATTGAAGTGAAAATGTGATGCCCTCGTTATCTATAAAAAATGGTACTCAGGGGAAGATGCCGTATACGAAATATATGCATTCTTTTATTATGACCATTGCGTACTGCATCAGTAATTTTTTAGACTAGGTTTTTGTTTTCAATTGTTAATATCTTTATGAATTTCATATTTGAAGATAAAAAAAAATTCTATCTTATTATTGTGTCTCTTGACTATTTTTTTAATTTTGGTGTTTGGGGCTAATACTTTCTGAATAATTTTCCTGATATCTGTTGAGATTCTTTGAACATGTGGTTTTTACAAGGGGCAGGCTGGACGATACAGTCGTTAAAAAGCGACTGTTTCGCCTTTCCTACAAGTGGTTTGAAATGAGTTTCCAAAATATGAGATTTTCTCTGAGGTCTCTTGTTGATAGTCAATGTCAGTTTACGGCGAGATTTGGAACACTGCACTTCATTTTTCTGAAGCTTCTTCCCGGTCAAAATAGAAAAGAATTTTTACTGTGAAGAATCTGTTTCTCATAAATTAAAATTTGTATTTAAAAAGTGGATTACTGTCTATGTTTTTGAAAATTAACAAATATTTTTTACTCTAATAATTAAATTTATTCATGATAGAATGCTTTGACTATCTTATCTGTGTTCTTGGCATAATTGATATGTTTGTTTAATTAGTGTTGTGGTGAATTAAAGTTGAATTGAAGTAAAGTAAGTTTTAATTGCTTTTATCAGAAAAGAACAATCTTTTTTATAATATAAGCAATTAAAAGACAACTTTTATAAGAACTTTTCTTTCCTTCTTACGAAATCAATATCTTATCTTTCCTTGAAGAAACTTGTTTCAGTTTCACGGAACAACTTTTGCAGATGAATTAGTTATCAAATCAGCTCCACGAAAATTGAGAAACCTTATCATAAATTTTCTAGTGGCAAACCTTACGGTGATCGTATATCATTGGCTAATTGTTACTCTCAGAATAATTCAGGTATAAACTGCCTTTTATTTTGAATCACATACAAGTCTGACCAGACATTACAAAAAAGATCTCACCAATCCCTTCGGGCATGAGAAAGTAATATCACATTTTCCTTGTTCAAACTTCGTCTCGAGTTTATGAAACGTGTCCAGTTTTGTTTCAAGTAGGAAGAAATCAGAAAAGATATTTCAAAAGATCGAAATGAAATTCACTCTCTTATGAAAACCTTGTGTGCACCAAAAAGGAACACTCCAAAAATTTCACAAATCAAAAATGGACTTTTTGACTACCCGTTTTTCCGGCTCATTAGAGACAGGTGCACAATACATGTACACAAACATAAATAAAAAAGAGGGAGAAAAAAAGAAAGAGTCAACCAAAATCATCCTCACACTCTGATAATCCTATACCTACGAAATTCCTTGAATGTAACTTTTAAAAATGTACAAAGCATCATCAGTTGAAATTGATAAACCGAGACAAATGACAATGATAAAAATATATAATAGGAAATTCTATAGGTGCTCTTGCACTGAGAATCGTAGGTCGATAATCGATTTTAGTTATTATCATTCTTGGGACATCTTCGACTGATAAGTGGCTAGGTCTGGATATGAACACGTGAGTACTTGAAACAGAGAAGTAGGTAATCAAGTATGCCGGGAATTTGAGATCTTGATTAGATAATAGTTACGCAATCGCTATCAGTGCACCTGTACCCTAAAAAGTGCTTTGTTCATTGCCCGTTTTTCAATAGCAATATTTTTCTTTATGTTGATAATAAATACACATTCTCTGTAATAATCACATTCTGAGGGTTGCTACAGAAGTACGGTTTCAAAATTCAAGCCTTCACCACACTGTTAGAAATTTCTGTCTTAATTTCACGAAACAGTTTCGGAAGTTTCATGCTGTTACATGTTTCATAAAATGATGATAAATTTCGGAAAATTAAAAAAAAAAGAAAATACAATAAAGTTGACATGGTAACCATAACCAATGTGGTGAATAAATCTTACCACATGAAGGTAACTTTTGTTACGGGTAAATATTACTCTGAAATCGGGGTAAAGATTACACTTTGTTTTTTCTGTGTTCTGTAACAAACCTCTTTCTCGCATAAAAATTGATCAAATTGGTACAGTTTAAATTAGGACCGATATGAGTATGCAGGAAACAATTTGTTTGCAGACAAACTTGATTGGCAACAATCCTCTCTATGGCAATTGAACAACGACGAGGAAATTACGGGACAGGAACGGAAAAAGATACCATGGACGTGTTGTGCATTTGATTCGCGACGTTAAATTTAAATTTAACCGATTTCAACCGACGCCATTCGCGATGCAATAACACGCGTCGAATTGCTCGTACGGACCGCGGAATCAGCTAGCCATCGAGTCGCCGCATGGAATAATAATCATTAAAGCTCCTGTCCCTGATGTAACGAGAGTTTGATGCGTCTGTTTAATAACAATATCGTCCCTACTTCGTACTTGGTTCCCCAAAATTCAAAATCGCTCGTAATAACCAAGCAAAAATGACTTTAAAAAATTCATTACATTATTAGAAGAACATACTCTCCTTTTGATGTGTCCCTAAATTATAAAACTACATGTTGGGAAAAATATTTCGACAAATGATTTTGTGGATTCAACCAAAAATAGGACTGAATAAAGCAAACGAGTACGACTCGGCGGTTTTTACCTGACAAATTACGTCTATACGGAGGCATTGTTTGATGTCACATTTTTACCACATACTCTAAAGACGCATATTATTTATTGTGCAGAGAGCTTTTTCCGAAAAATGTTGCTGTCGTGGTCTTCTGTTTAATTGATGATGAAGCATTTTTTGCACCTGAAAGTGGCAACGAGAGGCAAGCTGCAATGCACCTAATCAATTTTTTTTTTAAATCAATTAAACGATTTTGTTGAATTAACTAGTGACCTTAAGCGAAGGCTTCATTTGTCTTCGTGCGGAATTTATCAATCTGTGAGATTTCTTGAAGAAAGAAGACATTTTTGTCGGTAAAGTGTGACGTATCGGTAGATAGGGAAAGTGACGAGTTTACGGTCTACAGTAGCAGAAAAAGATAAGCATGACTCAACATCAGGTCTTTCTCCAATATGTACGTTTTGTAGGTACATAGTACATACTTGCTTCAGCGATGGCTCGTCTCTTCATCATTCTAATAATACCCGGTCTCGTCGGAAACGGAAGTCAGCTGACAGCCGGCACTCGCGGCAAAGAAACCAGCGATATAAATCCAACTCAGCTAGAAACGCGGACTTGTGATTTACGTTAATAGGCAGCACGCGACCGACTGCCAACCATTCTTTCATTATTTCTCTTTTTCATTCCAAATATCAAGAACAATCATAAGCAAACACTATTTCAAATCAAAAGACAAAATGCAAAGTATTAATTTTTGCTGCATTACATATTTAACCTTCTTATGAAAATTTTTTGTGTGCTAAAAAAAGAACACCCAAAAAGTTCACAAATCAAAAATAGACTTCGAAACTACCCACTTTCACGGCTCATCAGAGACAAATGTACAACAAATGTACAATAAAAAAAAAGAAGGAGAAAAAGAAAGAGTCAACCAAACCAACCTCTCACTCTTTCTTTTCTCCGTCTTTTTATACTACTTCGTCATCCAGGGGTAATTTATAGGAAAACAACAGGTACAGATAATCAAAACATTATTAGATTAGAAAACCATTATTATCTGAAAATAAAACAGATAATTAATAGCAATTGTTATTTTGACACGTATTTTCATTCCTTGAATGAAATTGATTTTACATAAGCAAAAATTCTGAATCAACACTAAAGTCAATTGCTTCATTCTTTAATTGAAATTGATTTGCACATAGGAAAAATTCTGACCAATACTACAGTCAACGTACACTGTAAAAAAATAATGTTCAGAATGATACGGGAATCAATGTCATTTGGATATGCAACAAAAATGATACCAAAATCAAGAGCATTTTGATCGGCCGGGATTAATGATCGATTTTTGAGGTCATAATGATTTGATTCAGGTTTGTGTATAATCAAGTTTAGACAAAATATTTAGGTTATTATATTCCCGCTAAAAACTGGCGGTCATTTTGCTTATACTGACAGATGACTCTGAAAGCACATCAAAATGATCCGATTGAACAGATCATTATGATCTCGAGAGTCAAATGATCGCTGAAGCAAAATGCTTTGCAACCAAAATGATCCTTTTTTTACTGTGTATCCAATTAGCCAATCAGTGATAATACAATTTTCATCAGTTTTTATCAAAGTCAAATCATGGAAATTCAATCTACCTTCAGTTTCAATTTCAACAGTGAACTGTAATCTTGGATGTTTACCTTTAAAAACATAAGTAGGGTATCCACATTTTGTGCATATAAAGAAAACACAGAATCATCAACATACTTTGCATAAAAGTCTGACTCAAAATTAATTTGATCAAAAATTTCATTTTCCTAATCTTCCATCACAATTTCAGCAAGATTTGGGGACAAGACTGAGCCTACCGGAGTCTCAAATTTTTTGTTTATAAAAAGTACCATTGAATCTAAAATGAACGGAATTGAAATCATATTCAATAGCATCAAGAAATTGTTTTTTTCGAAATCTTAGTATGAAGTTTAATCATATCCCATCAGAGCCGGCTTAACCAGGCTAATGTAGGCTATACATTAACTTAGGGTAACTTAGGTAACTTAGTAACTTAGGGGCGCACAGTAGGCCAAAACATCAAAATTGGTTTCAAAAGAGCCTAGAGCCCAAAATTCTTAATAGATTTCGATTTTTTTTCTTTGGAAATACTCTCAACTATGTTTTAAAGAGAATTATAAGAGCCGATTTTTTATTTTTTTCTTAATCGCACTTCTGTGTTAACAAATAAAACTTTTAAAATTTGTCACTTTTACAACTTTAATTTTTATCTTTCCGTTAGCAATCGTAATAAACTTTGCGTCAGTCAAAATCAATACAGTGCCATCTAAGATAAAAAATGAATTCATGAACGATCAGTAAAATACATGCATTTTCAAGAAAAAAGATCAATATTTACCCAAAAATGGAATAGTTCAATTTTCAGTTGGAAAAAAAAAGATTTTCAACCAAGGAAAAAACAAATTTTTAACAGAATAGTTTAATTTTAAATCAAAGAGATGAATTCTCAACTAAAATAGTGAATCTTCAGCAAAAAAAAAAAGTAAATTTTCAACAAAAGAGTTCAACTTTCAAACAAGTAGTTGAATTTGCATCCCAAAAAATTAATTTTCAAGTAAGAAGATTAATTTTCTACCCCCAAAAAAACGAATTTTCAACAAAATATTGAATTTTTTAACCAGAGATGAATTTTCAGTTTATATGATGAATGTTTGACAAAAAAAAAAGTAATTTATAACAAAGAAGTTGATCTTTTAACCAAGTAGTTGTATTTTCAACCAAAACGATGAATTTTCAGCCTAGAAGATTAATTTTCTACCCAAAAAAGCGACTTTTCAACAAAATATTTAAATTGACTGTCTGTTTAGATTGAGGGTACAACTATTTTGTTAAAAAATCGTCGTTTTTGGATAAATTCAAATGTTTCCGATTTAAAAATAAAATATTTTTTGTTTGAAATATCAACTGTTACATTTTTGGTTGAGAATTCATTTTTTTCTTTGTAGAAAATTGAACTACTTGGTTGAAGTTGCACTAATTTTTTAAAAATTAATTTTTGTTTGATTAAAGATTCATCATCTTTGTTGAAAATTTATCTCTTCGGTTGAAAATTAAACTACAAGTATTTCGTTGAAAGTTCACCTCATTTTGTAGAAATTTAATCTTTTTTGGTTAAAAATGGAACTTTTCGGTTGAAAATTAATCTATTTTAGTTTAGGATTCAACTCTGCTGTTGAAAATTCGTCAACTATTTTGGTAGAGAATTTAACTATTCAGTTAAAAATTAACATTTTTGTCGAAAATTGGTCTTTTTGGCTTGAAAATTCCACAATTTACAGAAATTTCATCTGTTTTGATTAAAAATGCAGCTGTTTGGTTAAAAGTTGACCTTTTTGTTGAAAACTTGTTTTTTTTTGGTTGACATAATTTTTCTATAAAATTAAAAAATGTTGATTGGTTACAATAAATTTTATTGTGCACCACTAAAAGTGAAACACAAAGTAGATTTGATGAAAAAAAAATTTGAATCGTAAAATCACCATCTTTGAAATTTGTTTATAAAGATTAATTTGAATATTTCATGAACTAATTTTGTATTTTAGATGCCACTATACTGATTTTGATTGATTCCGAGTATATTTAGAATGTTTGCGGAAAGATAGAAAATAAAGTTGTAAAAATAACCATTTTTTTCTTTTATTTGTCAACACAGAAGTCCAATAAAGAAGATATTGAAAAGTGGGTTATTATAATAATTAAGAGTATTTCGAAGAAAAAGATCGAACTTGAATAAGAATTCTGGGCTTTGGACTCTTTTGAAACAAATTTTGACGTTTCAGCCCACTGTGGGAGGGACGCCATGAAGTTAGGCAGGCGGTTTTCGAGAAATTTAAGTTTACTTAAATGAGTGCAATGCGAATCAGGGAAAATTGAAGAGAACCAGTGTAATTGAATTCAACCAATTCAATAATTTCTGTGTTCATTTTCTTCAAATAAATAATACAATGTAAGTTTTTTAATAGAATCGTGAAATCCGTGTAAACTCTTTTAAAATCTTTGAACTCAAGGAAATTATTTGAAATCTGTGTGAAATTTTTTGAAACGTTTGGCTTTTTTTAAAGAGATAATTTAAGATATATCAAGATCTTTTTAGAAGTGTTTATGTTGGGAGATGATAAGTAGCAGATGGATGCAGTTAATAGGCGTATCAGGTGGAGCGTTTGGTGGGAAAAGGTTCCCCTGAAAATTGTAGTATCCGAATCTGGCACGAAAATTTCTGCAGTGCTTGTCTAATTATGAGTCTAGACGCGTTCTCTCTGGGCGATTTGTAACAGAGCGGCGAGAACTCAAGTGGCACTATACTGGAAAGATCAACACGAGAGGTCTTCTTGAATCGAGTACACTTCAGGGTGGTCTGTCCCAAATATGTACCTCTTCATCCCCAATCATAAATTAGTAAATTACTTTAACTCTCAGTTTATTAATTATCCCTTTTTGCGCTTTATATCTCTCTTGGAATTCCTTCAAAATCATTCCAATCCTTTTGTTATAATTTATGCGAAAAATAGCTTATTTTTTGACTCTCTTTCTTAAAACAAAACATTTCAAAGACTTCAAAAGATTTCACAAAGATTTTAAACATTTCAAAAGATTGCACAAAGATTTCAAAGATCCTTGATGGAAATGTATTTTTTCAATAAAATACAATAAATTACAATAAAGTACAACAATGTGAAAATTGAACTTTTTTAAAAATTGTCCAAATTCTAGCAAAAACTTGTAGTCTCTAGTGTCTTGTAGAATTATTATTGGAATTTTCCATTGTTTTTTTTTTAATTCTTAAAAATTATTGTAGAAAATTACAAAAATAATTCTACTAGAATCTAAAAGTTTTTGCTATATAGATGTTCGACACTTTTACAAAAGATCATAAGTAATTACAAATTTTTTAAAAAAATTACAAATTCGCATTATTGTACTTTATTGTAATTAATTATATTTTATTGTAAAAAAAAACATTTCCACTGGAAATTTCCAATTATTTCAAAGGTTTCACAAATATTTCAAAAATTTAAATAATTTCACAAATATTTCAAAGATTTAACAAAGCTTTCAAAGATTGCAAAACATTTTAAAATATTTCAAAAAGATTTGAAAAATATTTCACAAATATCTGACAGATTTCAGAGATTTCAAAAGATTTAAAAAGATTTTACAAGGATTTGAAAGACTTCAGAGTTTTCAAAGATTTCAAAACATTTCGAAACATTTTTTAAAATTTCACACGGATTTAAAATATTTCAAAATATTTCAGAAGATTTCATAAGAATTCATAAAAATTTAAGAGATTTTACAAAAATTTGACAAAGATTTCACAAAGATTTCAAAGATTTTGCAGAGATTTCAAAGATTTCAAAACATTTCAAAAAAATTTCAGACCGATTTCAACTATTTCAGAAATACATATTTCAAAAGATTGCACACAGATTTTAAATGTTTTGAAATATATTACACAAATTTCAAAATATTTCACAAAGATGTCAAAGATTTCAAAACATTTAATAGATTTCAAAAGATTTCAAAGATTTCAAAATATTTCAAAGGATTTCAAAAGAATTCATAAAAATTTCAGAGATTTTACAAAAATTTGACAAGGATTTCAAAAATTTGGCAGAGATTTCAAAGATTTCAAAACATTTCAAAAAAATTTCACACAGATTTCAACTATTTGAGAAATACATATTTAAAAAGATTTCACAGAGTTCAAATATTTCAAAAGATTTCACAAAGATTTTAAAGATTTCAAAGGATTTCAAAAGCATTCATCAAAATTTCGGAGATTTTACAAAAATTTGACAAAGATTTCAAAGACTTCGCAGAAATTTCAAAGACTTCAAAACATTACTAAAGATTTCACACATATTTCAAATATTTTGAAATGTGTTGAAATTTTGAAATATTATGAAATATTTTGAAATTGTGAAATGTTTTGGAATCTTTTGAAATATTTGAAATCTGTGTGAAATGTTTTGGAATGTTTTGAAATCTTTGACAGTTTTGTGAAATATTTTGAAATATATTACACAAATTTCAAAATATTTCACAAAGATGTCAAAGATTTCAAAACATTCCAAAACATTTCACACAGATTTCAAATATTTCAAAACATTTCAAAAGATTTCACACAGATTTCAGATAATTTGAACAATATTACAAAAATTTCAAAATGTTTTACAAAGAGTTGAAAGATTTAAAAAAAAATCAAAGGATTTCAAAAAGATTTCAGAATATTTTTTCAAAAAAATTGGACACAGATTTCAAATATTTCAGAAATACATATTTCAACAGATTTCATAGAGTTCAAAGATTTCAAAAGAATTCATAAAAATTTCAGAGATTTAACAAAAATTGGACAAGGATTTCAAAAATTTCGCAGACATTTCAAAGATTTCAAAACATTTCAAAAAAATTTCACACAGATTTCAACTATTTCAGAAATACATATTTCAAAAGATTGCACACAGATTTCAAATGTTTTGAAATATATTACACAAATTTCAAAATATTTCACAAAGATGTCAAAGATTTCAAAACATTTAATAGATTTCAAAAGATTTCAAAGATTTCAAAATATTTCAAAGGATTTCAAAAGAATTCATAAAAATTTCAGAGATTTTACAAAAATTTGACAAGGATTTCAAAAATTTGGCAGAGATTTCAAAGATTTCAAAACATTTCAAAAAAATTTCACACAGATTTCAACTATTTGAGAAATACATATTT
>JAUMHM010000087.1:9501251-9519613 GCA_032362435.1 Melikaiella ostensackeni | reverse complement strand
TGGCAGAGATTTCAAAGATTTCAAAACATTTCAAAAAAATTTCACACAGATTTCAACTATTTGAGAAATACATATTTGAAAAGATTTCACGGAGTTCAAATATTTCAAAAGATTTCAGAAAATTTCAAAGATTTATAGGATTTCACAAAGATTTCAAAACATTTCAAAACATTTCAAAGATTTCACTGAAACTCCAAAGATTTCACGAAGGCTTATACACCAGATTACAAGAGGGATGAAGCCCTCCAAACAATCTGAACTTTTTAAAATTATGATTTAAAATGTTCTGATTTCAAGTCATTGCAATTGATTAATAATATGTTAATTTAATCTTGTTTCCTTTTCAGAATTCTGGATATTGATACTTGAATTTTTCAAATTCAAGAATAAAATTGTGTACTTTTTGGATAAATATTTTCTGATTCGATTTTTGAGATGTAAAATATTTGAAATAGTAGAGTGTGTGAGGTTACTGATAGAGTGTAATGCACGAGCTGGTTTACCTCTTTCGTGTTTCTGCTTTCCTACTGAGGGACACGAGAGCGTTATGAAGGGTTAAAGTTCCGTAGAATGCCACCTGCATTCAGGTGGGAGAAGATCGAAGAAATGCAGTCACGTCTTGTCTTGACAAACAGAAGCCGAGAGAACGGCCTGGAAATCTCAATACTTCTGAGATAGTGAAAGTACTTCTCATTGAAATCAATACAAGCTATGATATTTTTATTAAAAATCAAAGTACAGTCAACTCTGAATTTAAGTCATCTGGATTTAAGTCGTTCCTAGAATTTTCGCCGGCTCGCATTCGTTGATGAGGGGGTCCAAGGACTCGAGAGGGGGGGGGGGTGCGGTGAGCGCTGCGAAGTTGAGCAGTTCCGTAGCCACAGAGCGGACAGCTCGAACACTTGCGTGCATATTTCGCATTTATTTTTAAATACGCGCGGAAAATTCTCTTTTCATTAATTAGTCTTCATTATTTAAAAAGGCCCATCCTTTATGATAACAAATTTCTACATTTGTATAAAATACAGTTAATTAATATTATGTATTCCTACTGGGAATGGTTCAACGGCCTTGACTGTTTACGTCGCAAAATTCTTGGAAGAGCCTAACGACCACCGCAGGCCATACCCAGAAACGCGACATAAATCCAGAGTTGAATATATTTTATGGTAATTAGTATCACTCTTCAATTTTTCACCAATAAAATTTAATTTTATCTACTCCAATTTATAAACTTTTATTAAATTATCTTTTTTATATTCGACTCTGCATTTCACTGTTTTTAATTTGATTCTTAGGAGATTGTTGACAATTTCAATATTTCTGTCTTTTATTTATTATTAAACAGTATTATCAATTTATCAATATTAATTGTATACGTTTCTTTATTTTATTCAGTAAGGACGATTTCAATCCCTAAATATTTTTGTATTTTTAGAAATCCTATAATTGATAAATTCGAAATCTATATCATTTATTGTCGGATCTAGAGAGATTACTATACGAATCGCATTTTATAATTAAGTATAACATATAAATTTTGAAACTCGAGTATTGGGTGATTTTTCCCCTTTCCGGAAAAAAAATCAGTACCGTAAAATGGGGCTAAAAGTCTCGTTTTTTTTTCAGTTTTTTACAATAAAGTACAAGAAGGAATGCAGAGTCAAATATAAAAAAAGATAATTTAATGATTGGTTATAAATTGAAGTAGATAAAATTGAATCTTATTGGCGAAAAATTTAAGATTGATACTAATAAAATTACCATAAAATATACTCAACTCTGGATTTATGTCGAGTTTCTGGGTATGACCTGCGATGGCCGTGATGCTCTTCCAAGAATTTTTTGACGTAAACAGTCAGGGCCGTTGAACCATTTCCAGTAGGAATACATAATATTAATTAACTGTATGTTGTACAAATGTAGATTTTTGTTATCATAAAGGATGGACCTTTTTTAATAATGAAGACTAATTTATAAAAAGAGAATTTTCCGCGTGTATTTAAAAATAAATGTGAAACATGCACGCGAGTGTTCGAACTGCCCGCTCTGTGGCTACGGAACTGCTCAACTTCGCTGAGCTCACAGCCCCTTGGACCCCCTCATCGACGAATGCGAGCAGGCGGATATATTTAGTCAAAAATTCCTACAAAGGGATGCTACATGTCTGAATAGAAGTTAGACAAATTCTTTCTCTTAACGAACTCGCGCCTATCTCGATCTCTCAATTACTCTAATCTCAATCTCGAGGGTGGCGGCCCAGGTCCTGCTGCTCCGCTACCTGTTACATGTGCGTAGATAGGTATGAGATTACGCACAAACCTGTCTATATAATCCTGCTTTTATCTGCCCTGAACAATTTTATTAATTCTATAATATGCCCATTCATCTCTTCAGAACAAAAAAAACATTTCTATTCAATTATTAATTTTGCCAAAAAGGAGAAGGAATAGGTTTTAGATAAATATAGAAGTCGCTTGTTGCTCATTCAAACGACACACTCTTTCCACAAAACCGCTCCGATACGGCTCGCTGATCAATCTCTCTAGCAATCACCTCAGGTGAAGAGCTCCACAGAGCTGTCACACATCACTATTCACACATACACTCAAACTGACTGATAAACCTATAGGAAGATCCATAGTCTTTATCCCAACCACATCCACTAAGCAAAACTATCCACGGGGTCCATTAGTATCCAAAATCTTTCGTTTCAGGCGTCACTCTTCTTCTTATAAACAATTGTCCTCCATACATCCCTATCCTTGCATACATCATTTGCTTCCTTTGCATCCATAAATCTTTTCATGCAAGCTCTTGTGTTTCTACGACTCTTTATATCTCTTCGCTTTAGATTCTCATTCACACATTCCAACCATTTTTTCTTCGGTCTACCTCTGGGTATGCTACCATTCACCTTACCTAAATACACTTGCTTCGTTAAATGGCCTTCATTCTTTCTCTCAACATTACGTTTCTTCTATACCACATTCTTCGAGAACCCACTCACTACTGACTTTGTCCATTAGCGTTTTACCGCACATATTCCGCAGGAATTGCATGCCAACCGCGTTCACTGGTGGCAATAAACAAATTTCTAGAACTATGAACCTTTCCCCATTATTAAATTTGTCTAAATACGCAATCGCAGAAAAAAAGGAGATTAAAAGCCTGGGAAGATCCCGAAAGGTGCAATTTTTCAGAGGGAGTGAATATACATTGTTTGGGGCCCGAAGGTGGAAAGAAAGAATGGAGGGTCTGGACCGGTCCGGACTGATTGGGCCTGAGCTGTTCCTTCGGTTTCCACTTTCCAGAACGCAGGTGTCGGGCATTCCTTCCGAGACGAGTTGTGTGCTGACAAGATGTTGTCGGTCGACCCTGGCCCGTTTTATTCCTTTTCCTTTTCCTTTTATTACTTAGTCTCCTTCGCCCTCTTCTCTTTTACATGCCGCGTTAAATATCCCCAGAGGCCATTGAAAATATTTTTAAAAATCCCTCTCAGACCCTCACTTCCACAAATCCACACATTCACTCCTCTTTCCTCTCCAATAAATCCGAATCGATCTCAATCGACTTTCAACCACATTATATTTATCAATTTTAAACTAATTTAATCAATTTAAATTAATAAATTGTGCAAATATTAATCCCTCTCAACCCCTTGAAATCCCTTTCAGTCACTTAAAATTGAGGACTTTTACATTACAATTTAAAGTCCTTCAAGTAAGTTGTAAGTATACAACTTATCGTTAGAAGTTAGACGCTTCGAAATTATAAAATTGAAAATTCTTCATTTCTGACCGCTTTTAAAACTTGAAATGTGTAAATTTGAACACTTATAAGTTTTCACGATTTGAATATTATTTATTTTTGAGCACTTTCAATTAGAACATGTTCAATTTTAAATACACTGAAACCCCCATTTAAGCATTCGTTGATAAGGGGGTCCAAGGAGCCGAGAGAGGCGTGTGAACTCAGCGGAGTTCAGCAGTTCCCCTGACTGTGTACATCAAACAAATTCTTGGAACGGAGTCACGGTCATCCGAGACTATACCCGAGACCGTCACTAAATGGAGATTCCAGGGTACTTTATATTTAAAATTAGAATAAAAAGTGTTAAATTTTGAACGGAGTCATTCAACTTATTTATGTAACGCACTTTTTCCAAATTTTTAACCATCCCCCGTTCCCTATATTTAACTTCTCCTTAAACAACTAAAAAAAGTTTCAATTTTCAATTTTTGGAATAAAGAGTCTACTCAATTTAAATGCTTAACCTTAAAAGCTGGAATTTAAAACTAGTAAGTTAAACTGTAAATATCGTTTTTAATCATTCTTTCAATTTCATAATTTTGAACAGTTTGAATTGTTCAATTTTGATCGCTTACAAATTTAGATTGCTCAAATTCGACCAATTTAAAAGGCAATTAGTACAATTTAGAAAATTTTGAAGAGTTACATTTGGAGGAATTCAATTTAAAATTATAGTATCAGTGTGTCTACCCGACGGATGATTTTTAATTCCCGGTCATTTTCCGGTTTTCCACTGGTCAACTGTTTATTTATTCCGGTCAATTTAATAGAGTTCAAAAGACTTGAACAATTTCAAACGATTTTTGAAGATTTTAAAACACATCTAAAAATTTCAAAACCTTTTGAAATATTTCTGATTTGGAGCGGTGGATTTTGGAAGAGAATTATATGTAATTCTGAGTCGAGACATCAGATAATTTTTGGTCATAAGAATTGCAATTCTGATTTGGAACTGAGAATTTTTTGAAAAAATTATTATTATAAATCTGAAAAGGGATTTTTTTAAATTCATTTCTTCCAAATCAAAAGTGAAATTATTTTCCAAAACTCCCGTTCCATATCAAAGATACACTATTCCAAGTCAAATACTCATTCTTTGCGAAAATTCCCTGCCCCGAAGTCTAAATTATATTTTTTATAGAAATTCCCTTTTCCAAGTCAGAAATATATTTATTTTATTAAAATTTTCAATTCAAATCAAATTCTGGCAAATTTTTATTTCAAAAAAAATTTTTAATTCAAATAAATTCTGATTTTGGAAGAGGAATGTTCAAAATATGATGAATTTTGATTTGGAACGGGGATTGATTTGTAAATTCCCTTTTTATAAATCAGAATTAAAATTATTTTCAAAAATTACCCCTTCCATGTCAACAATTGTTATTTGTCCCAAGACAAAATTTTAATTCTGTACGAAGTTCCCTGTTCCAAGATCAAAATTATAATTCTTTACAGGAATTTCTTTTTATATTCTATTCATTTATTCCCCGCCATAACTTAGAATAATAATTCTTTTAGAAAATTCCCTATGCCAAGTCACAATTAAATTAATTTCCGAAATTCCCTGTTCCAAGTCAGAATTATATTTATTTACCAAATTTTCTATTATAATTCAGAAATATAATAACGTTCTTTTTGAAAAATTTGGAAGAGAGAATCCAGTGAAACCCAACCTTTTTTGGATTTTCAATTTTTTTTTAATTCACTTTGAAGAATTTTAAATTCAGCTTGAATTCTTATGAAATTGATCAGATTCTTATTCACTAATTCTATATTCACTCCCATTTATCTGAATTCAATGGAATTTTTTTGGATTCTAACAATTTGGTTCCATGCACTTAAATTATTATAAATTCATTTTGAATTCGTATAAATTTCATCGAATTCTCTTGAATTCCCTTGAATTATTCTAAATTCACTCAAATTTGACTGAAATCGATGGATTGTTTTTAATTTTTGCTTCCTCATAGAGGGAGGTTTGTAATGACCTTAATTTTCAAATCTACTTTTTTGACACATTTCGATCAAATTCGACCCCAGGAACTCGAAAATGCAATTTTTAAAAAATGTCCATGTGTGTGTGTGTGTAACTTTTTTCTGTTTACCATATCTTTGGTTAAAAATTCCACTATTCGTTTGAAAATTCATGTATTTTGTAGAAAATTCGTCTTTTTTGGTAGAAAATTAATCCTCTTGGCTGAAAATTCAACTGTTAGGTTGAAAATTTATGGGATTTGTTGAAAATTCGTCCTTTTTATTTGAAAATTCATCTCTTTTGTTAGAAATTTCATCTTTTTTGGTTAGAAATACAACTGTTTGTTTGGAATTTCATGTTTTTTTTTCAATTCGTCTCTTTTGGTTAATTTCAACTATGTTTTTTTTAAGTTGAAATATCAGCAGTTACATTTCTCGTTGAGAATTCATCTTTTTTAGTTGAAAATTCAACTGTTTTGCAGAAAATTCGTCTTTTTGGCTTGAAAATTCAACAGTTTGCGTGAATTTTTTTTCTTTATTTTCTGGAAAATCATTCTTGGATGAAAATTCCACTCTTTTGTTGAAAATTCGTTTTTTTTGTTTAAAAATTGATCTTTGCTCTTGGAACTTTCATTTTTTGGCGTAAAAATGCAATTGTTTGGTTGAATATTCGTGTATTTTTTGTTGTTGAAAATTTTTTCTTTTTTTGTTGAATTCAACTGTTTTTTTTCAAGTTGAAATGTCAACTATTACATTTTTTGTAGAGGATTCTTCTTTTTGGGTTGAAAATTCATGTATTTTTTTTTAAATTCGTCTTTTTTGGTTGATTTTAACTGTTTTTTTTAAGTTGAAATATCAGCTGTTACATTTCTCGTTGAGAATTCATATTTTTTGGTTGAAAATTCAACTG
Organism: Melikaiella ostensackeni; assembly: GCA_032362435.1. Taxonomy (NCBI): domain Eukaryota; kingdom Metazoa; phylum Arthropoda; class Insecta; order Hymenoptera; family Cynipidae; genus Melikaiella; species Melikaiella ostensackeni. The sequence continues at coordinate 9,512,916 of JAUMHM010000087.1, read as the reverse complement.
TTTTGCAGAAAATTCGTCTTTTTGGCTTGAAAATTCAACATTTTGCGTGAATTTTTTTTCTTTATTGTCTGGAAAATCATTCTTGGATGAAAATTCCACTCTTTTGTTGAAAATTCGTCTCTTTTGTTTAAAAATTAATCTTTTTTCTTGGAACTTTTATTTTTTGGCCTAAAAATGCAACTGTTTGGTTGAATATTCATGTATTTTTTGTTGTTGAGAAATTCTTCTTTTTTTGTTGAATTCAACTGTTTTTTTTAAGTTAAAATATCAACTATTACATTTTTTGTAGAGAATTCATCTTCTTGGGTTGAAAATTCATGTATTTTTTTGAAAAGTCGTCTGTTTTGGTTGAATTCAACTATCTTTGATTTAAAGTTAAAATCTGTTTCGGTTGAAATACCAACTATTGCATTTTTTGTTGATAATTCATCTTTTTTGGTTGAAAATTCATGTATTTTGCTGAAAATTCGTCTTTTTTGGTAGTAAATGAATTTTGGTTGATAATTCAACTGTTTGGTAAAAGCTATCTCTTTCGTTAAAAATGCATTGGGAAAGATATTGAATTCCGCGTCAAATGAACCCTGTTTGAAGTATTTTCGTCTTGCGCACGCCTCTACATTTTTACGCTAATTGAGAACCAGTGAGCATTTTTGTAATTTCTAGGGCTCTTTTTAAAGAGGAGATTTCAAGGCTTATCCTGTATGACTTTCAATCTTTTATCACAATTTTCCTAGATTTTGTCAGGAGTTGAAATTGAACCATGAAATTTGGCAAAAATCAGAAATTAGATCGGTCTGTCTCACTCACTAACTCAGTCCCTATTTATCAAAAATACTTCAAACCAGGCTCATTTAACGCGGAATTTAATAGCCTTTCTAATTCCTTTTTATAAATCATTCTATGTCATCATGGTCCGAATATGTCATGCGATTGTTGTAAGTTGAATTATCCACTGTAAGGAGGATCATGAAATTTGGAAAAATTGTAGCTCCAATTGATATCCGGGTCGGATAAGATTTTGAGTTAGATCAGCCAATTAGAAGTGGTTTTTTATGCGTTTAGAAATTTGAAAAAAAAATTACGTTTTTTATATAAGAAAAACTTCATTATTGATATTCGGAATACAACAGTACTGTACCTGATAAATTTGTCCGCGTTTTCGAGACGCGTCGAATCACCTATTGATGAACTTCCATGACCTCTTATGATCTAGCAATACCGATTTATTAATTTTAAAAAAATATTGCTTATCTTCGTTTTATGAGGAAAACTTTATTGATAATAGGAATGCAACAGTACAAGAGTGCAACAGTAATTCACTCAAAATTTAAAGAATTCAATGCATTTTTTATATAGTTTTGAATTTTCTTAAGTTCACTCGAATTTGTTGATAATTCACCTTGAATTTTTATGAATTTCATCAAACTCTTCTCATTTTCATCAAATTCCTCTAAATTTACTAATTATACTCACTCTCATTTATCTGAATTCAGTGAAATTTCAAAATATTTGTTCCATTCACTTCAATAATATTCTAAATTCACACTGAATTTGTTAAAATTCACCTAGAATTTTTATAAATTTCATGGAATTCTTTTGAATTCAAAAGAACATTCACACACATTATTAATGCGCATTAGTCACTGTTAGTAAATTTTAGTAAATTAGGCTGCAACAGCCCTGTTTATTTATTTTGAAAACCGCAAAACTGCCGCAACTATACATAACTTCCAAGTTCAATTTGCTCACACTTTTAAATTTCAAATTAGCAATTCCTAGAGTTGATGTAATGTAAAAATTGAAATTTTTTTAGTTGAATTATTCATATTGCACAATTTTAAATTGAAAACCGTTAAGAATTATCCTCGGAATTATCTACTTTGAATTAAATGACAAATTTGAATTTGAGCCTGAAAAATGTGTGAAAGTATACTTTATATTTTATGATAGGATGTGATTTTGAAGTTTCAAACGTTTTAAATTGAAGAATTTAAAAATGAACCATTCATAACTTTTAATTAGGCGTTTAGTATCAAAATTTTAACGCCAAAGCTCCTTCTCATAAGAAAATTATGAATTAGAAGAACTTTAATTTGAAACTTTTATATATAATTATAAGATTTCAGTCAGAATGAATTAAGCATTCTAAATTGTATAATGACAAATGAAAGTATTTAAAATTTAACAGCTTCAAAATTAAAAATAAGCAAAACGTAAAAATTTCAAATTCTAGACCCTAAAAATAAACAATTTCAAAATTAAACGTTTACAATTTTTAATGGAACTTGCAATAGTGAAACTTTTCAAATTATACGATGCTAACTAATCGCATGCGAAATTAAACAGTATGTATTTTTGAATGTGCACTGTGCAATCTTCACCATTTTCAACCATTTTTAAATAGAAGTATTAAAAAATAGTGAATTACAGAATCTCAAAATGATGAAATATTAAAATTAAGCAATTTTTGTTTTAAACCAGTCGAAATCGAACAATCTAAAATTTAACAAATCGAAACTTGATTCAGGCATAATTGTAGTCAAACTGAACTTTCTGATTTAATTTATTGAAAGAAAAGTGACTCAAGTGATGTAGGTTGATTTAAAACCAATCTATTCAGATTATTCCATTTTTTTAAATAGAAAAAGGTACTAATTCAAAACAATAACACATTTCTAAAAATTGCTAAATTCCTCTTTGTATACTATATTCAAATAAAAATAGATATCTTTTGGTAAATTGATTTAATCATCAATGCCTCAGTTAAAAGAAATTCTAATAGTATTCATAAGCAACCCAGCAAATTGGAACAAATCTTTGCTTAATGCCTCTCTTTTAAAATTTCTTAAAGATCGAAATGAAATCTACTTTCTTATGGAAAATTTCATTATTAAAATAGAACACAAAAAAATTCACAAATAAAAAATAGACTTCAAAACTATATTTTTCACGGCTGATTGAAGAAAAATATCTCCATTAATTAGTCATAAGATTTTATTTGAATTATAAAAGCATACAAGAAGAAAAAGAAATTGGGTGACAAGATCTGTCAGCATCACACATTGAAAATCCTGATATCCAAGCTGATTCAAATACGCGCGCACATATGAAATTGTCAGTCAATCATACATTCGTCCAGACAATCTTGCATTCCTGTAGATTTTGCACACATTTCTCTTTGATTCGCCATTGTTTGATTGTATAAGACTCTAGTTATAAGGTCTCAGCTGTGTGGTTGTCGCAACCATACAGTGGAAGTTCTCTCTAATAATGTGTGGTTGCTACAAGTACACACTTACACAGTGAAAGTTATTTTCAATAAAATGGTTGTCACAGCCACACAATAAACATTCTCATCAATAGGATGTATCTGTCACAACCAGCATTGCTGGTTGAAGAAAAACTTATCTGCATTAATTATTCATAAGTTTTTATTTAAATCTGCATGTTACCAAATATTTCTTCACTTACACTACATCGTTTACAAATTTCGCTTACAATATATAAATTTACGTACAATACACAAAATGTTGTTCGTCTTAAACTAAATTGAAAAACTAAATTTAAAAACATCATACTTGCAATATACATAGAAAGTGACATGAAATACATAAATGTTTAAATTGTTTGTTTGATCGTACCATATATAGATTATAAAAGCATACAAGAATAAAAAGAAATTGGATGACAAGATCTGTCAACATCACACATTGTAAATCCTGATCTCAAAGCCAATTCATTTATGCGCGCATATGAAATTGTCAGTCATCCATACATCCATCCAGAAAATCTTGCATTTCTGTAGATTTTGCATACATTTTTTCTTGATTCTCCATAGTCCATTCACGGTTAATATCCAAATATGTCAGCACTTTAGCACTTTCAATCACTTTACACTTGTATTCGTTGCACATAAAAGACAATTTGCAGAAACAAGATGGTAGTGGAAGCCACCAGATAAGAAGCGGTACCAATCAAAGCAGGAAGAACTACAAACACTGTGGTTGTGGGAGCCACAAGTCTGTAGTTAAAATCGTGTGGTTGTGACAACCATATCATGAGAATGCCCAACTACGCGAAAAGGAAGCGGCACCAATTAATAGAGGATGAGCTACAAATAGCGTGGTAGTGGGAGCTACAACTTCGTCATTTGGACCTAGCAACGTAGGTAAAAGATGTCTGAATAAAAGAATTGGACAATGCATCCATATTATATGCAACTTTATAATTTTAATTACTATGACCATATCAGTTTTCTCCATGTAGCGTACCCAGCGGTAGATCGAAGAAAGAATGGTTGGAATGTGTAAATGAGATTCTAAAGCAAAGAGATATAAAGAGTCGTAGAAACACAACAGCTTGCATGAAAAGATGTATGGATGTAAAGCAAGCAAAAGATGTATGCAATGATAAGGACTTGTGGAGGACAATCGTTCATAAGAAGAAGAGTGTAGCCTGAAACGAAAGATTTTGGATACTCATGGGCCCTCGTGAAGAGCTGTACTTAGTGGATGTGGTTGGGGTAAAACTTCTGGATCCTCCTATGGGTTTATCAGTCAGTTTGAGTGTTTATGTGTGAGGATTCAATTAAAAGCACGGAGATGAATTCTCGGTAAGAGATAGTGAATCGCGAAGATGTATAAAGAGCGGAAGACATCCCCCTTTAAGAAGAGATGATAGCGATGTGGCCTCCTATATCGGACACGATTCGTCCCAAGATAAAAGTCAGCGGATTCTCGCAACGTTGCCGCGGCTTGCTGTATGAATGACGCAGTGGAAAAACAATTTTACCCGTACAATGGAAATAATTGTCAAGTTCCCACGGTCATCAGGAGCGTTTGTTAGCCCGGCAGAGAAGCCACGACGTTTCACACTTTTAATGGAATATTTCCCCCCTCCCACCCCGCTCTTCGATTCACCAACTCTTTGCGAACTTCTCTTTCGTGTGTCACTTTTATCGCATCGAGATAGACGGATCTCGTTTCCATTATTCTTGACGTCAACACCTATTATTTTCATATTATGTAGATTTCAGGAAATGTGCGATATAGTTGGATTTTTATGTACGATATTTTATTTGCTGCATATAGTTTATCGCACTGTTTATTATGCAGTACTTCTATATAAGACAGTATTCTTGTAGTATGCAATATTTCTGTAGAATATATCATATATGATGATGTAAAAATATTACATAATACAGTAGATTCTATAATTCGATGGCTGCTAAAATGACTAGAGTAACTCACGCAGTGCGTTTTGAAAACGCGTAACTCCTATGCTTATACACAGGAGTTACGCGTTTTTATGAATCTCTACATAAATTACTCGAGTCTTTCGAGCAGCCGTGGAATTTAGAAATTCGTACTGCTCGTGAAAAGGATCACACTAAAAAATAGAGTTCCTTTTATATTGAGGACTATTTTAGAAGTGTTCTATTTTGAAGCCAATATGCGTACTGTTTTAATTTGATAACTTCAGATTGATAAACAATACGCCCTAGCGAACGGAAATGATGCACATCCGGGCACTGTTTTAACATAACTTCAAAGTTCATGACGATCGTGATTAAAAAAAAAAAAAAAACATCATGACATTTGACTCTCACTTCGATCTTATTTTAAGTCTAGAAAGAAGTACTAAAATGTTATTCATCCTGCATCCAGGCTTCAAAGTTCCACTATTTTTTATTTTTTTGATACTTTTTTAGACAAGGTTATACTTTTTTACTACCTTTTTCAATGTAAATATACTTTTTTGCTACTTTTTTCAATAAAGTGATATAAAAAATTGATTGTACTAACAAATTTCAGTTTTTTTTTAATCCACCAAATCTAGCAAATTCTAGATCACTCCTTTCTATGTACAAGTATGCGTTATTAAAGAAAATCGACTTTTTCAAAAAAATTCTTATGGATTGAAGTGTTCAATTATTAAATTCTCAGATAAAATTATGTAAATAAAACATTTTTAACACTTGTTTTTAATACAAAATTCAGCTGTTGAAAATAGAAGAAATTTCAAAATTTAACTGTTGCAAATCCAATTTTAAATTTTCTTCGATTTTCAATAAATGAAAATACAACTGCTTAAAATACAGTTTTCTTTCATTTTTAATAGTTAAATTTTCAACAGTTGAAAATTCAAGAAAAAAGCGAATTTTATATTAAAAATAAGCATTAAAAATGTAATATTTCGACAATTTTTCATGAGAATTTAATAAATAAGTATTTCAATCCATAGAGAAAATTCTTTTTCAAAAAAGCCCATTTTTTCGAAAATGGATCGCCGTTTGTTTTTATTTTCAACACTTAATAATTCACTCTTTGGTCACCATCATTTTGTTAAAAATTTGTACAGTTTTGTTAAAAAGTCGTTTTTTTTGTATTGTTTGAAAATTCAACTATTTTGGTGGAAAGTCGAAGTATAGGGTTGTGAATTAACATTTTTGTTAAAAAATTATATTTTCGGGTTGAAAATTCCACTACTTTGTAGAAAAATTGTATTTTTGGCTTGAAACTTTAACAATTTGGTTGAAATTGTTTTTCTCACATGACTGAAAAATCTTTCTTAGTTGAAAATTCAACTCGCATTTCAAATTTCGTATTTTTGGTCTAAAACTTCAACTTTTTTGGTATAAATTTTTCTAATCATCTTTTTTGGTTAAAAATTCAACTGATTGGTTAAAAATTAATCTGTTTTGGTTGAGGATTAAACTATTTTGATGAAAAGTCGTCTTTTTTGTTAAATTCAACTTTATTGGTATAAAATTAAACTGCTTGGTTGGAAATTAACTTTTTTATTGAAAATTTGTATTTTCGGGTTGAAAATTCAACTGCCTTGTAGAAAATTTGTCTTTTTGGCTCAAAACTTCAACAATTTGGCTGATATTGTTTTTCTATCTTGACTGAAAAATCTCTCTTGGATAAAAATTCAACTTATTTCTTAAATTTAATCTTTTTGGTTTGAAACTTCATCTGTTTTGGTAGAAAGATGTTGTAATCGTCTTTTTTGGCTAAAAATTCAACTGATTGGTTAAAAATTAATCTAGTTTGGCTGAGGATTTAACTATTTTGATGAAAATTCGTCTTTTTTGGTTGAAAATTTAACTGTTTAGTTAGTAAATAATCTAATTTGATGGAGCATTCAACTATTGTGTCGAAAATTCGTATTTTTTGGTTAAATCCAACTATATTGGTAGAAAACTGAACTGCTTGGTTAAAAATTCAACTGCTTTGTAGGAAAATCGTGTTTTTGGCTTGAAACTTTAACAATTTGGTTCAAATTGTTTTTCTTTGACTGAAAAATCTTTCTTGTCTGAAAATTCAACTCTTTTTTTCGAAATCTCGCCTTTTTGGTTTGAAACTTTATCTCTTCTGGTAGGAATTGTTCTAATCATCTTTTTTAGTTAAAAATTCAACTGAATGGTTGGAAATTAATTTGTTTTGATTAAAGATTCAACTATTTTGTTGAAAACTCGTATTTTTTGGTAGAATTTAATTATTTTTCATTCAAAATTAAAATCCGTTTTGTTAAAAAATTCAACTACTTGGTAAAAAGTTGAACTACTTTGTTAAAAATTAATTTTTTTGGTTCAAAAATTTATCTTTTTTAGCTGAAAATTGAACTACTTGGTTGCAAATTCATGTATTTTGTTGAAAATTCGTCTATTCTAGTAAAAACTTATTCTTCTTAATTGAAAGTTCATCCTTTTGTTTAAAGTTCAACTACTTGGTGGAAATTTGAACTCCTTTTTTGAAAATTTATTTTTTGTTTGAAGATTCATCATTTTAGCTGAAAATTCATCTTTTTGGTAGAAATATTTTTTCTTTTTGATTGAAAATTCATATATTTTGTTGAAAATTCGTCTTTCCTGGTAGAAAAAAGTTATGTTCACACAATTTTACATAAGAATTTAATAAATATTCATCCAATGGACTCTCCGTAAGGAATTTATGAGATTTGAGAAAAAATCCCAACTCTGATCATCTCCTTATTAGATGCAGTCTTCGCCGCATTTATTTACATACAGAAAAATATATAAGAAATTTCTTTTAAATACGTTCTTTTTTTACTTTAAAGTATTTTTTACACTACTTTTTTTATTTAAAAAAAACTAATTTTTGACAGATTTAAAAAGGCTACTTTTTAACACTTTTTTTTCATTTCTGAGGATACTTTTTTCTTCAGGAAGATACTTTTTTGATACTTTTCTTAGTTCCATAAAGCACTTCGAAGTCTGTGCATCAAATTGATGTGGGACTATTTTTTGGGATACGTTTTTAATACTGGAAACCAGCCTCATAATATAATACTTCTTTTTACAGTGGAATGAAAGTAAAAATTAGATAAAATAATCATGATATGAACGATAACTGTGGAGTTGAATGGAGTGAGTCATTTGTAATTATTCGCGCCTACAACAAACATTACGGTTTTTCCTTTTTTTTATCGGTTTTTCAGTAGGTGTGCGTAATGATTACTAGAAATCGAAGCCACCCGAGTTAAGGACAAAACAAGCCAGCCCGTGCTAACTACTCGTTAACATACTTGCGGTAATTATGCCCGCATTCCGTGTCACTATTGAAATCAATTTATCTCTCGACGTGCCACGCGGATTCCATAGCACGGACTCAATGCAAACTCAATTTTCACGAAAGGGAAAACCACTTCGAGACAACTTGAATAAAACTTCGAAAACTGACAAAAATTCTGAATATGTTCAAGAAAAAGTTAATTAATTTGAGATTGGCTCCTATATACTTTTCCAAAGAAAAAATCTGATCAGGATAAGTAAATTATGTTTCAGGATCTTTAGAGTATTTATCTTTCAGTATTTAAATACTGTTTCATACAAAAAGACTTTTTAGCACAGAACAATTTATAGTGTATAATACAGAAATACTTTTCAGTTCATAAATACTGTATAGCGCAGGAATACTTTTTAGTACAGAAGTACTTTTTAGTACATATGTACCTATAATATAGAAATGATTTGTAGTACAAATGAGTGGTATAATAAAGATTTGCATTACCATTTAGTATAAAATTATTATATTAGGCAGTATTACAGTAATATAAAAAAATGATTTTAATTTGTTTTCTGCTCATTTTTGTAGAATTCCAGTTAAACTTCCCCATGTAAAAAACATGAAATTGCAGAAAATCTTAAAATATCAAAATATTCATTCGGCGCGAAGATCCAACTGCGAAAACTCTCTAGCTGAGGCCTGTAATTCGGCAACTGAAATTCAGATTTCCGCGACTCATCTTTCAGTATGTAAATACTGTTTAATACAAAAATACACTTTAGCACAGAACACTATATAGTATATAATACAGAAATACTTTTCAGTTCATAAATACTGTATAGCGCAGGAATACTTTTTAGTACAGAGGTACTTTTTAGTACATATGTACTTATAATACAGAAATAATTTGTAGTACAAAAGTGTGGTATACAATAAAGATTTGCAGTACCATATAGTATAAAATTATTATGCAGTATTAAAGTATTGTAAAAGAATGATTTTAATTTGTTTTCTGCTAATTTTTTTTCAAAAAATTTTCATTTTCAACAAAAATGGATACATTTAAAACCAAAACAGACATATCTTCAAAAAAATACATGAATTTTCAAATAAAAAAGAGAAACCAAATAGTTGAATCTTTAACGAGAATTATAAATTTCAAACCAAAAAGGAAATGGTTAAATTTTCATTAAAAAAAAATGAATGTTCAACGAAAAAAAAATTTAACAAAATAGTTTTTCAACGAAAGAGATGAATTTTAAATTAAAATGATGAATCTTCAACAACAAAAAAAACATTTTTAACAAAGTAGTTCCACTTTCAACAAAAAAAAAGTGAATCGTTAATGAAACAGGTGTAATAGTTAAAATTTCAACCAAAAAAGATTTTCATTTAAAATCAAATACAGTTGAACTCAACCAAAAAAGACGAATTTTCAACAAAATAGGTAAATCTGAAACGAACGGGATGAATTTTCAACCAAGAACATAATTTTTTACCAAAAAAAGACGAATTTTTAACAAAATACATGAATTCTTTTCAATTAAAAAATTATTTGGAACGAGAAAAGATCAATTGTTAACAAAAAATGTAACAGTTGATATTTCAGCAATAGTTTCATTTGCAGTCAAGATAGAAAAAAAACTTAACCACACTGTTGAAGTTTCAAGCCTATTAAGCAAATTTTCAACAAAAGAGTTGATTTTCAACCAGAGTTGAATTCAAAAAAGTTTTCAAAAAAGTTGAAAAAAATTTCTATCCAAAAGAAGTTAAATTCTTAATGAAAAATGTAATATTTTAAATTTCAACCAAAAGAGACGAATTTTCAACAAAATAGTTAAATTTGAGACCAAAGAGATAAATTTTCAATCAAGAACATAATTTTTTACCAAAAAGAGACGAATTTTAAACAAAATACAAACATGAGCTTTCAACTAAAAAAGATCAATTTTCAACATAAAATGGGATAGTAAAACTTTTAATGAAAAAAATTAATTTTCAACGGAAAAAGATGAATTCTCAACGAAAAATATAAATGTTTATATTTCAACCAAAAAACAGTTTAATTTTAAATCACAAACAGTTATATTCAACCAAAAAAAAAAATTTCATCTAAATAGTTGAATTTTCAATCAAGAGAGAAATAAAATCAACCAGATTGTTAAAATTTCAAGCCAAAAATGCGAGTTTTCAACAAAAAAGTTGATTTTCAACCAAATAATAAAATTTGCATCCAAAATGATAAATTCTCAATAAAAAATGTAATACATGAAATTTCAACCAAAAAAGACGAATTTTCAACAAGATTATTCAATTTGAAGCCAAAGAGATGAATTTCTAACAAAATACATGAATTTTCAGCTATAAAAGATCAATTTTCAACAAAATAGTGCAATTTGAAACCACAGAGATGAATTTTCAACCAAAAAGTTCAATTTTTTACCAAAAAAATACGAATTCAAATGAATTTTCAACTAAAAAAGAGCAATTTTCAACCAAAATTGTCATTGTTAAATTTTCAATTAAAAAACATTAATTTTCAACGAAAAAAGATGAATCCTTAACTAAAAGTATTATTATACTTTTAGTTAAGGATTCATCTTTTTTCGTATAATATATATATATATATATAATATTTCAACCAAAATAAAATTTAATTTCAAATCAAAAACAGTTTAATTCAACTAAAAAACTAATTCTAAACAAACCAGTTAAATTTTTAACCAAAGAAGATGAATTTTCAACTAAAATCATAAATAAAATAACTGGAATAGTTACATTTACGGTTAAAAAAATTAATTATCAACCAAAGAGAAATGAATCTTTAACTCTGAAATTATTTTTTTGTTTCTTTCTAAGTGTTTTTATAGATTTTAGAAAATTTTGAATCTCAGAGTGGGAGAAAAGTTTTAATTTTCCTATATTGGGCTATAAATCTCTATGGCTATCTGCCGCCACAATTTGAATAGTGAAAATGAAAATATTGTTGGAAAAGCAATAAAATTGATTGATTGTCGTAAAAGAGACTTGTGAACTACATTTCAAAAGTAATTAAAAAAGTAACGATTTTTATAGTTACTGTTACTGAAAAAAATGTAACTAGTTACCACTTCGTTACTTACTTACAAAAGTAA
>JAUMHM010000087.1:9474169-9496632 GCA_032362435.1 Melikaiella ostensackeni | reverse complement strand
CCCAAGTCAGACTTTCGTGTTAAAAACTCAACGGTTTTGTAGAAAATTTGTCTGTGTGACTTGATAATGCAACTGTTTGGTTAAAAATTAATATGTTTTGATTGAGGATTTAACTATTTTGTTGAAAATTCAACAACTGCTAGGGTAAAAGTTAAACTATCTACTTTGTTAAAAATTCATTTTTTTGTTGTTGAAGATTTATCTCTTTGGTTGAAAATTTACCTTTTTTTTGAAAATATCATTTTTGTTTGGTTGGAAATTAATTTTTTCAACTGAAAATCTTGACTATTCCATTTTTTTTGGAAAATTGATCGTTTTTATTTGAAAATTCAACTACTTTGTAGAGAATTTATATATTTTGTTGAAACTTCTTCTTTTTTGGTAGAAAATTAATCCTCTTAGGTGAAAATTTAACTATTGGGTTGGAAATTCGTCTTTTTTGGTAGAAAATAAACTTTTTGGTAAAAAAATGCAACTTATGGTTCTTGAAAAATAAATCGAAACTTTGTAAAAAAAAAAAAAGGAAAATTGGGTCAAAATTCTCGATTTTAGATTTTTTAGGGAATTTATCAAATTTAAGATGGGAAAAGGGGGAAAAGGGGGATTAGATGAAAAAATGGGACGGACATTTTCAATGAAAATCCCTGCATTATTAACTAAATGGATTCATCTAACACGAAAAGATATTTTTCATAAATAAATACTGAATAAACTCAACCTTTTTATTTTCCAATTTAGTTCAAATCTTTTCTAGGTAATGTTTTAAAATTCAAACTTTAATCCCTTTCGAGAGTCGTTAAAGGTTTATGGATTTGCGAGAAAGGTCTCTGGGAATTTCCTGTGAGTAATCTTCGGTAAAATCGTACCAGATGTCTACCACAGGACTCAATATTTGGGAAATTTGTGCATTTTACTGAGATCACAGATGGCTACCATGCTTACGAGACAATGTAAATTGTAAAATCCCTCAAGTGGTTGTAAGTTGTGATTTGGGTGTCTGCAGGACACGTTTACTTTTACGAGAAGCGTGTGACACATGCGCTGAAGGATGCAAACTTATGGTTTTTCTTCGGTCGTAAAGAGAGGACAATGGAGAACATCCTGTTAATGTTTAACTTTAACTGTAAAGCAACATGTTTCGCAGGCATCTTGAACCTTAAATGTCATGTGGCTTGAAATCTTTAAATGCGGTACATAATTCGATGGAGATTTACAACTTTTGAAGCAACTGAAAGTTTATTGTAAGTCGTTTTTTAAATCGGAAGGCTGGAAACCGGAGAAGCACTGTTTGTAATTTTCATAGGAATATAAATTTTATAGGGCTGTAGGGAAAATTATTTAAGAATAATTTTATTAATAATTCAATCTCTCTCAGTAGAGATGAAAAAAATTAACTGAATGTCTGTCTTCGAAAAGTAATTAAAACATCCCCTATTTCGGACCAAAACCAAGACCATAAAGCATCAAAAGATAAGCCCCTCCCACACATAAAATCGGTTCCAATTTTCCATGGGAATAAAATCGAATGGTCGGCAAATAACTCATTTCCACAGGAAGGAATAAAGACTAAAAAATACTAACATTTCTAAAAATGAAAATTATCTCCCAGTAACTGATTCTCAATAAAAATTATATCACACAAATATCAAATAATTTAAGATTGAACAATAATTTGAAATTAGAAGCATTCAAAGAAAGTAATTTTCCATTACTCAATTTGGAAACGCAACAGTTAAATACGCGGTTGAAAATATTTCAAAGCCAAACTTGTAAAACTGAAGGATACCTAAAATATAAAGTCATTTCAAATTGAGCAATTTAAAATTTTAGAAGAAGTGATTACATATTAGACTTTTAAATTCAAATTCAATGGTTAAAAGGCTGCCTACCCGACGGATGATTTTAAATTTAAACTCCTGGTGATTTCCCGGTTTCTCCCGGTCAATTTAAAAGTGAATAAGGGTGATTGCCAAAAATTTGACCACTTGAAATCCCAGTCATTTCCCACTTTTTCTTCGAATAATGAATTTTTTCTAAAAATATCTCAATGAAGTACTTATATCAAAGTAAAATTTAGTGATGTTTTAAAAATTGAAACACTTCGTTTATAAATTATAAATAAAAAAGTACGCAAAATGTCTTGCCATGAACCTGTCCCAAACTACAAATTTAAAATAAACAATTGCTAAATAATATTAACACCATTTTTTAAAATTTTGAGATTCCCAGATGTCACTTATATTGAGTTCAAAAAGATAAAAATCAAGAGTAGAGTTAAATATGTTCGAGATAAGAATTTAAAAAATCACTTCAAAGTCTGCCGCACAAGTCTTTTGTCTGGTCACGCTGCATTGCTATTTTAGGATAAAGCTCAAAAATAATAATTATTCAAACTGTTCATACTGCAGGCTAAAATTGTTAATTTTTATACTTACAAAGATTTTAGCATAGTTAAAAATCGGTTTATCAACGTTGATTCCAAATAACAGTAAATAATTATCACTATTTTTGCGTAATATTTTTTATGAAATGTCCGGTAACACTCCATATTAATTTATCATACTATAAAATGAGATATTTTGAAACACTGAAGTCAAAATCAAAAATAACGTGAAAATAGAAAATTTTCCCATATTTTTAAATACTTTTTTAACTGTTCTGCTTATATCTTTAAAAGATTTTTGAAATTTTTTGTTTTATCATTGTCACATGTCTTATCACGCGACCTTTAAACATGCTATAAATTTATATCCATCACAAATACATTTCTCGATCTCTTAGTTTTATATTTTCATACACCCTTGGTTTACCCTTAATTAAAAAAATATATTCAAGGCGGTTTGACATTTTTTTGTTTTCGAAAATCTCATTGTTTAAAACGGTCGACTTTTTGGTTTAAATGATTTCAAACGATTTTCAAATATTTTAAAACATCAGATAATTTTTGGTCATGAGAATTACAATTCTGATTTAGAGCAGAGAAGTTTGTGAAAGAATTATAATTCTGAATTTGAACAGGGATTTTATTCAAATTCCTTTCTTCTAAATCAGAATTCAGATTATTTTCCAAAATTCCCGTTCCATGTAAAAAATTCTCTATTCCAAGTCAAATAATAATAATTCTTTATGAAAATTTCCTGTTTCAAGTCAGAATTATATTCATTCACAACAGTTTCTATTATATCTCAGAAATATAGTCACTCTCTTTTCAGAAAATTTGGAAGAGGGAAGTTTCAAATTCTGGTAAATTTTTGTTTGTAAAAAGCGAGAATTTAAAAATTTTTTAAATTCTGATCTGGAACAAGAAATTTTCAAAATTTGATGAATTCTGTCATGGAACACGGTTTCTTTTTGTAATTTTCCTTTTTATAAATAAGAATTAAAATTACTTTTCAAATTTCCCGTTCCATGTAAAAAATTAACTCTTCCAAGACAAAATTATAATTCATTTTCCAAACTCCCTGTTCCAAGCCAAAATTATATTTATTTACAAAATTTTCTATTATAATTTAGAAATATAGTCACTCCCTTTTTCCAAATTTTGCAAGAGGGAAGTTTCAAATTGTGACGATTTCCAAATTGGAACAGGGATTTATTTTTAAATTTCCTTCTCCTAAATCAGAATAAAAATTATTTTCCAAAATTTCCGTTCCATGCCGAATTATAATTATTTACGGAAACTCCCTGTACTAAAGTAAACATTATCATTCTTAACGAAAATTCTGCTCTAAAATGAACCTAAAATGAGAATTATAATTCTTTACGAAAATTCGCAGTTCCGACTAAAAATTATGATTCTTTAAAGAAATTCCCAGTCTCAAAGTCAAAATTATAATTTTTTATGAAATTCTCTGTTCAAAAATCAACATTATAATTCTTTACGGCAATTCCCTGTCCCAACTGTCAAAATTATATTTCTTTACTGAAATTCTCTGTCCCACACTCAACACTATAATTTATTCTCTACTAAAATTTCCTGCCCCAAAGTAAAAATTATAATTCTACACGGAAATTGCTTGTCATAAACTCAAAATTATGTATCTTACAGAAATTCCACGTGGCGACTTAGAATTATAATTCTTCTCGAAAATGCCCTTTTCCAAGTCAGGATAATTGTAATTCTTTACGTGAATTGTTTTCATAGTTCTATTATTTATCGCCTGTCCCAACTCAAAATTATAAATCTTTTAGAAAATCCCCTGTCCCAACTCAGAATTATAATTTTTTGCGAAAATTCACTGTTCCAAGTCAGAATTGTAATTCTTTTGGAAAATTCCCTATTCCAAGTGAGAACTATGATTTTTTCACAAATTCCCTGTTTCAACTCAGCATCAGAGTACATATATAAAACCACTTTTAATTTGCATATTAGTACATTCGAGAGAAAAATCCCGGTGACTGAATTAAATTCCCGGTCATTTCCCAGTGGAAAAAATTCCCGGCCATTTCTCGGTTTTCCCGGTCAGGTAAACGCCCTGCTTAACTAATGGAAATTTGGACTGTACTAATTGCACCATTTCAAAAGAAGCTACTTAAAGTCTTGAAATAGTATCAATTTCAAATTTTAAAGTAAGCAATTTCAAATTCTCAAATTTCAAACTAAAAACGTTGAAAAGGGAACAATTTCAATTCCTGAGTTCAAAACAGAACAATATTCAAGTCGGAATCATGAGAAAGAGAAATTTCAAATTAGAATTGTACTTGAGTAACCCCTTAACCCAGGTAGGTGGGATGCATGTTCTATTACGATTTGCAGGTAATAAGCTTCTAGTCTAGTTCTATAGGTGATTGACAGAACTGAAAGGATCTTAAAATTTCTTGCGATCTCTTCAGAGGAATATTTAAGATGCCTTACTTCTAAATAATACTGACATTAAGATCTCATAAATTTTCTTTAAAGCTTCCCGGAAATGTATTTCAACTAATGGGCCAGAGCAATTATCTTATAGAATCATACTAATGATCAATGTCTACAATCATCTATTATACTGTTACGTTATAGTTTCGTAAAATTTCAAAAGAGCTTCAAAATTTGAAGCAACACATGTATCACAGTCAAAATAAAAATTAATTACACTTATCTCCGCGAAACCCAATTAAGACATCTATTTACTTGCCAAGAATCAACAGCATAAAACAAACCAAACCTATTCTAAGTTTCTCACCGCTCGAATATAAAATCCCTCCAATTTTCCCAAGCAATAAAATTGAGGGGTCAAGCACCCAACTTCACACGAAAAACCAAGTAATAAAATACCCTCATTCCCGAAAATTCAAATCATCAAATCCACACATGTGTCTTCCATGAACGATTCACAAAACCCAAGAACAGGCGGTCATATAATAAAAGAAAACCGAGGAATTTCAAAATCTCTACACTTTTAAAACCATCGCTATATGGTGGATGACCCCCCTGACCAGAGGCGTCGCCTCTACGGTGGTCGGCGGCGGTCCCACAAGCATAAAGTCACGATTCTCTCGCATCCCCTGCGTGTGAAAGTCCTCTCTCTATTTTTGTATGTGTATTGTGTGCCACATCCTTGGTGTGAGATGAGACGGTATTACGAGACGAGAGCTATGGGTGGGTGGGCAATATGACCAGAACAGTGAGTGGTGGCACAGAGGCCAACCTAAACTCTTCGCCGGCTGGCGCCGCTCTGTCGGCCCCTCCAACAATGCATGCCCTACCCCCACTTTACCCTCAACACCCCACCTACTCTATTTTTGCACCCCCCTGGCCCCTTCACTCTCCTACACTGGACACACAACATTCTCGCACCCGATGCAAGACTACGGGACCCTACGCGGCTACGCACCCGTTACCGTCCTATACTACCCCCGGTTAGTGGATCCACAATTCCACAGTAGATCAGACTGTGCACGAACAGCCAGAACACCGGCTGGCGCCTGAAACACGAGGAGAGTCTGAAGAGAGTCAGTTTAGTGCTGAGCGCCGGCGAGAGAAGACGCACATTCAGTACGTCTCTGAGAAGCGAGTGTCAGAACTTTCCAAGATTGAAACCAATTTCGAATACTTTACAAGTGATCATCATAATTTGAAGAGAGATTATTTGGATTTGATTGTTAGACTCTCTTGAAGTTTGGAAAAAGTGTTAGTGCTGACTTGGATTATAAAGATCAGTGTTGGTGTTTGATTGAGAACAGTGCAGTGAACATATCCCTGAGGATTTGTGGATTTTTAATCATCTTAGAAAAAGTTGCTAGTTGCAAGATAGATGCTTGCAGATGCGAGGAAGATGAGTGTCCACCGAGGCGTCCACGTGGTGGAGACAACGTGCGAACTCTCCGCTTTGATGAAAGGTAAATAGATTTTTCATTATCGGATGCGTGATGAACGTCTAAACATGTAAAAAAGCCCATCTATTTCGCAAATCATTAAGAGATTTAAGAGATTTAAGAAATTTTTGTAAATCCAGTCATGAGTACATCAGTCCTAAGAAACAAATGAGATTGAAAGGCCTAGATTTAGGTTTGAAGATTTGGTATCTATTCCAAAATCTACTGATGATAGACGATTGACCATTTTCATAATCACGTCGAAAAAAAGGCTACTAGAGATGTATAATTCATACTAATTGACTTAACAAGATTATGGTTGAGATTTAGAGAATCGTACTGTTCAAAGAATAAGTAGATGATTTATGAAGACTCTGGTTTCATTCACTTCCTTTACTTAGCTGCACTGAATGAGAATCCGGATAAGCATATTAATACAATAATTCTTTCTCGACTCATGTATCATTGTTGACCCTTGTGTCATTAACTACAAACCTTATTTTAACTTTGGCTCAAAATCATCAGAAATAGTAAATATTGATGGTTTAACAGTACTTTTTGTAAATTCAAATTGAATCAGAATGATTCGAGTATACCTAATCTTTTAAGATTTGACCATACTAAATACGAATAGAGAATCTGCAAGATCTGAAAGAACACTTTCAAAAGTAAAAGTGGTTTTACTGTTGTATTTACTGAGTTTTAAATAATACAGCTGTGGCATTCGCCATGGGTATAATTTTGTAAACGTTGGGTTTAGGCTACCAAAACAGTTGACCTTTTCTGTAGATAAATGCCCTGATTACTACAATTTTCTCATAACGAAAACTCTTACTAAACAGTAAACATTCGAAATCATCATACCATCTTTTGTAGTAGATAAATGTTTTACCAACGCATTCAGATCTAAAATGACAAAGAAAATCACCACGAAACTATTACTAAACGTTTAAAATTCAAAATCATCAGTCCCAGCTTTTGCCGTAGGAAATAGTAAACATTGATGATTCAACATTAATTTTGTCCAGTTGAAATTGAATCAGAACGATCTGAGTATACCTAATCTTTTAAGCTTTTGACAATACTAAATACAAATAGAGGATCTGCAAGATCAGAAAGAACACTTTCAAAAGCTTCTAAAAGTGGTTTTACTGATGTATTTACTGTTTGAGTTTTAAATAATACAACAGTGGTATTAATTATGAGTACAATTTTGTAAACTTTGGGTTTAGGCTACCAAAACACTGACTAAACAGTTAACATTCTAAATCATCAGTACCATCTTTTATAGTAGATAAATGTTTCAACAACCCATTTGGATCTAAAATCATAAAGACAATCACCTCAAAAATTATTACTACACGTTTAAAATTCTAAATCATCAGTGCCAGCTTTTGCCTTAGATATTAAATCTTCCACCATAATGATAAAATCATAAAGAGAAATCACCCCCAGATGACAGACCCGAAACACCTCATCTAAAGTGCGGTCTCCGGAATAAGTTCATATCTCACTTGGTATAAACTATAAAATACAAAATAATAATTATCGTGGCAAGTATGCGTAGTATAATAATCGCGTAAATCTCAGGACAGTAAAAGCAGGCGGTTAACTACAGGGCTAATACGGTAAAAGCCGCGATTGCGTTTAACGGGCCGCGTAGACCGTAGAAGCGAGGCGATTGATAGTTGTGGGAGACAGGAGGTGGAATGATAATTATTGTTATGAGAGGCGCCAGCCGGTCGAGAAAGAGAGAGGAGGCAGATTGCGAGAGAGAGAGGGAAAGGAACGAGTTGGCGGAGACTGCATGACCGAGAGCGAGAGAGAATAATAGTTGCGGTTCTGCTAGAGTGGACCACTGATCAGAGCGAAAGAGATAGACTGGGCGCGGCGGCGCCAGCGTGGGTCGCCACCACAGACTCCGTATACTAACCGATCGAGCGACGCTCACGAACAAACGACCCCTTGACCGCTCTCGAATCTCCCTTCCGATCGCTCTCATCCTCCCATTCCTCTCCTCGCTTCTTCCGCTTGTGATAGTCAATTTTTAACATCCAGCTCTGAAATCATTGATTTTCTGGTATCTCGACCTTCTTTCATTCATTTCTGATCAGTGGATAAAGCAACGATCATCAGCTTCATAATCCCTGATCCAAGGAACACTAATTGAAATTTAATAGCTAGAAATTCGACACTTTCGAAATGAGGATGACAAAGCGGATGGAAAATGTGACCCTCTTTTATTTGGAGGTAATAAAGAGTACAACGGCCTTGTGTTATGTCACGAGTTATACTTATCGAGTTGGTGCAATCTCCCAACTTTTCGGATTGTGACTCACCAACTTGAAATTTACAACTCTTCCAGAAAAAGTATTCCACCCCGCAGAGCAAGGTCTACGTTTTTCCCTCTCGGGCAGTTTTCACTTTTCTGTTTGAAAGACATTCCAGGGATGACTAACCGGAGACCAGATGCATCCTGTTTGAGCAAACATTTCAGGATTAAAAAGCAAACGCAATTGTTATTTTAAGAATCTGCTGATGCCGTTGCTCGAGTTTTGCAACAAACAGTGCGTGTGCAGCGACCAATACCTTCGAGGAAGTGGATGAAGTCATGTTTGTTGCACATTCTGACCAACACTTCCGAGTATGCTTATCGTATTCTTCAACCACATTGTTCAGTTCGAAAGCGAAAGGAGATCAAGAGTGATGCCATTTTACAAAAATTCCAATCTAACGGATTATTGATGAAGATCTTCATGTCGATAATGTGTTTGATCATCATTTCACGACAACCCACTCATAATCCTTCAGAATAGTTTTCTCGGAGAGAAAGTAATAGTTTTATGGAGAGATTAAATCTTCTGACCCCTAATAAATAAGAACTTAAAGTTTAAAGCTACTCTTGCTTGACTGATTTCAAGTCTATGGGGAAGTTCCTAAGGTAAGCCTCCTGTGTAAGCGATACTCTATTGTGTCCGGCAGGTATAGATGCTCCGTCATCAGCATGCTTTCCACCCACCTGTGCCTTCGCTGCACCTGCTACCTGGCGAATCCCCGATTTTTTGCCCCTTTAAAAGGAATCCTCACAGAAGGGCAACCCTCTATTCGACCCCTAATTCCCCATTCCTTTATACCGTAAAGTCGTAAACCGTTCCCCTCTAAATAGTGTCTTTCATGCTCACATGCTCGCACATTTCACCCTCTCCACACCTCTTATCGAACAATAACCATAGAGGCGTGGCGGAACCACCGAGCATACCTGCCACCGGTGACTTTTATTATGCACCTCTTTCCGGAAACCATTGCTTATCAAACACCGGTATCTAGATCGCTTATGAGTCCCGTCAGGAAGTAATCAAATGACTTTTAACATGTGCGCTTCTTCCTTCGAATTAAGGTAAGAATACACCTGTAGCAGCCTTTTACTAATCGTCACGGTACTTTCCTTTCTTCCGCCAAACACGGTTCATGTTAATTTGTACATGTCTTATAACATCGTCGAATAAAACATGTGTTATGTCTGCGGTAAATGGCAAATCCAACTCACGAATCCGACACAACCTCGGCACGTGGGTCTCGTACTCCTACGCGTACGGATTACCTCTTGAGTCTAAATGTCTACGCGTGGTACGCATCTAGAATCGCATACAAATTTTGTCCACTTTGCTACCACTCAGTAGAATTCCAAGCAGCGACACATAAAATAATGAGAGAAACTAATACTGCTAATCTAATCTCACATTCGCATGCGGCGCATTATCCACGTGGCTAGACTCTGTCCTACGATCATTACGTAAACGCACAAAGTTGATGCTGATTACGAAATTGTACCAAGCTTCCTAACTGCGCAGTTTACAGAAGACCTCTTCCGAAGCTGATAGTCAATTGCAAAAACCGATCGCTACCGCAATCTAAAATCGAACGTCACTTATCTCATTCGCACTTTATCACGCGCAGACAAATCAAACTATTTTTTGTTATTAGTTACAAGTTGTTCGGTGCAAGTGAATAAAGATTGCGATTTTTCAAATCCAATAATCATTCTCAGGTTTTTAAAAAAATGAGGTTGCTCCTTCGGATCTGACAAACAAGTTGATGTTCAATTTTCTCACCGAAGAATGCGGTTTCACGTTTTGTGCGTACACATGTGCCGACGAAATATCAAGTGCATTCCAGCGGGCACTATGGCGGTGATCGCCTCAATGAAACAGTAACGTGGCAATATAAAGCACTCGTTTCGTAGCAGTTTAGAGGGTAGGGTTTGCAGAGCAGCACAGTGGGTGTTCGCATTCCAACCTATACACGTGGAAATCTGCGAATAACCGAGAATACCAACACTACTCTGCCAGCACAATGAGCGCACATGTACCTTAACCCACGCAAATGCAAAAGTCTAATATCTATGTACTTGTAAAGGTAAAGCCAGCATAAAGTGCACTAATGTCGCACAGAGTACCTGGTTAGCTCTTAATAAATACGTGTGTACGTAGAGTACAGCTCGCGACGTTAATGGACAAAAGTAATTTACGCGCCACATAAATACCGGGAATGTCTTCCAATAGTCATTAAATCGTAAAGAAATGATAAATTCATGAACTCATTGATAACTTCCCTTTCTTTATAAAGGAGAAAATACTTTCTAGGCAATCTAGATTCTTTATAGGATCCTGATGCGCTGATGATCATCTCATCAGACCTATTGTTCATCCTTGAATTTGGACTTTTGAAGTGGTTTTTGTTTGTTCTGATCTTTCTAAAGGGCAACTGATATCTACTAAAGTACCTGACTGTACAATGGTTGGGTATATGTGCTGTGGGAGTCGCGACAGCGCGGCGACGGTGAATCGTGGCGCGGCACAGCTGGTGACCGTCGCCTCTCGCCCACTCAAACGCAAACGCGACACACATACTCAAAAACACACCAACACACATGGATTTGCCATCGCACGCGCTCACAATCACACGCATACATTCGCAAGTCTCTCAGATCCACATAACCAGCGACTCGCGTCTTCTCGGACGCTGAGCGGCGCGATACGACCATCTGGCTAGCGCCATCCACTCTACTCCCCGCGCGTAATCACTCCGTCTCTCTTTCTCCTCCGTGCGCTTACCAACAGCGGCTCTCATTACACTATCTTTTTTATTTCCTCGATTTGTTTACTATTCTGCAGTACCTCGCTTCTGCGCCACACACACTTCTACAATGAAGCATATGCTTAACTTTTCAGGTTAGTATCTGTAGGTATTAAAATCTTCGCAAGGGAGTTTTCGGTACTTCGGAGGATTTTTTTTTTTTGTTGAGAAAAAGCAGCGCTTTCTACCGCTATTTTGCTATACACAAACAATGCATCGCATTTTCGTGATCACCGAAGTTGTAGGACCCAGGACGCTTATTTTCAAACACCCGAGGTGTGGAAATGAAACATACAAGATGTTAAAATTGAAATATCAGAAATATTAAACTAAAGTATCCAAGTTGTTAAATTAAAATATTCGAGATTTTCACTTATGCCCGAGATGTTAACATTGAAATATCAGAGCTGTTGAACTTCAATATCCGGGATGCTAAAACTGAAATGTCCGATATGTTAAATTGAAATATCGGATCTGTTAAATTCAAATTGCGCATGCATCCTGGATATTTCAGTTTAACAATTTAGTTAATAAAATCTAACATATATCAATGCTGCAAACGGCGCGACATTTACGACAAATTTTCGGACGGACTATCCAGGGTGCTTGCTAACTGAAAATTGGCACTCCTGTTTCACAGAGCATGTCGCAAATGAGGGAGTGATTCGGCGCGTGTTAGTATCATTCGTCGCAGTTGTCGCTTATTTATAATCGACCCAAATCTTGGCGCAGGTTCTCTACTGTGTATACAATTAGCGTAAAGCACGCACTTCTGGCATCATAACATCAACTAAAATGTTCATATCCCCAAATTTGTCATAATTATTGGAAAGACCAAAATTTGTACTTTTTCCTCACAGCGCGTGTCGTTTATCACCTTACGTTGTTTTCGAGTTCACATATTAATTCACCGTATAAGCAGTTGCGCTTACGAGCGGATGTGACGGAACGCTTTTCAAATCGCTTTGGATTTATTCACTGCGACGTACATTGCACAATTTTACATTCTTTCAATTGCAAAATGAACACATTGGCATACATTTGTTACTTAAAGTATCACGACGCAAATGTTATGCAATGGGATCGAAGTTCGTTGACCGTAAGGGTTTAACTTTGGGTTTTAATATAAGAATGCAAATTAAGAGTGATTCGAGATCTGATACCAATCAACAGGAATGAATTCAAGATCCCAGAGGTCGTATTATATCCCCCCGCACCTGCGAGAAATCGAGATCTGTATTCACTGGATAAAACACTAGGATTATATTCACAGCATAATAAGGTGGAAGAGGGACAGATGAACGTTTCCCTCGAGAAACCGAAGTGCGACCGAATCGCGTGAAAAGGCGGCAAATTGCCGGTCATTATCTGCAATCTCCACGCACATCTTCGAAAGGACTGACATTACTCCGAGCAAAAGGCGTGACCACACGGCAAGGTCGACTATTATGTGTCGTACATATAACATCCACTCGATGCAACCTACCGTTACTTGAGCAAAAACCATCCCTGATTCAATTGTTTCAGCCCTTTTATATACCTAATTTCAATTCTCTGAATTTAGATTCTTTCTGCCGAGCCTGAGATCAATTTGAAAGAGTCTAAAATCTAAGAATGAACGGATGTGTACGATCTTGGAGAGCGGAAAAGTGAATGGCTCGTGATTTATCAAGAGTAGACAACCGCCTGTCCTGTATAACGCCTAAAGGTCCGCGGCTCGAGCCGCTTATCGGACCGTTTAAGATAGGTTGGCCATCTTGCTCTCTCGCATTCTCATTTTCTCTGCTTCGAATACTCCAGAGTTTAAGGTCATAGATCACTCTCCAGTTCGGTTATCGAAGCCATTAATTCCGAGTTAATTCTCGTGTCGCCTTGTCGTACGCGATCCCGCCTCACAAACGGGACGCTGTCGATGCCCTGATCTCATTTCTCAGACCACGTGCACCTAAAGTCTAAACCAGTACAAAAGACAAGTATTTCCTCATTTTAGCGAGGTCAAAACATTTCTGATGAAATATTTTATTAGGAAATTCATTCATTGAGACGCAGATGAATACTATCAGAATTAAATCACTATAATTGAATTAGTCTCGGAATATTAAATTTCAAAAATTGTGTTTGCTCTCAGGGTCAGTTACATGATAAAAAACTTCTCACGTTTCCCCTTGTAATCTTGTATCTTTTCTGAGTCCTGAGGTATTTCATTATCTAAAGGTCGGTGTCATAATATTTAGACTTGGTACTTCCGTCTAAGATATGTTAAATACTTATTTTTAGACGAATGAGTAGCTTTACATTATTGAAACTTTTCCAAAAGCTTTTCATCAATATTCTCGGCACTTTAACGAGGCGTCAATTATTCGGATCACACCACCTGTTTAATAAGACCGATTGAAGGTTAATTAAAATCACGAGTCCGATTAATTAAAACCCTCTTCCGCGGAGCTTCAATCGGTTAACGGATCATTGGGCCCACAAGGATATCTGCACTCTCACTTCAGCCAATGTTCCAAAATAAATACTATAAACGTCTCTCAGGTGTTTTGGATTCCAAAAAGAGATCAGTAGGTCGCATTCATAAAGTTATGCTTCAGGGTCTAAAATTACACAGAGAAAAGGAGAAAGAGAGGAAAATAAGCGTGACTATTGGTTATGCGTTTGCACAGATGTCACTGGTTATTTTCGTCTTGCAAAGGTCTTGCTGTTTGAACAACTGCCGAATGAGAGCATGTAGCTAAAGGTATAGATAGTAACAATTCGCGTGTGAATCATCTGCAAAGCACGTTTACAAAAATCACCCTGAATAATCAGTTGTACTCTTTGTCTTAGATTTGTGCAACAAAGTGAACAAAGTCAAAAACCCACTAAGAATCAATTCTTGTAGAATGTATTTTGACGCAGTACTCTTGCTTTCCTTTTCTAAGAGAAGGCGAGAGGCCATGTCGAGTGAAAAGTTCGTATCTGTTCTCGCGTCGGGCCATTCGATGTTTACGAACGCAAAGATCGATCGTATGCCTGAATGGCGCCTGTCGGTGACCTCGAGGACCTCGACGGGTGACCACGCATTGACTTCGAACTCCGACATGTGCCATAACCGCGAAGTTCTCAATAGCAGACGCTTATCATCCGGTTTCATGGCTCGGTGTTATGTATGCATATATTGAGACTCTCGAACTCATCCCACGCACATTGTAAACGCTCCGTAAAGTCCACGTGGGTTTGCGATTACCGGCGAACTCAAAGCAGATGCTCGATAGAATCAAGGATAGAACGGATCCTTTGCTTATCATGAGATAACACACCCGGGTACTCGAGAAGTTAAATCGCCAGGTGTCGAAGCCTTATCTCGCAATGGTAAATCCCCTTCAACCCGATTAACGATAAACAGATGCCTGATTTTTCATTCGCGGAAAATCCGTTTTATGACCTTCTCAACTGCCAACTCACTGATTTCGTGTGTAATGTGGAATATAACATATCTAGATTCGAGGAACATATAACTTTCAATTTCGATGTACACTGATTGTAGTGCAATTTAATGTAATGTAATTGATAACACACGTTCATAAGAAGTTGTTGTTTGCAAACTGGCGCCTGAGTTGCAGACGCAACAGGCGCTACGGTAAGCCTCAATGCGCCCTCGTAACCGGAAAATGCACCTAAGCAAAGTGCAATCGGATTTACTAGCCGTTTATCGCTCTTAGATAAGAGTTGGCGGGATCGAAAGAAGTACCGCGAAGTGTGGATTTCCTCCCCTTTAGATATAGAGTCCGAGAACTGAGTGAGGAATTTTTACTGGAAGGAAATCTGAAGCTGAAAGGGAAATTCAAGACTATTAGAAAATGAAGGTGCTTTATTCCGATATAACATGGTAATCAACTGGTTTGTTAGGCAGAGCCGAACGCCGTGATTCATGTTCATTACGAGGTGATTGTAATCGAGGAAGGTTCCCGCGACATTGAAAAAGCTAGTCTTCGTTAGCGGTGATCGATCATCAATCAACGGGTGTGGAAAATAAACTTGAAATTCTAAACGCTGAGAAAACGTATATCAGGATTAAGGTACCACATTGCCAAATCTCTTCCTACACTTGAAATTCCTTGCAATAAATTTCTGGGAAAAAGGAAGAAGCCAAAACTTGCTGTCGAATCCGAGCTGATCGACGAAAATGGAATCCCATGGCGGTTCCAGAGATCTAAAATCGTGATGAGTCTCCGGAATTGCAGCTGCAAGCATATTCCACGAAGAGCGTTGTCGCTTCTCCATCGCCTTGTAGGGCAGAACGAAGTCTTGACATCTCGTGCAGTTGGTTCCTCACAGATTCAATACCTATCGATCGTTTATCGGAAGCTTAATTGCTTCCCAGTTCTTTACAAGCCCTCTACATTCCCAGTATTACTTTTCTTAAAAACAGGTGCAGTTCAGATCAAATATCAAAACATGCAACCATTCAGATGCTAGCCCTCGGGAATTTGAAATCGTTCGACATGTGGAAGCGGTATGCACGACATCAAGGTTTTATCGTTTGTGATCATTGAGAGGTTTACGGATCGGTAAATCCTGTGATCCAGGCGCGCGAGACATGTAGAAAAAGAAGAGTTGAACAAGCAGATCGAGAACAGCCGCTTCACTGTTCTTTACGCGGCGGAAGCTGCGAAGACGTCTTTAGCGCGGACACGTGCGTTCAGAGTTTATTCTTAGTGCCGCGTTACAGGGAGTCTCGGCGCGTTTTCTCTGCGGAATCCGTGGGCGGAATCAGCTCGCGACGAGCTGTTTTCTACAGTGGTGCGTCATCCAGATGCCACCATCTGGCGCGCAGCGATCTGGACAATTATAAAATATACTTCTGAGGCCTTCTTTGGTCTTTATTTGTGCAATAGTTTGTTTAGAGGTGTGCGAAGTTGTGAGAAATCCAAAACTTCAGCCTGGTAGCCTGGTCAATTCAGGGCTGTCGAACAACGGTTTTATCTTGAAGAAGAGGATCGAGGAGAGGATTGCCGCCTTGCTCGCGTCGAACGATAAATAATTGACTGGATTCGATCGATCTCAACGACAGTAATTTATCGGGCCGACGAGGGACCTATATGGTGTTGTCGAGGCATCAGGTTTCTCGATTACAGAACGTTGGCGGTCTTTCTCTCGCTCTTTCTCCCATCGGCTCGGATGTTTTTATCGTTTTTCCCTCAATCCATCTCTACGTATCCTCGCCGTTCCTCTTTCTCTTTCATGTGCCTTCTCTTAATTCCCTTCCTTCTTCTCGCCCTAGTCCACATCATCTTCGCCGAGCGAAACCGACGAGCAGATCGAGCTGCCCAGCCACGACCGCCACATGGCGCTGGCGCCAACCTCGTCTCAGATCGTTGCTCCTTTTATTGCCTTCGCTGGAGTCCCTCGAGCATGCAACTCTTCTCCTATCACGAGACTCCTTTTCGTGATTCGACGTGGTGTGACCTAGAGTTCATACTGCTTCTGGGGCCACGGCTTTTGCAATAAGTTACGAAAAATAAAAATTAAGAGCGTTGCATGTCTCGATTTGGTACAAAATCTTGATGACTAGGTGTGAGTAATTGACTCTTAGGTATGAAAAAATGCTTGACGATTCTGAATGATGCCCGGGAATTGGTATTCGAGCCCACCCTCGATGGGTCAGTCTCGGCGTTTCACGCAATAAAAACCGGTAGCTCCTTAAAATCTCTTTCTCTTTCTAGCTCCGCGCTTTACGGTTATTACCTATTAAACCTGTAATTACAAGACAGTAACTTACGTTCCCCTTTCTTTTTGTTTCAGCCGGTGTTATGGCAGGTTCGGAAAGAGACGCCGGATTCTGCAGTGGCGCAGACGAGGACGATATGTCAGGTCTGCACTCACCGAGTGCTTCCGAGGACAGCGTCGAGGTGCAGGTGTCGCCAATTTCCCTCCGGAACAAGAGGAAACTAGCCGAACCTAGAAAAATCCATGAACCGTGTACTGCTCCACTCAAGAAGAGGAGAAGGTTCGAGCTCATCCAAGAAACCGCTGATGATGAAACTCGACCTGCAACTTCCCCCTCATCTAGTCCCTTCAGGCCCTGGAGTTCCTCGGCCAAAACTTGTGAGACCAAGTCTGTTACGAAACCTCTTGTCTCCTCTTTTAAGGTTGAGAAAGATAGGCTAGAGGATCAGGTAAAAGTGGAAATAACGGAAGAAGACGAGAGGGGACCTAGTGAAGACCTGAAAAGTTTTAAAGACGTGCATAGGTTCGAGGATCAGAAGAGGCGTGAAGAAGTGAAGAAGAAGGAACTGATTTTTCAAGAAGAAGCCCAGAGGCGACGCGAAGCCCGAATCCAGGAGGAAATTCTCCAGAGACTTCAGGAGAGCCACCACAGGCCGATTTCCCCGTCGCAATCCTCAACCATTTCCTCAGTCTACTCTTCCCAGAGGCGAGAATCACGTCAGAGATTTGAACCTCCCCCACCACTACCACCTCCTCCAGCATCAGTCATCCTCCCTCACCCAAGGCTCCAAGAAGAACCTCTTTCCCTAGTCCTGAGAGGTGAGGTTCCTAGAGTACCTTCTCACCCTGGCGTGAGTGGCTCCTTCGAGAGGCCAGCGACCTACCACGTCGATCAAGTCTTATCTCCACATCCGCATCCACATCCACAGGGTCAAAACCACCAGACGACATCTAATGGTCACGCGAGGCATATCCCGAACGGTCAGCAGAGAAATTACAAAAACATGACCCGAGAACGAAGGATAGAGGCGAACGCCAGAGAAAGAACGAGGGTGCACACCATCAGTGCTGCCTTCGATACTCTCAGGCGATCAATTCCCGCTTATTCCCACAACCAGAAGCTCTCCAAACTCTCGGTGTTGAGGATCGCGTGCAGCTACATCATGACCCTGAGTAAAATAGTCAACACTCCTGATGGAGAATCTGAAAATGGGGATGCCCTAGGTGCCTGCGTTGATCTCGTGTCTAAGACGATACAGACGGAAGGCAAACTCAGGAAGAAGAAGGACGAATGAGTGTGTTTATGAAAAAAGTGTTTCCAACTTTGAAAATAGAAGACGTGGTCCTCCTCTCCTCGATAATGCTCAATGCTGTTCTCGCCAACTTGCCTAGATGATAAGTTAGACCTTAAGTCAGTGCCAATATTTGACAATACTTTTAGTGTTACTTGTAGTAATACTGGTAGTGAATCTAGGTTCCTAGTTCTGATAGTAGAGACGATTATTTGTAGACAAAGCCAAGATTTTCTCCTTTTCTGCTCGTCAGGTTTTCCGATTGATGTACTTCAGTTATCATTGCGAGACAATACATGCTTTCGAGAAGGATTTAATGTAGCGTCTTCCTTAGAGCAGAAAATTCAGTTTTCAAAAACAGTAAAATTATTTCCTCAATAAAAATTAAGTCCGTGAACACTATATCGTAAAAATTGTATCTAATTGCAATATTTCCTTCTTTGGATTGACGACTGAATGCCAAGTACAAAGCTGTGGCTTTGCTGTAGTGAGATGATTAAAGGGAGAGTGAGAGATCAGACGAGATAGACAGGAATGTACGAAATTGTAAATATGTAAATAAATCTGAAAATCGCCGGCATAGCCTTTATCGTGTTATGAATAGAAAAATTGTATTTGATAATATGCATTCATAGTTATGCAGATAAAAAAATATATATATATATAAATATATTATATACATGTGAACGATGTGTATGTATTTTGTCTGAAAATGACGGTGTCCTGTATGTACCTTTTTATTGATATAAGAGAAACCTCACGTTTAAATCAAAAGTTCGACTCAATAAAGGTGAAATTAACTTGATATTCATGTTTCTCGTCTTTTAAGAAACCCCTCCTCTAGTATTAAGTTCTACTTTTATGTTTATCTTCAAATATAATTAAAAATTTTCTTTCTTTAAGAATTTAAATTACGTAATAAGATATTTTTTACATTCCTCATAATTTAAACTAGAATTTTTTTCAAACGATTCTGACCAATCAAGAAATAACTAGAAAAGCAGGAACTCATCAGAAAATTCTTAAGATTCATGATGTCTTTTTGCAATCATGTTGCCATACAAAGAAAAAAGTAAATATAATGATTTTCCAGTTATTAATATCGAAGCAATCGATACATCTGCAATATCGATCAACAGTGCCAACAGGTTGCTAATCTTATTGCATCGCTGAGAGTAACAAATTATATCGCCTTCAGGTAGATTACTTCAGAGATTAAAATATTATCGTCACATTCGTATTAGCAGCAGCAGTTTTTAATTAGGCGTGATATTATAATAAAATAGTAAGCATTAAGAAAAAAAATGGTTTTTTGTCTCATTTCCATAAGGCCCTCCCCTTCCTCGTCACAGATCATCACACAAAACTTGAACCCCCCAGGGTGACGTCACAAATACGAACACCCCTTGACGAATTTTCTACCTGAAAAGACGAAAGTTCAACAAAACAGTTAAATTTTCAACAAAATGGTTAAAATTTAAATCCGAAAATATGAATTTTCAACCAAGAAAGAAGAATTTTCAAACGAATAGTTGAATTTTCAAGCCAAAAAGACAAATGTTCAACAAAACAGTTAAATTCTCAACTAAATAGTTGAATTTTCAACAAAATAATTAAATATTCAACAAAATAGTTGAATATTCAACTAATGTGACGAATCTTGATAAAAGAGATTAATTTTTGACAAAGAACTTCAACTTTCAACCAAGTTACTTGAATCTTCAACCAAAACAGATTAATTTTTAACTAAACATTTTTAATCAAATTTTTAATAAAAAAAAATGAAGATGAAATTTCTACCCAAACACATGCATTTCCACACCAAAAAAGACGAATTTTCTACAAAAGAGTTGAATTTTGAACCAGGAAAGATTTTTCAGTCAAGAGAGAAATTGTTAAATTTTCAATCCAAAAAGGCGAATTCTCTAGAAAATAATTGAATTTCTAACCAAAAAGTTTATTTTCAACCAAAAACTTGAATTTTCTACGAAAATAATAGAATTTTCAACCCAAAAAGACGGATTTTAAACAAAACAGTAAAAATTTTTAAGCCGAAAAAATAAATTTTCTACGAAAATAATAGAATTTTCAACCCAAAAAGACTGATTTCCTACAAAAAGGTGAATTTTTAAGCCAAAAACTATGGTAGATAATTCGGTAAATAAACTCTTAAAGAAAGTTTATCGAATAAATGACAGGGCTCGGGTCGACTAGAAGGCTTAAAGAAGGTCGCATTAGTCCCATAAAATTACAAAAAAGTCGCATGGAATTTCGAAAAAAAAAATCGCGTGAAATCCTTTCGAATCTTTTAAAATACCCTAGAAGCTCTGAAATCTCTTGAAATCCTATGAAAACCCCTGAAATCTATTGAGATCCTCTACAAATTTCTGAAAAACTCGCCAATCTTTTTAATTCCTTCGAAATCTTTCAAATCCCTTGGAACCCTTAAGCATTTTGAAATCTCGTTCAATTCCTTGGAATCTTTCACAATACCCTAAACTCTTAAAAATTCGTTGAAATCCCTTAAATTTGGTTAAATCCCTAGTAATGCCACGAAAAATCGAGTAAAATCCCGTGAAACATTTTGAGATCTGTAACATCTTTCAAAATTCCTACAAAAATGATGAAACCTCTGAAGTTTTCTGATATTCCATAAAATCGAATGAAGCCTCTTGAAATCCTCTGCAATATTTGGTATTTGAAATTTATTGAAATTCTTTGGAATCTTTTAGAATTCTATAAAGCCTAAATGCTTTGAAATCCTTTGAAATCTGTTGAAATGTACTGAAATCTATTAAAAACTCTGGAATTCTGTTGAAGTCCTCTGAAATCCCTTGGAAACTCTCCAATTTTCTTGAATCTTCTTAAATATATACAAATTCCTTATAATCTTATAGAATCTAACTACGAAATTCTTGGAAATTAAAAAAAAAAGAATCTTTTAATTTCTTATAAAATCCTATCAATCCCTCAAATATTATGAAATTCCTTGAAATCATTGATATCTCGCGAAATCATTTAAAATTCCTTAGAAAATTTTTGATTTCTTGAAATTTTTAATAATCCTACAAAGTTCGTAATCTCAAGAAATTCCTCAGAATCTTTTGGAACAAAATGCATCCTTTAAAATCCTTTGAAATCTTTAAATTCCCTTAAATATTGTGCAATACTTAGAAATCTTTTGAAATCCCATACAACATACTGTAATCTTTAATATATTTTTAAATTCCTTTAAAATGTTTAAATCTTTAAAATATTTTGTGACCTCATGAAACCCGTAGAAATCCCTTGAAATCCCTAGAAAAATCTTTAGAAATCAAATAAAATCTTTTTAATGTACAGAGTTCTTGGAGTTCCTATATCATCGCTTAGGTCTAGTAAAAATCCTACAAATCGCTTGAAATACTTTAAAATCCCGTGAAATTTTAAGAGATATCTCTTAAAATTTCTAGAAAAATTTTATGCCCTATAAAATCCTTTGAAAATCTTTTGAAATGTTTTTTTATGAACTGAGTTGTGTACTTATTTAATTCTCATGTAAAATTATGTAAATATTACATTTTTCTACAAAAAAGACGAATTTTCAACAAAATACATGAATATTCAATCAAATAGTTCAATTTTCAAATAAAAAAGGTAATTATTCGACCAAAACAATTAATTTTTAATAAAGTAGTTCAGCATTCAACCAAGTAGTTGAATTTAAGATCAAGAAAGATTTTTATTTTAAATAGAAAGTAGTTGAATTCAATAAAAAAAAGACGAATTTGCAATAAAATAGTTATATCCTCAACCAAAAACGGATTAATTTTTAACCAAATAATTGAATTTTTAACGAAAAAGATTAGAAGAAATTTCTACCAAAAGAGATAAAGTTTTAAAATGAAAAGACGAATTTCAACCAAACAGTTGAATTTTCAACCAAAAAGATGAATTTTCAACAATGAAGATTAATTTAAAATATTGATGTTATTTCATCGACCAGGGTAATTAATTAATTAATATTTTGATGTTCTTATATCGATT
>JAUMHM010000087.1:9463873-9474069 GCA_032362435.1 Melikaiella ostensackeni | reverse complement strand
ATTAGTTGCTGAGAATGTCGAGGAAAATGTATATAAATACGAGCATAAAATTCTTTTAATTTTAATAATATCGAATTGAAAATATTTTTCTTATGATAATTCAAAAGTTGATGTTGATGAACAGTTTCAAAACAAACCTTTTGATAATATTTGATTTGCACAAAACATTTTAAGAATTTTTAATTTTGAAACTACGATTTTTTTTGGATTTCTGAAGTAATCAAAAATTCATACACAATGCATAATTGAAAGAGAAGTTTATCTAAAAAAATATTTTTTTTATTTTTCAGGATTTTTTTTCTTAATTTCAAGAAAAATTCAAATAATTGTTAAAGATATTTAAAAGGTTCAGAAATTTTGTGAAGATTCTAAATAAATTTAAAATTTAAAAAGATTTTGAGAAATTTTAAACAAAATAAAAAAATTTAATGATTTAAAAAACAGGTTTAGAAGCTGTTTAAGAATTTTGAAAGGTTAAGAGACTAAGAAATTTTCATAAGATTCCTGGAAAAATTTTAAGTTTATTTTTTATTTTGAAAAATTAATTTTTAAATGAAAATTAAGAGGAGTTCAAAAAATGTCCAGAAAGAATCTGAAAGATTTGAGGGCAATTTGTTTAATATTTCAGGATTTTAAAAAAATGTTATGAAAAATTCAAATCATTTAAAAAGATTATATTTAGAGAAAGATTAAATTAGATTTATATTGCGTAATCAAAACTAATACACAAGTCATAGTTAAAAGAGAAGTTTATATAAAAAAGTTTTTTTTTTAATTTTGCAGGATTTTTTTTAATTTTAAGAGAAATTCAAATAATTGCAAAAGATAATTAGAAGGTTTAGAAATTTTGAAAAGATTCAAAATAAATTAAAAATTTAAAAAGGTTTAAAAAAAAATCTTACAAAATTAGAATTTTAAAGATTTCAAAACAAAAATTTAGAAGCTGTTTAAGAATATTGGAAGATTTCAAGAGAATAAGAAATTTTCTCAAGATTCCCGGAAAAAATTTAGATTATTTTTTATTTTGAAAAATTAATTTTTCAATAAAATATAAAAGGATTTGAAAAAATGTGAAAGAAGAATCTGGATGATTTAAGGACAATTTTTTTAATTTTGCAGGATATTAAAGAAATTTTACGAAAAATTCAAATCATTTTCAAAGATTTTATTTAGAAATTTAGTGAAAAATTAGATTAATTTTATATTTGGTAAAAAAATAATGTAATACACAATTTATAATTAACAGAGAAGTTTATCTAAAAAAATTTTTTAAGTTACTGGGTTTAAATTTTTAAATATTTATGGATAAAACAATATTTTTCCAGAGCACTTATACAAGGCCTCAACTCCGAAA
Organism: Melikaiella ostensackeni; assembly: GCA_032362435.1. NCBI lineage: Eukaryota > Metazoa > Arthropoda > Insecta > Hymenoptera > Cynipidae > Melikaiella > Melikaiella ostensackeni. The sequence goes on along the minus strand of JAUMHM010000087.1, from coordinate 9,472,715 downwards.
AGGTGCCTTAAAAAGGGGATAAAACTTAAGACTTTATTAGATCAAATATCTATGTGCAGTTAACAAACTGTCAAATATTGATGAATATTGAATACAAAGTTATTCTACAATCTGATGCAAAGTTTATTATAAAAAAGTTCAAAGTTTAGAGAAAAATAATTATTTATTGTTTGTTCCGACTTGAATACAAATATTTATCCATTATCAGCATCTTCGTTTCTTTTTTTTATATATTTTATAATATACTTAAAACGCCTTGAAACAAATAAAAAAGTGATAAAGCTCGAAGCATTATTAGATAAAATATGTGCAGTTCTAAAAACTCACTATAATACAAAAGTGTAAAGTATTTATTATTTATTACACAGATCTTCGTTCACCACCATTTTTTGTGTGATAAAAATGGAAAAAAATACACGTATTCTTTGGAGTTGGCGCCAAAAAAATGCGTGTATTTTCCTCGATTTTTATCACGAAAAAAAAGGTGGTGGAAAGGCTCTTTCAGACTTTACCTGGAGGGACTTTAGTTTAACCAAACCTCAAAATAGCAATCTTTTGGGCTATTATGAAAATTGATATTTCGGTAAAAAAAGGCTCAGGACCTGCGCAAAATTTTCAGGGGAATAAAGTGAAGACCTGATTTACGTATATTGTAATTCCTGTTTTTTTTTTTCATTTTACTCCCCATCGGTTATTTATCCGCGAAAATGAACAAAACCTCTAAGGTGTAGAATTTTGAAACGAAAATTTTCATCTTCCAACATCAAAAGTTGAAAAAAAGGGCTACAAATATGAAAATTCTGACAAAAAAAGAACCTTACGAGGTAAGTCTTAATTTCAATTTTACATTGAAGAATTTGAGTTTTTCTCTATTTTGTACTGCACATAATTAATGTGACATTATTTTGTACATTTGCATTTTGAAAACCAAATATCTAAATGAAAATAAAGTAATTCAATACATTTATGTGATAAGTGAGTTTAAAAAACAATGAGTATTATTATAGTTAAGAATCAATTTTTTTTTAATTGTGCCGCAACTGCACTAAATTTGCAACGGTGTTCAGTTGATACAAACATCTGTATCAATATAAAGAAACAAAAGGCTTTACATTCTTGGATGATTTTGTTGCAGATCAAATTTATACCTTTAGATTTAGTGTGATGTTTTACAATAGGAACTAGAAAACCAGAAAATCATAAATTAAACTAACTTAAATTTTAATATTGAATAACTCTCTCATGATAGAGATTAGTGTATATAGACTCCATGCATAAATTACTTAGATTTTCTTTTTTCTTCTAGGTAAAATCTAAAATTTGATGAAGAAATGTGACTGAAGTGATCTTTTCCTTTAAAAAAGTGACTAATAGTGACTTTTTTTCAAAAAAGTGACTAAAAAGTGACTTGAAACAAAAAAGTGATTAAAAGTGACTCACGTGACTGTGTGACAGCCCTGGATATGCTCATCACGGGATCCGGATAAAAGAGGACAAATAAAATTATCTCGAAAATTATGAAACTCTTGTTATGATTGCACAATCACAATCACTTCTCGGGACTCTCCGAACTAATTACCTCTAAGACTTTTATTTGACAAAAGAATGAAACTGGTTTGAAGCGGTTGTCGGCTCGCATCTGCGATATGTGGGTGTGTTGAGTACACACGTGTTAAGTACATAGACAATACAGGTTATCAGCGTGCTTTAAAAACAAACTCTGGCTGGTAAACATCTAGATGTACTCAGGTGTTTTAAGTTAAAATAAGCTATTCGAGCGTTATTGTTTACTTTTTATCAGTCCATCGTGGGTAAGCAAGATTTTTGCGATTCACATCTGCTCGCATCAGCTGGAATTCGCAGACTATTATTGCCCCGAAATAATTATGTTATTTTTCATTAATTTCTATGTAGAAAGTTCAGGCGTTATATCAGAATAGCTCATTTCAGAATTTTTGATTTACTTCCAAATTTTTTCTCTTTTTCAACTGCATCTTCAGATGTCCTAGTATAGTTGGTCAGGTAGCCTGAAAGACGTACAAAATTGGACCATAAACCAAAATATGATATCAGAGTCATTTGAAAAGAATCAAAACTTATGAAGAAATCCAGCTCCGACATTATCTGTAATGAAAAAAAACTTGTGTTGAATAGTACCAAATTTGTGCAGCAAACCTAAATTCAAAAATTCTAACCATCCTCAAGAAAAATTCACCCAAAGAACTTGAAAATTTTTTAAAATGTTATTTTCGAAAAAAAACGAAGTAGAGCGGATTTTTTTCGAAATTTACACTTTTGAAAATTATGGGTAAAAAAATCATTCCAAGTTTTGAAAAGAGTTACTTTATGCTGGAAAATATTAATTTGAGTGAAAAGTTTAATTATCAGGCTTCGAAAAACTCTATACAACTAAAAAAATATCAAAAAAGTATCTTTCTAAAGAAAAAGTATCCTTAAAAATTAAGAAAATGTATTTAAAAAGTAGCCGTTTAAAAGAGACAAAAATTAGTTTTTTAAATAATAAAATTGTGTAAAAAATACTTTAAACTAAAAAAGAACGTATTTAAAAGGAATTTATTTCATACCTTTCTGTATGAAAGATTGCATCTATCATTTTCCTAAATCTCATAAATAGTCACCATACTGAGAGTCCATCCGATATATATTAGTTTGCTGCTGGATGAAGCATTATTTGTCAACACCGACCCGTTTTCCAAAACATCGACTTTTTCCAAGTATTTTTTCATATGTATTGAAATGTTTGTTCATTAAATTATCATGTATAACTATGTAAATATGAAGTTTTTCTACAACAAAAGACGGATTTTCAACTAAAAAACTTAAACCTTCAACCAAAGAGATTAATTTTCAAACAAATAGTTGAATTTTTATCCAAAAAAAATCGATTAGAAGAAATTGCTACCAAAAGAGATGAAGATTCAAACCAAAAGACAAAATCTAAAAAAAAAAGTTGAATTTTCAACCAAGAAAGATTTTTCAATTGAGAAAAAAAAATTTAACCAAACTGTTGAAATTTCAAGCCAAAAGACGAATTTTCTACAAATCCGTCAAACTTTAATCCCAAAAATATGAATTTTCAACAAAATAATAAAATTCTCAACCAAAGAATAAGATTTTTAACCTAAGAAAATGAATTTTCAACAAAATAATTGAATTCTCAACTAAAAAAGAAACATTTTTAGTTAAAAAAATTAATTTTGAACCAAAAGAAAAATATTTTTCAACAAAACAATCAAATTTTCAACCAAAGAAAATAATTTTCAACAAAAAAAAAGAATTTTTAACAAAGCAGTTCAACTTTCAACCAAGTAGATGAATTTTCAACCAAAAAGTTGAATTTTCAATAAAGAAGATTAATTTTCTGATAGAAAAGACGAATTTTCAATAAAATACATGAATTTGCTACCAAAAAGTTCAACTTTCATCTAAAAAAGATAAATTTTTCACCCAAAAAACTGAATTTTTAACAATGTAGTTAAAAATTACTACTACTTTCAACCAAGTAGTTGAATTTTCATCCAAAAATTTGAAATTTCAACCAAGAAGATAATTTTCTACTAGAAAAGACGATTTTTCAAAAAAATACATGAATTTGCATCCACACAGTTTAATTTACAACTAAAAAAGATCAATTTTCAACCAAAAAAATGAAGTTTCAACAAAGTAGTTTAACTTTTAACCAAGTAGTTGAATTTTCGACTAAAAAAGATTTTAATTTTGAATCAAAAATAGTTGACTTCAACCAAAAAGACGAATTTTCAACAAAATATTCAAATCCTCAACCAAAACAGATTAATTGTCAACCGAACAGTTGAATTTTTAACCAAAAAAGATGATTAGAGAAATTTCTTTTAAAAGAGATGAAGTTCCAAACCAAACAGACAAAATTTAACAAAAGAGTTGAATTTTCAACCAAGAAAGATTTTTTAGTCAAGAAAGAAAAACAATTTCAAGCAAATTGTTGAAGTTTCAACCCAAAAAGACGAATTTCCTAGAAAGCAGTTGAATTTTCATCTCAAAAATATGAATTTTCAACAGAATGATTAAATTCTCAGCCAAAGAATAAAACTTTTAACCAAAAGAGAAGAATTTTCAAACCAAAAAGACGAAATTCAACTGAAATGGTGAATCTTAAAAACAGAAAAAAAGGAATTGTTAACTGTTGAAAATTCAAGCAAAAAATGGCGACCTGTTTTCAAAATAATCCACTTAAAAAAAAAAAAAATTTTATTGCAATTTTCATTTATCCAATTCTCATGTTCAATTATCTAATTATAAAATTTTTAGCACTCGTTTTTAATATAAAATTCGCTTTTTTCTTGAGTTTTCAACTGTTGAAAATTCAATTTTCAGTAGCTGACTTTTATATTAGAAGCAAGTGTAAAAAATGTTATATTTACATAATTTTACATGAGAATTTAATAAAAAACATTACAATCCATAAAGAAATTTTGAGATTTTGTAAGAAACCCATCGACTGTTCTATTTTGATTGATTTCTTTCATTTTTTTTTAGGTAGAGTAGTTTCCTCAGGTATACCTTTTTTTCACTTTTTATTTTTTATTTTAAAAAAACAGAAATTTTTTGAAATTCAAATTTTTTGGTCATTTTTTTTTTTGGAAACAATTAGTTGTTTAGGCTCAACAAATTATTTTTTTAATTGTGGCTCAAATTTTTATTTTTTCAAGAAAAATCTTGCGGCATAGTAGAGCAAAAGCCTAACACAATTCAGCAAATCTTAATTTTTTTAAGTTTAAGATGGTAAAGAAAAACTTAGATTAAATCATTTTATTTTATTTTATCCTCTCTTTGTCCAATATCCACTAATTTTATGTATTATTTCCTCCTTATTCGCAAAAGATAAAATATTCTCTCTCTGAATTTAAAACAGGTGACGCCAAATGATCAAAACAACTTCTCTGTTAATATTCAAAATCGATTACAGATTAAAAATTAAAAATAAGATTTAAGAGTTGTTTCAATTATGTAAAGATTTTTGATATTAAGAAGAGAATAGAAATATTGACCAAAGAACATTTGATATTAATTTCTTCATTTTCATTTTCAGGTAATACTTGAATTTAATTAATATATTTTTAATTATTCATAACTGTAATTTTCCTACAAATTACCCCTGATGAGGAAGTCTAAATTGGCTTCGGAACATGTTGAGTCCCCAGTAGTATAAAAAAAAACCGAGAAAAAAAGGAATAAGAGGTTGGTTTGGTTGACTCTATTTCTCCCTCTTTTTTTTTGATTTTGTTGTACATTTATTGTACATTTGTCTCTAATGATCTTGAAAAGTGGATAGTTTCGAAGTCTATTTTTGATTTGTGAACTTTTTGGGTGTTTTTTTTTTAGAACACAAAAAATTTTCATAAGAAAGTAGATTTCATTTCGATCTTTAAGACATTTTAAAAGATATCTATTTCACTTAAATATATTTTTAAAAATTTGAGAACTTTAGTAATTTTTGGAAATATGTTATTGGTATGGATTATTACCTTTTTCTTCCTTAAAAATGGAATAATCTGAATAGATTGGTTCTAAATCAACCCACATTCAGATATCCTTTGATTTATGCATTAATGATTAACTCAATTTACCAAAAGATATCTATTTTTACTTAAATATTGTTTACAAATTTGATAAAGTTAGCAATTTTTTTAGAAATGTGTTATTGTTTGAGTTATTACCTTATTCTGTGTTAAAAAATGGAATAATCTGAATTTATTGGTTTTAAATCAACTTACAGATCCTTCGGAAGTTCTTTATGATTCACTTTTATGCTCTATTGACAAAATATGAAGATAACATTCATCATGAATTTTTATAAAGATCATCGACCCTTTTCCTTCAAAAACATAAATGCAACCCGGAATTCTCAATAAAGTCATTGACACGAAGAAAGAGCAAACATCGTGACTCAAACAACTTCTTTGGACACGTAGCAAGCGCTGAAATATGCGAAAACAGATTTATGTTTGTCGAGGACGCGACTTCTTCATTGCAGATGACTTCTGGATTTGAAAGTTTAGATTCTTTTCGGAAATTGCATAGAGACTTTTATTTAAATCGAGTTATTTGAGAAGGAGAAGATTTATTGGTTTAAGAATCGATCCAATATTTAAGATAAGAATTTCGAAGTCAACATGAAGTTGCTGAGTTTCTAAATTATTTTGTTATGACATTTGTTTATTACTGATTGATGAAATTAAAAATTTAATTAAACAAAAAATTAATTTCCACAGTCCACAGTTCATTTAGTTTTAATTAATAGAAAACCGAGTTTTCCTTGCATTATTTCTAACAAAAGGAAAACTTTCAACTTTAATTTTAGCACTTTTTACTTTTTATCAGCTAACTTTAAATTATCCTAAAGTCAGGAATTTTCAAACCAGAAAGATGAATTTTCAACAAAATAGTTGAATCCTCAAGCAAAACAGAATGATTTTCAACTAAAGAGTTGTACTTTTTACAAGCAAAAAAATGAAATTTCTATAATAAGAGATGAATTTTCCAACCAAATAATTCAATTTCCCACAAAACAGTTACATTTTTTTACTCATAAATCTGAATTTTCAACCGAAAAAAAAACAATTTTTCAACAAAGTAATTGAATCCTTAAGCGAAACAAATTAATTTTCAAATAATCAGTTATATTTTTACCAACAAGAAAAAAATGAGAAATTTCTACCAAAAGAGATGAGTTTTCGAACCAAATAGACGAATTATCAACAAAAATGTTGAATTTTTAACCAAGAAAGTACTTCGAGTCAAGAGAGAAAAAAAATTTCAACCAAATTGTTCAATTTTCTACAAAACAGTTGAATTTTCTACCCAAAAATATGAATTTTGAACAAAACCGTTAGTTTTCTGCCAAATAGTTCAAATTTCAACTCAAAAAGACGCATTTTAAACAGAATAGTTAAATCCTCATTCCACAACCAAAACAGATTAGTTTTCTACTAAACAGTTGTATTAAAAAAAAAATGATACTTTCACCAGAAGAGATAAATTTTCAAACCAAATAGACGAATTTTCAACGAAAGTGTTGAATTTTTGAGCATGAAAGAATTTCAAGACAAGAAAGAGAAAAGTTTCAACCAAACTGTTTATTTTTTCATAAGACAGGTGAAATTTTATCCGAAAAATATGAATTTTCAACAAAAATGTTAGTTTTGACCCAAATAGATAAACTTTTAACTAAGAGGACAAATTTTCTATAAAAAAGGCAAATATTGTAGAAAATACATGAATTTCCAACCGAAAAGTTGATTTTTTAATTGAAAAAAATTCAACCAAAAATGAAACAGTTGAATCTTTAGTTGAAAAAATTAATACTCAACCCAGAAAAAAACGAATTTTCAACAAAGTAGTTAAATTTTCAACCAAAGAAATGAATTTCAACTAAAATGATGAATGTTGATCAAAATAGTTTAATCCTCAACTGGAACAGATCAAATTTTTCAATCAAACAGTTGTATTTTTTAACAAAAAAAAAATTTCTTCCAGAAGACATGAATTTTTAAACCAAGAAAACGAATTTTCTCTTAAAAAGTTGAATTTTTAACTCTCACTCTTTCTTTTCTCCATCAATCTTTCCATTTTCTTATTAAAATGAAAAATCTTTAAAATCAATGTGAAATTTCCTTTCTTATGAAGATTTTCATTTTTATTTTTCGTAGCGGCTAGCCTGCCGGCTGTTTTTTTACTCCCGGGTGTGAAGTTCCGAAAAGCGTGTACCGATGTATTTTTATGCACTGATTACAAATGTGGCCATGAAAATTGCAGAAGAAAAAACAATTTTCAATGTAAAAACTTAGAAAAACCATGTTTCTAAAAAGATAAATGTTATATTGCAGAAAAAAAACAATTTTCAATGTCAAAACTTAGAAAAACCATGTTTCTAAAAAGATAAATGTTATATTGCAGAAAAAAAAACAATTTTCAATGTCAAAACTTAGAAAAATCATGTTTCTAAAAAGATAAATGTTATATTTACAAAATTTTTGTTTAAATCGTATACGGGCGGGAAGGCACTCTTGTGTTTAGTCACATAAATAATTTTAGTCACACCCCTTACCTTTTCCAACATCTCGTGAGTGCGGGAAGGCACCCCTGTAACTGGTCACAGAAAGAATTTTAGTGAAACCCCTAACTTTTTTCAACATCTCGTGGCGGGTCGATGAAGCATCCCTGTGACTTGTCACAGAAATAATGTTGGTGAAACCCCACCCTTCTTCCAACGCCTCGTGTGGGCGGAAAGGCACCCGTGTGACTTGTCACAGAAATAATATTGGTCAAACTCCTACCCCTTTCCAACGTCTTGTGGGGGCGGGCAGGCACCCCTATGACTGGTCACAGAAATAATTTTTGTCAAATCTCTACTTCTTTCCAACGTCTTGTGGGGGCGAGAAGGCACCCGTGTGACGGGTTACAGAAATAATACTGGTCAAACCCCTTCCAAAGGTCTCGTGGCGGGGCGTGAAGGCACCCCTGTGACTTCTCACAGAAATGATGTTGGTCAAACGCCTATCCTTTTCTAACATCTCATGGCGGCGGGAGGGCACCCGTGTGACTGGTTGCAGAAATAACATGGATCAAACTTCTGCCCTTCTCCAACCTCTCATGGAAGGAGCGGGAAAGCACCCTTGTTACTGGTCACATAAATAATTTTAGTCAAACTCCTAACCCTTTACAACATCTCGTGGGGGTGGGAAGGCACCCTTGTGACTTGTCAGAGAAATAATGTTGGTCAAACTCCTACCCCTTTCCAACGTCTCGTGGGGGCGGGAATGGACCCCCGTGACTGGTCACA
>JAUMHM010000087.1:9425765-9443161 GCA_032362435.1 Melikaiella ostensackeni | reverse complement strand
GCAGCGTTTATCCTTCGAAACAAACAAACATTTAAAGAAATTTAATAAATATTTTTTACTGCGAACGAAAATCACATGGAAATGGTTCATACGGCCCTGATTATTGACACTGGAGTCGCTCCGCCTTATGTCCAAGGCCATTCTAGGCAAGAACCATAGTCGGACTTATATGGGACTTTCAGTGTAACTCCTTACTATATTTTCATGATTTTGTTAGAAGATATGCAGTTTTAAAATTTATGAGATAGAGAACTGAATTGGCACCATTTTGTAATTCCTTTCTTCCACACAGAAAAAATGTTTTCCTAATATTTTCACATCTTATAAAGTTCTTGAGAAACACATGCTTCTAAAATTTCATCAGAATTTTATATTTGAAAACCTATCACAGAAAACATCTTTGTTCATTCTGTAAAATTCAATTTTTGGTCCTTATCCAGTTGTCATTCTCATGTCTTCATATGTAAAAGTTGCGAGAAATGTATTTTTTAAACAATTACATGTCAAAATTTGTCAGTAAATATAAAATACAAAGTTTTTAACTCATTTTGAATAATTAAAAAAAAATAAAAGTATAAAAAATTTGCATTTTGAACTTCGTGCAGTTTTTAAAATACGCTGATTAATCGAATCATTTGATTCGAGTAAAAAAAAGTTGTGGTTTGGCATTCGAAAGAAGGACAACAAAAATGGTTGAAATCGGTTAATCTCTTCTGTTCGGTTTTTGAATTTGAAATTGAAAAAGATTTGCATATATGTATTTTTTATTTTGTTCAATACAAAAGCCATTGTAGCAAAATAAATGTTTCTTCGATTCAAACTGAAGAAATTTCAAATTCAACACGTACAACTTTTATTTAAAAATGTGCAATCAATTAAATTTAAAAAAACGTGGTTTTTTACGTTATCAAAAAATTGTATCTTGTACAACCATTTTTTTCTATTTTTTTAATTTTTATTGTTGTTCGATACTAAAAACTGTTGACAAAAATAATTCTTCATGATTTTGTAGCCCATAGGTAAGATTTTATGAATTTTGAAATTCAAAAACAAAACAGAAGACATTAACCATGTTTCTGTTTCTTTCGGACTTCGAACCACAATTTTTTGCATTCGGACAAAATAATTCGATTAATTTCAGCATTCTTACTCCACTAACGTGTATTTAAAGTATAAAAGTCAATATTAATTGCAAATAATAAAATATCCTTAAAAATAAATAGATATTAAATTGTCCAACAAAATAACTTCAATGGTTTCGATGCCGCGGATGATAAAAAAATCAACTTTTTCCCGAAAAAAAAGAAAGTGATGAAGTCGATTTTGTATGAAACTTGATATACGTGGGGGTTTTGTAGATCGCTCATTTCGAATTTAATGTTAGAATTAACCAAATCAAAATTGTGGCCGCAAAATTTGAAAACTCAAAATGGTAGATGCAATATGGTGGCCATAATTTTAGAATTTGTAGATACATGCATAAGACTTAATACGTTGGTGTTTTCAGGGCTGTTGATTACGAATTTAATGTCCAATTTTGGAAATTCAAAATAATGGATCCAATATGGCAGCCATGATTTAATTTTTTTTACATATTTGCATAAAACTTGATACGTTTGGCAGGTTTTCGTTGAAGTAATTCAGAACGTCCAATAATTTCATGTTAACCTCCAAAAATTCAAAATAAAGGATCCAATATGGCGCTCATAATTTGAATTTTTAAAAATATTTGCATTACACTTGATAGTACGTGGGTGATTTTACGGTGGTTGATTACGAATTTGATATCTAATTTTGAAAAATCAAAAATGGTTGATCCAATATGACGGCCATCATTGAAAAAATGTTTCAAATTTGCATGAAACTTGATAGGCGGGCGTTTCCAGGGTCACTGATTACGAATTTGATGTTTAATTTTGCAAATCTAAAATGGTGGATCCAATAAGGCGGCCCTAATTTAATTTTTTTTACACATTTAAATGAAACTTGGTACGTGGAGGGTTTTCGTGGACGTCGATTATGAAAATTTTTCAAAAATTTGAAAACTCAAAATGGTGGAAGCAATATGGCGGCCATAATTTAATTTTTTACATATTGGCATAAAACTTGATAATTAGTTGTATAAACCGCTGGGGTATTCAATAAATTTAAATAAGGGGGCGCTTTCAAGGCCACTGATTACGAATACACTGAAAGTCCTATACAAGTCCGACTTTGGTTCTTGCCTAAAATGGCCTTGGACATATGGCGGAGCGACTCCAACGCAATAATCAGGGCCGTATGAACTATTTCCAGTAGAAATACATAATATTAATTAACTTAATTTTGTACAAATGTAGATTTTTGTTATTATAAGGTATGGACCTTTTTTAATAATGAAGACCGATTAATGAAAAGAGAATTTTCCGCGTGTATTTAAAAATAAATGCGAAATATGCACGCGAGTATTTGAACTGCCCGCTTTGTTAGTACTGTACTGGACGAGTTTGCTGACTCTAGAGTGCCGCTCTCTGTACCCCTTCGACCCCTGATTCTCGAACGCAATTCTCGGCATGACATATTGCGCACTGACTTATTAGGGACTTTCAGTGTAGTTGATATTTCAACCAGAAAAGATTTTAGTTTTAAACCAAAAACAGTTGAATTCAACCAAAAAACAAATCTTCATCCAAATAGTTGAATTTTCAATTAAAATGATGAATCTTCCACTGGTGTAGTTAAATTTTTGGTTCAAAGAATTAATTTTCAACAAAAAAATGAAAATTCAACTATGAAATTAGATTTTTTTTTCTAAAAGCGTTTCTATAGATTTTAGATTATTTTGGATTCCAGGGTGGGACAAAAATTCCAATTTTCCCATATTGGGCTACAATCTCTCTGGCTATCTGCCACCACAATCTGAATAGTGAAAATGAAGAAATAGTATGTACCAGAAGTTCTGAACGTTTAAATGAATGAAATATATTTTCTCAATTTTATTTTATCTACAAAATTGTCCCAACTACAATTTGAAATAATGCATTATAAGTTCCTTTTGTAATCTATTATTTGCAATATGAATTAATTAATATTTTGGCACTGTCTCTATTTTACAAAGCCACTAGTAAAAATTTCGTTCATTTGAACGTTCAGAACTTCAAGCACATAAAATAGTTGTAAAATCAATAAAACTTATTGATTGTCGTAAAAAAGACTTGTGAACTACATTTTCGAAAGTATAACCAAAAAAGTAACGATTTTTATAGTTTCCAGCCTGTCTAGCCCTTTCATTCTGTTGTGCTTGGCATTCTGATAAATTCAATTTTCTTTTTTTACCCCTGTTTAAAAGTTCTATTCCAAGTTAGATTCAGAAACATACATTTTTGAAGTTGATGTTGATACCAAGTAAATAACTACGACTATTTTGATACTCATTTACAAATTCAATTTTCACATTTTTGTTGACAGTTTGGCAATTGCAGCGCTTCCGCGAAATAGAAACACAATTCAAAAAAAAGAATAACTCCATAGAACTCCATGGGCACAAAACTTGCGTTGCTCCAACGTTCTTTCTGCCGAAGCTTCAATTTTATGAAGAATAATTTCGTAAAAAAAATGTGCAAAAATATTTTTGTTTCTAAAATTGCAGGGAGAAAACTGGTATGGTCACAGTAACTAAAATTATCAAGTTGCATACAATATGGGTGCACTGTACAATTTTGTTATTCAGACATCTTTTATCTACGTTGTCAGTTCCAAATGACATATAGTAGTTGCCACAAACACACGCTTACAGCTACAGTCTTGTAGCTACCACTACCACGCTATTTGTAGCTCAACCTCTTTTAATTGGTGCCGCTTCTTTCGCGCGTAGTTGGGCTTTCTCTTGATATGGTTGTCACAACCACATTTCTTTAGCTATTGCAAATGAAAATATCCACCGCGCCAAAAGGGGCGCTGCGGTGCCATACAAACATGGTCGCGGAAGCCATATGGATAATATGGAGTAGTAGCAATAATTCAATTAAAAAGTGTGTTTAAGTTTAGAAAATGGTGTTTTTGGACTTAGATAGTTTGTGTAGTTACGCAAGAGCTACACCTGCATCCAGAAGTATGATCGAAGGCCAAAATATTCTTAATTCTGGTATGATTGTAATGTGCGGAGCAACCATGAAAACTCGCAAAAAAGTTGAAATATATTCATTGAGCCTTCAAACCAGTGCTTCAACTTTAGAACCATTCCAGTAATTAATGCTGCAGTAATCATGTTCAGTAAAATGCAAGGAGCAGGCAAGTAAAATCTTGACGTTATAATCTTTCACATTTAAATTTCTCAACCACTCACTGTGTTTATCTACAACTTCAATTTTTCCAAATAAGTTCCGCCTTTTTATTTCAACACTTTCAAGTTTTGGCACTGTATGATAACTTAAATTGAAGTTTTTATTCTCTTTTGAGTCACAACCAGTGACCCAACAATCTCTGAAACTTGTTGATTTTCGATACTGACGAGCAAATTCCATTATTGGAGTAAATAATTATCAGCTCGGAAGTATTTTACGCATCAGAACTACTTATTACAGCACTTATTTATTCAGCTGGACAATCACTACAATTAAATGCTATGTTTTTGCTGGTTTTCGTGATGTTTTACGCGTATTTAATATGTCATCCACGGCCATGTTGGTTAGTTCGCGTAGGGGTCAACAGTGTCGCATGGCATGTTTGAATCCCCACTAAGATTGTTGCTCCCACAACCACAGTGGTTGTAGCACATCCTGTTTTGATTGGTACCGCTTCTTATCTGGTGGCTTCCACTACCACCGTGTTTTTGGCTCATTCTCTTTTGATTGGTGCGCATAGTTGCGCAGATTCACGTGCGCCAAAGCACATCACGTCGCGTCACCCAACAGCCCGACGCCATCATATCCGACCGCCTGCCAAATTGTTTCTTGTGTAGCTGTGTGCAACAAATACAAGTGAAAAGTAAGTGCAAGTGCTAAAGTGCTGACACATTTGGATATTAACTGTGGACGAACGATGGCGCATCGAGGAGAAATGTGTGCAAAATCTACAGGAATGCAAGATTTTCTAGATGGATGTATGGATGACTGACAATTTCAAATAAGCTCGCGCCTGTGTAAAAATGCTTCGACTTGATTCCGACTCGATTTAGTCTTGAGTTCGACTTCAAGACGGTGATGTCTGGCTGCGTCTCAAAAATGAATTGAGACATCAAATAAAGTCTCACTTTTATGGTCTCAGCCAAGTCGGCGTAAACTTGTCTCAAGACGAACCTTTCTGGACTCAGATATGAGATAGTTGACAGATGCAACGGATCAAAATTGATGAGAAAAAATTATTTTATTTTCAAATTAGTTGTTTTTAAGTTAACAATTCAGAAACTGTGAGTCTTAACGACTATAGCCATACGAAATTTACTTTAAATGAATAAAATTTTTATTTTCTATAAGGATCTCCTCAACCGTAAGAAATGCGTAAAAACAGACAACAATTTCGGTATCTTCGCCAAACGAGTATATTACAAATGAAAATCCGTAAATGAATTGATTCAATATAAATATATATATTGTATAAAAATATTGAAAATTGCTCAACCGTAAACAAGGATTAGCTTTTATAACAGTCAGGATGACCCTTTTCGTCAGGGTAGATATACCTGCCCTGGTCTATAGGGCAATAGGCAACCTTTTTGCTGTCTCAAGACATAAAAATTCGACTCAAGACATGAGCATTTGTCTTCAGGTTGTAAACGCTCGATTCAATGTATGTCTTCAAGACACAGAAACTTGTCTCAAGACATGAAAAAAAGTCTGAATGAAATGATGTTGACAGATCTTGTCACCTAACTTCATTTATTCTTGTATGCTTCCACAAATTTAACAAACAAACACTCATGAATAATCATTGCACATGATTTTTTTCTTCAATCACCCATGTTGGTTGTGACAAATACATCCTGTTGAAAAGAACGTTTACTGTGTGGTTGTGACAATCACATCCTATTAAAAATAACTTACACTGTGTAGTTGCAGCAACCGTACATTATTAGAGAGAACTTCCACTGTATGATTGTTACAACCGCAGTGCATAGTTGCGACAACCACACAGTTGAGACCTTGTAACTAGACTCTTATACAAACAGCTATGTGGTTGTAGGAACCACAGTTGTAGCTGTACCATATTTTACTATTTTTTGTGATTGTGACAACCATATTTATGGATCTTACTTCCATACAGTTTTCTCCGTGTGTATGTCAGTGCAGTTGGTAGAAGTCAAGCTGTCTAAATAACGACAGACTTGCTTTCTTGAATAATGGCCATCTGTCCAATGACTATATTCGTTGCCCTTGCTCATGGTATTTTGCAATTGCGCAACAAGTACTTCCGGTCTTGATCGCGATCAAGTGCGACGAAGACGTGGACGCAATTCGTCCCCACGAGCAAACATTATACATTTATGTAAGTCAATTAGACAGATGCACCAGAAGTACAGAAGGATGACAAACGCGAGCAGATGCTTCAAAAAAGTTGCACCGACACTACTTTATTCTTTCTCATTCCTTTTTCTTAAAAAAAAAAGAAAAATTTCAAACGTCTGGAGACTGAATGAGGCCCAATATAAGCATTCGCAAATTGTAACCTCCACCACATGAATTTTACGCCTTTCTCAGATCATGTGCACCTCGAGACGATGTTTAATTTTATCAGATGCGGGCACCCATAGCTATACCGGAGGTAAAAGCAAGAGGACTGGTTCCTTCTTAATGAGCCGCCTCTTAATTCGCTCGTTTAAGCCCTTTTTAGAAATATAAACGGCTTGAGGGGCCCTCTAGAGAAAAGAGTTAATCGGAATTTTATATCGCAAAATGTGGGAACGCGTGTTTTTTGTCGCTTAATTGACTTGCAATGTTGAAAGGAATTGAATTACGGTTTGGAAATAAAAAATTAATTTTACAGTTCTTCGATACATTCTGTATGCAGTATGTAAATTAGAAGTCGAGATTCCTTTGCAATATTTTTGAACGGGTTTCTTTAATGTCCTATGAAATTTGCAAATTTATTACCAGTAAACCCTTTCAATGTTTTCTAATCTCTAAAAATCTTGGAACATGGTTTATGTTTGAAATTACTGATAATCTCTGGGATCGTTCTAAAAATACGTCACACTGCCGGGGGGGGGGGGAGATAACAGGTTTTGTGACGATTTATGACGAAGGGGGAAGGGGTTCACGCAGAATATGACATCACACACGGAAAATATAAATATGAATAACAATTTTGCGAAATGCTTGAAAAAATGAAAATTGGTGATTTTATTTTACAAGTAAAGCATCCAATACAGACTTCACACTCTTTCCCTTATTACCCTCTTTATCACTTTTTAAAAGGATTCCTCTTTTTCTCCCTGTTTTCAAGACACTTCCACTTTTTCTCGTTTATTCGCTTGAATGCGAACTGAATTGATAAAACCTACAAAAACAACCACTTATTTTTTCGTTGAAAATTAATTCTTTCCAATTGAAAAGTCTACTATTAAATTTTTGGTTCCGAGTTCATCTCTTTTGGTTCAAAATTCTACTATTTCCTTAAAGATTGAGGTTATTTGTTGAAAATTTGTCTTTTTTTGATTAAAAATTAATTTTTTTAACTGAAAATTCAACTATTCTATTTTTGGTTGAAAATTGATCGTTTTTAGTTGAAAATTAAACTATTAAATTTTCCGTTGAGAATTCAGCCTTTTTGGATAAAGATTCAAATGCTTGGTTGAAAGTTAAACCACTTTATTAAACATTCATTTTATTGATTGACGATTTAACTATTTTGTTTTAAATTCGTTCTTTTTTCATTGAAAATTAATTTCTTTAACTGAAAACTTAATTATTACATTATTGGTTGAAAATTGATCGTTTTTAGTTGAAAATTCAACAATTTGGTTGGATATTCATGTTTTTTTTGTTGTAAATTTGTCTGTTTTAGTATCAAATTAATCTTCTTGGTTGAAAACTCAACAACTTGGTTGAAAGCTGAATTACTTTGTTAAAAAATGTTTTTTTTTTGTTGAAAATAAATCTTTAAATGCGAAATCAGCTATTGTTTTTTTGCTTAAAAAATTATCGTTTTTAGTTTAAAATTCAACCATTTAGTTGAAAATTATATTTTTTGTTGGAAAATCATATTTTCCGGTTGAAAATTCGTATTTTTGGCTTGAAAATTAAATTTTTTGTGGAAAATTTATATTTTTGGGTGAAAATGTCAATTATTACATTTTTTGTTGGAAATTCATCTTCTCTGTTGAATCTTTTCTGGATTGAAATATCAACTATTATGTCTTTCGTTGAGAATTAATTTTTTTTGCTTGAAACTTCAAACATTTGGTTGAAAATTTATCTTTTACGGATTCAAAATTCAAATATTTAGTTTAAAATTTAATTATTTTGTAAAAAGGTCATCCTTTTCGATTGAGAATTAATCTGTCCCGGTTCAAGATTCTACTATTTTTTTGAAAATTCATCTTTTCTGATTGAATTCAACTGTCTTGTAAAAATTCGGCTTTTTGGCGTGAAAATTTAACTATTTGGTTAATAGCTCATCTTTGTAATTTGAAAATTTCACTATTTGATCAAAAATTGAACTAATTTGTTAAAAACTCGTCCCGTTTGCTTGAAACTTCAACTGAAATAGCTGGTTGTAAATGCCACTGTTTGATTGATAATTAATTTTCTTTGTTGATATTCAACTATTTCATTGAAAACTCATCTTTCTTGATTGAAAATCCGAATTTTCAGGTCTAAAAATTCAAATACTTTCTTGAAAATTGAACTATTTTGTTAAAAATTCTTCTCTTTGGATTAAAAATTAATCTTTTTTTTAATTGAAAAATCTTACTTTTAGGTTAAAAATTCAACATTTTAGTTGACAATTTAACTTTTTTTTTTAATTAGTCCCGTTTGCTTGAAGTTCAACTAGTTGGTTGTAAATGCAACTGTTTGGTTGATAATTCATTTTTAGTTGTTGAAAGTTTAACTATTTGGTTAAAAACTTATCTATCTGGGTAGAAAATTAATATTGCCGAGTTTAGAAATTCAACCATTTTGTTAAAAATTTAATATTTCTTTGAAATTGTAATTATTTTGTCGACAATTTAACTGATTGTTGAACATTTGTCCTTTTGGGTTGAAAATTCATGTTTGTAGGTTGAAAATTTAATTATTTGGTTAAAGATTTCGTTTCTTTTGCTTGAATGCTCAAATATTTGGTTGTAAATGCAACTGTTTGGTCTAAAATTAATTTTGTTTTTGTTGAAAATTTAACTATTTTCGTTAAAAAATCATCTTTCTTAATTGCAAATTCATATTTTTGGGTTTAAAAGTCAACTGTTTTCTAAAACATTCTATTTTTTACCTTGAAAACTCAGCTCTTTCGTTGAAAATTCATCTCTTTTGGTAGAGAATTAATGTTTTTCGGTTGAAAATGCAATAAATTTCGACTCAAAATCTTAAGCGTTTCATATTGAATTTATAGTAACAAAGAATACTTATAACCGAGAAAAGAGGCAAGATAGGAACTATCATTACAAATTCTCTTTTATCATTGAGTTGACTTTTAAAGGAAGAATGTATATTAATTGTATAAAGGATCTTTCCCCATCGGTGCCGTTTTTCTTTCTGCTTCTTTTGTTGCCTGCAAATCTCCTTTATTTACACATTATCTTATATGCAAACTCCACACCGAGCGCTTTGCATCATCGATAAAGTCACTTCTTCCAATTAGCAAAGGCCAAGAATTCCGTGTAATTAATAGAAAGAGGCGTATCTGCAGTTTTGATAAGTCACCTCTGATTTTTCCTAATCTGAAATAAAACCTATTAAAACCTTTATTTATTTAACCGACTCCATTTCAATATGTTTATGACATCGCTTATTCATATATCGATTAATTAAATTAATGTTTTAAGGGACATACCAGTTCCTTCAATGCGATAAGGCCACTTACCTAAAATAGACAAAGAATTAAGAACAACGAAACAGACAATTTTATTATATGGTATACAGATTAGATATTTGATAATATACAAAAACACAACGAGAATATTTTACTTATAAGCCATAAAAATAATTGACATTGGTTTTTAATATCCCAGATAAAAGTAACAGAAAATAGTAATTTCATAAGGAAAACGAGGCTTAAGATTTTCATCCCTTAAATTTATGTTCAGATTTGCAAGTCCCAACTCGAGAAATTATTCTCAAATGTCCAAATTATTGGACTAAAAAAATATTACACCCGGAAATTTCATTTTGACTGCCCATATTTTATTACTTTTAGAGACAAAATCTTTAAAGTGAAAATAGAAATATTTCACAAAGAAAATAAGGCAGGAAAAGACTCTCTAGAATTTTCAACCTTCAAACCTTTCTCAAACCCTTTTATTTGACGGTGCCTTATTAACAAATTTTTGAAAACAAAATTCGACAAAGATTTTGAAGTCCAAAAAATTCAACAAATTCTTTTCTGAGGATTCTCTTAAATAAATAAAACATGCTAATACATTTTTATAAATCTCAAAAATACCCCTTATACATCTAATGCAAAATAAGTTATTATTTTTTGTATAGCAAAATTAAAAAATTAAATAAAATAACAAAAAACCCATCAAGTTCTCTTCCGGAGACTCTTCGGATAGCCCTAACTTGGTAATATATTTTTACAAGCCTCAAAAACAACCTTTTAATCGTTCATTGGTAAATTTCTTAGTTTTTTCCTTTAAAACTTCTGTCAAAATTTGCTACGAAAAAAATGCAACAAATCCTGCAATGGGCAAGTATGGGGTAGTTTTTCAGGGTTGTAAAAATCTGTGATCATTAGAGTAGTCCGAAAGTAATTTAAAAATATTTATTTTTCTATTTTTTGAAGTCTGAACCAATCATTTTGAGTTATTTGATGAAAAAACACAGGAAGAAAAATTATACATAGCGTAAAAAATTATGTATAATTCTTATTTATTTTATACATTACTTGTATAAAACAAATGAAAATTATACAACATTTTTCCACTGTGTATAATTCTCCCGCCTGGGAAGATTTTCCCAATTTTTTAAGATGTTAAAAAAAAATTGTTCGATGTGGCTTTTGACACTAAAATTACCCTTAAACATTCTCATGTAAAAGAAAGCGGTCATGAGTGTTTCATATTTCAATAATGGGTCCTTATATGATCTTGCCATTGTTCGATGATCTGGCTTTACTCTTTCTGAATCTTCCACAGCGTACAAGCTAAGAAGTACGCTGACAAAATGAAGACAAGAATAATGACTGAATAAGATCCAATTTTTCGAAATACTGTTTTTGAAAATTTCAAGTAATTCAAGTATAGTATGTCAAAAATATTTATCGTTTCCCTAAAAAAAATTAATTTTTAAATTATGAGAATGACAACTGGATAAGGATCATTTCGTTTTTCCGCTCTAAAACACAGACAATTTAAAAGAAAATGCTTTCACCTCCCTAATATGTTGTAAATAATGTCCGCGTGCTTCTAAAATTTTGAGTAAATTTTCCATCATGTAGCATAAAAATAATTTTATAATTTTATTTTTGGTTCTTACCCAGTTTTAATTTCCATATTTTTATAAATTCTTAAATTCCAGTTCGAACATTTTTCAAAGTTTAAGCATATCAAATAATGTATATATTCTACATATTTAACAAACTTATATAATTTTATCAAAATTTTATATTTGAAAACATATAGTAGAAATCTTTATTTGTTCATCTTGTAAAATTTCATTTTTGGTCATAATCCAGTTGTCCTTCTCATATCGTTAAATTCATCCGACAATTACATGGTTTGGCATTCTTTATATTTTTAATAAAAAAATCATCCACCTAGGATTTTTAAACTTGCTGCGACTAATCTTTATCTAATTCACTTTTCGGATGCATCCGCGATGTGTTCGACGCAACTTTTTCCTGTGCGCATTCAAAAAATCGGAGCTTTGCATATATATTAAAGTTTGATTAAGTTTCTTTTTTCAAATATAATTAATTTCAGACGAACCTGTAGAATATAAGTTGCGACGAGCTTCAAAGCCCTAAGTGCTATATGCAGGTTAGTTTTTTCCGACAGAACTTTAAAGTTGTACACAATGACAATGTAACCGTTAAGAGACTTACAATAATTGTACGTAAAAATTAGTTTTTCTTAAATAATCCAACGAGTATAAAGACCTTAATTATGAGAGATTGTTGAAACGAGGACTCAGCGACGATACAAAAAAACTAGTGCGGTGTAAAAGGTTCTAAAAAAGGTTATGTTCGTCATTTTTTTAATAACCTGATTTCGTTTCTGCAATTAACAATAAAAATGAAAAGTTCAACATATAATAATGGTTGGTGCTCAATACGGAAAGAATTTCAAAATATTTACGGTTTTCGTTCTATAAAAAAATCCTGATTTTACAGCAATATAATTTTTTAATCAGTTGTCACTTTAGTGTTTTTTTTATAGGAAAAGAAGGAACATTTTTATACAAAGTTTATATGAAGACCAACAAGAACTGAACGAAGTTGACAAGATTAGACGTCAACAGAGGTAAAGAGGTTTAGTTTTGAATGAATGAACAAAAATTTATTGACAATGTTATCAATTCAATCTAAGATACCAGCTGATCATGACTGAGAGAGCGGGAGTGGCTGCAGCATTTGCTCGAACGATAATAATTACCGACTCAGCATTTCATCAGCTGAAAGTTTCCGCGAATATTCAAAAAGTGAACTCATTATTAGGAAGATCAATTAATTATTTATAATTATACATGATATACATTTATTAATTGTTTTTTAATGTTCAGATTAAATTTTTTTAAAGACTTTCAAATTTTCCTTCATTTTTTTTTTCATCGTACCGACCCACACCGGGCCACATGACGACCGGCCCACCGGGATTTTCCCCGATTTCCCACATTACCAATCTGGGCCTGAAAAATACGTAAATTGAGAAATTAAAGTTTTATCTCATTCAACGTTATAGTCATTAATACTAAGAGAAACCAATTCGTAGAAAAAAATCTAAACTTCCATGAATTAATAAGGATGAAAAACCCATAGTTGTATTACATTTTTTATATATTCACACTTAAAATTTTCAGTTAACTTTCATATAATTCAGAAAAAATACTTAAAAATCACATTATGGTGTTTTAAGGAATGACTTTTGGTGAACAGGGTATCCAGCGGAGACCTACGATAAAATTCCTGTACACTTCCCGCAAGCTTTTTGAAAATTCTCCTACAAATTTGGTTAAAAAATGTATTTCCTATATAAATGATTTTCGTGAAAATTTGTTGTGTTCCCAAAAAAGGGGTTGATAATTTAAATAATTCAATTCAACTCTTATTCTTATTCTTTTGCAAGCAAATTGAATGAATTCCTCGAATCTTGAACGTTGTATACACTTTTATAATACTGTTCCACAAGAGATAACTCCTGTTTAACAAACCCACGTTTAAAAAAAATAAAATGACACTTTAGAAATTATACGAGATTTAAAAAACATATATATTTATCTAAATGAGCTTAAGAAATATTTGATATATTTGAGGGTTTTCTACTTATCAAAACACACTAAAAAAAAACTGACACGTCGAAAGTATCAAAAACGGAAAGAAAACGTGTTCACCACATAGACATTTTATGGTACTTAAAATTGTATTTTTTATAGCTAGCTTTAAGAATGATTTCTAATGCTTCGGAACTTCTGAATGATCAAAAAAAAAACACCAGAAGAAAAGTTAAGAAGTTGAAAAAACAAAAAAAAAAAGAGAAACTAAAAAATGAGCAGTTTTAAATTCTACTATTTATCTATTTTTCGTTCCTTTAACTTCATATTTTTTTTTCGAGTATTCTTATAAGCTGAAGTTTCAAGGTATTCAAAAGGTTTTATTAAACTAGCTAGAAAAAAATAATTTATAAAAACTAAAAATGAAATATGGAACACTGGCTTCATCTACGCTTTTCATGCTTGGGCTTGTCAGTTTTTTTATATGGATCACGGTGGCCCTTAAGAATTAAGAGAACAATTTCCCAAAGCGGTGCCTCTCCAATTTTTCCCTCTTAGTGACAGAAAATCATTAGCATTCTTTCGAACTGAAAAAAAGTTTTAGTTTTTTAAAACTTTCGAAAATTTTTTAATTTATTTAGTGCAAAAATTGTTTAAACTTATTTTTTCGGAGTGTTTTCGGTAGCAAGTAAGATTACGAATTTGGAAAGCATGTAAAAAAATTCCTGCTGAATACAGGAATTCATTTTTATTGAAGAAAAAATTACTTTTTTGGATTCAGTTCAATTAACATTGATTTTTAAAAAGTTGAAATTTATTTTACCTGAAACTTATTTAGATTAAATTAGAATAGCAAACAATGATTTAATTTTTTGAAACAAAATTTTTGTGCTTGGTAATAGTAGTTTGAAAATCTCTAAAAATGAGAAAATTCATAAAAATGATAAATAATATTTTTTTTAAATATTAAATGATGGCATGTTACTCTAATCTAAACTAAATAAGTTTCAGGTAAAATATTGGTCAACTTTTTAAAAATAAATGTTAATCCAGCCAAATCCAAAAGAGTCATTTTTTCTTCATTAAAAAAAATTATTCCTGTATTCAGCAGGAATTTTTCTCATCATTTTCAATTTTATAGTCTTAGTTGTTTCCTGATACAGTACACAAACCTAAAATTTCTAAAATTTTTGCACCAATAGAATAAATTTCAAAAATTTTTAATTTTCAAAAGTTTCAAAAATCTTCCGGCACCACTAGAACTTCTTTAAAAAAATTCAAAAAATTCCAGTGAGTTTCTGTCATTAAGAGGAAAAAATTGAAGAGTTACTGTTTTGGAAAATTGAATTTTTTAGCACCATCCTAATATGGATGTTCAAAATATTGCTTTAGGTTAGCTACCAAAAGGTAATTTAAATAAGAAATATGAAATTCAGTGTTTTTTTTTATTTTTTCAACTTCTTACCTTTTCTTCTAATGTTTTTTTTTTATCAATAAGAAGTTCCAAAATATTTAAAAATCCATAAAATTGACTAGGTGGAAAACATTTTTCCTCTTTTTTCTTGATTTGCTTAGACTTGTCAATTTATTCTAGTGTATAACACGTAGAAACCCCTCAGACGACCAAAATATCTTTGTATGCTGAGCTAGATAAATATATATATTTTTTAAATACACACATCTCTGTGATATAAAATTTTCTGCATTCACATTTTTCATTCTCTATAGGCATATCCAATTTTTTTAGCGAATTTTCATCAACAGAAAGTCCTCATTATATCAAAAACGTCTTTTTTGGTACAGTGTCTAAAAATTAATCTTTGGGAAGTCTATTCTAGCCTCCCGATACAATAAAAAATTGACATTGTCGAAAATAATAATAAAAATAATAAAAATAATCATTTAAAAAAAAAATCTAAATAAACTTCATATTTTTTCAATACATTCTTTATTTTTAGTTTCAATTACTGTTGCCAAAACTTCCTTTTCTTATTATCAAGCTTATGTTTTATCATTCTGCTTTGTGTATAAAACATAAAAAAATTGCCGCTTCAAAAATAAAATCTCGTACATTTCCCGTACATTTCCCGCATCAATAAATTTCCCGTACAATTCCCGCTTTTCAAGCTTTTTTCCCACGCTGGACACCCTGGTGAAGTTGGGGGTACCTTTATTCACAAATGTTTAGCCTCCATATTATTAAGACAATTCGTTTACATAACTTGTCTGAAGCTTTTACGATTCGTTTGAAAATGAAAGAATTTATTGAATTTTTAACGCTTTAGGGTAGTTTCAGAGTCGATGGCCACCTCTAATTTGTTTCAAAATCATAAAAGATTAGGAAAATATTTTTTCATCAAATAATACAAAATGAGGGTGTGACACAACAAAATTTTTTCTGGATCACCCTAATGATCATGTTCAACATGTTCAAGGAAGTCTTCCCAATGAAACTTGTTACATTTTTTGGAATTGAAAATTGTTTTTGTTAAAAAAAATACTCTCAAAGAGAAGAGTTGAAAATGAGTTTAAAAGTTGAAGATTCCAGCCTTCTTATAGGATTTATAAGAGGAATTGTTATAATTTTAGGGGTTGAAATCAGATGTTTCTAAAAGGCTGAAAATGCATTAAAGAACTGTTTTTTAATATTCAAAATCTTGATGAATGTCGCTGTTAGCTTTTGGGTATCAGCACATACGGTCATACGTTATTGGGTCTTTCGAAACTGAGGAGGAAAGGAAGATGATTGCAGAAAGAACTAAAAAAAGTGCAGGAAAAGAGAAGAAGAAGGAACAGAAAATGTGCAGGTGCTTCCAGCCTCTATTGGCCACACAACTTCGCGCCATTGCTTGTATCATAAGCCACTTCTCTCCATAACATTATCGCCCATGGGCGAAAAACATCTCGTTCGTCATCGTCCCGTCGATCGTATCGACCTCATAACATCGAGTATGCATTACATGCACAACTTAAGCGTCGACGCATGCGAGGAATGTGTGGAGCCATTCCCTCTTTAATTTATCATTGCAAATTAGACTTAGATCAGTTTCTTCCTCTTCACATGTTCTCATCCATTACATTTAGTGCCATTCCTACAACTGATTTATCAAGTTGACTCTTTAAGCAAAATTTAATTTCTTTGGGTTGATTTAGAACCAATCTATTCAGATTATTCCATTTTTCAAAAAGGAAAAGGTGATAATCCAAACCAATTGTACATTTCTAAGAATTGCTAATGTAATCAAAACACTTTTTTAAAATATACTTAAGTAAAATAGATATCTTTTAACAAATTGAGTTAATCATTAAAACCTCAATTAGAAGAAATCTTAATTATTCATAGGCAACCCTGCAGATTGAAACCAATCATTGCCTAATGTCTCTCTTTTAAAATTTCTTGAAGATCGAAATAAAATCTATTCTCTTATGAACATTTTTTTTGTGCTAAAAAAGAACACCCAAAAGGTTCATAATTCAAAAATAGACTTTAAGACTACCTATCTTTCCGGCTCATTAGAGACAGGTGTACAATAAATGTACACAAACGAAAGAAAAAAGAGGGAGAAAAAAGAAAGAGTCAACCAAAACCATCCTCACACTCTCTCTTTTCTCCGTCCCTCTGAATGACTCCCAGAATGCAATTGTTTTATTATTTTATTAGGAAATGATTTCTAAAGATAACAAAAATATTTCATAAAATTAGCTTACACTATATCCAATTTATCATTCCGTCCCAGATTCTGTTATATCTAGCCACTCTCTTTTTAAATTTATAGCTTTGTTACCCTCCCTTTTAATGAATAGCATTTCCATGAACTCTCTCTTTCTTTTATT
>JAUMHM010000087.1:9356443-9367708 GCA_032362435.1 Melikaiella ostensackeni | reverse complement strand
GATCAATGCAAATCTGAGAAAGATGTCAATATGGCATTTATTCTTTTATTTGCTTACGTAATTTATGGATGGCCCCTACTCAGAAATTTTGTAGGAATTCCGGAAATTTCTCAAGCTCAAAGTAATGTTTAGGAGTACTCAGATAGCCGCACTCCTCAAGAAAAGAATGAGACTCCTCAAAAAATAAGAGAGACTTCTGGAGAATTCACAAGGTTGCCTTGTCGGCTGAGTGGTTTATCTTAAGCCTGACAAGGGAGAGAATTTGCCAAACCTTGTGAACGAAAGTGAACTAGTCCAGAAGCACTATGAGTGAGAAGCGTATGAGTCTCGACCATCAATTTTACAACAGAAAGAGGAAATGTTCACTAGACTCGACTCGAATAAAGTTTAGAGAAATTATCAGTTGCTCAGAAAACTCTTTTTAATATTGCTTGCGTTTCTTTTCTTTTGTAACAAGCTCAGATTCAGTCGAAGTGACCGCATCAAGCACCGAAAAGATACTGAACTCAATCTCTGGTGACGCGTAGATGGTCTCCATGGCATAGGGCATACAAGGAGGTTTTCGAAGGTTGATGATCTCATAGTTTTAAGAATTTAATCTCAGTTTTGTTCAGGTGTTAACTGCTATGAACAGTCAGCGGGTCGATCAAAGCAAAGCAGAATGAAGACTCGAGAGAAAGAGTACATAGAATATTCAAAAATTATATCATGATGTAACCAGACATTTTAGCCAAATCAGCATGTCTACTCCCATTCAACAATGTTCTTAACTATCTTCAAGCCATCGATATCCGGCATCTCATCCAAGGGAAGCTTCTTACAGTATTTTATGTGTCGTGTATAAGCATAGAACCTGGAGCCATACAGACACCAAATGCGACTTTAAGCCTTCATTTATTAAAAAAAAAAAATGCAAATAAGATTCAAGTGTCACTTTGAAGACTAAATCATCAAAGACAGTAACTTCAATCTCGAAAAGTCATCGAGTCCCTTTATAACGAGTCTGAATCCAATGCCGTTAAATTTTAACAGCCTTGTCCAGTTTACCCAACAGCTTGTAACATTTTCGCAATCAAACTAGTATAGATGGGTGATCATACAAGGACTAATCGCAAACGAAACGGCCAGTGGCAAACGGGAGTCAATTCGGTGAGGTTTCAATCCGAACCAATTGACTCTTGGTCATTGAGGCTATCGACTATTGGCTTGAAGCTCGTTTGAATTTGTCCCAAGAGTCAAGAGGTCTTTGTTCCATGTGGGTACGAAAAGCGACAAAGGTAGATGACACCTTTCAAAAAAAATTTGTTCGAAAGTCGTATTTTTAATGTCAATCATCTAAAATTGATCTGCAATAGGTTCGCTCTTGTTATAATTATAAGTATTTTATATTGATATTCGTTTAATCATCGGTAGCGCAAGTTTGATTCAATTGCTTTTAACGGTGATGCTCAATTTCATTCCAATCTTCAGAGAGCCAACCAGAGAGCAGTTCTTCTGTTTATATTTATACGAATGTATAATAAGGACTTGGCGACATCGAGTTTACGACACCTGTGTGGATCACGTGGATACCCCTCATCAAAGTGAAGCCACCAACCTGTATTCGAACTTTCGGCACTGATTATTTGCTCAACGTGACAATATTTGCTTTCGGGTTTAACGAGGTCGTAGAACGAATTGTTTCGTGTGCACCGTGTGCACAACGAATCGGTGATGAGCCGCTTTCGGGCCGATAACGTATGAGTAAATATATTAAAATTTTTATAACTTTATTGTTGAGAAAAAAGTATTTTAAAACAAGTGTCGAAAACGATAGGTATTCATTTAGCGGAAAGTTCAATTTCCCTAAAAATCATTTTCCTGAAAAACCACTAGACCCCTAAATAACAATCTAGTGGATCTTTAGTAACAATATAAAAGTTCCCAATAAAATACGAGATTGGTAGTAATAATCTAGTGATTTTACGGGAAAATGATTTTTAGGGAAATATAACTTTCTGCTAAATAAATACCAATCATCGAAAACCCTATTCAACCAATCCCGGTTGGATCGCTTAGAATGCTGATTGTCTGGGCACTATTTCCGGCGTACCAGCCAATCAGCAATGTCTTATTTTCCCGTGAAAAATTCAAAAAGGATACTTTTGAAATATAAACAAATATTCAAACTAAATTGAAAAAAAACTTTACTTGAGTAATTACATTAAATTTGTACTGCCGTGCAAAACAAGAGAGCGATAACTACTTTTTGGATTTGGCCCCTGATTCACAATTGTTTCCAATGTATCTAAACAGAAAACAATTAATCAGGTGACAAATCCCACATGTGGTTACCGCTTTCTTGTTTTGCACGGCAGTGCAGTGCTCTTTTAATTTCACAAGAAGAACTAAATATTTAAAAATATGCAACTACCCCATTGCGGATTAAGACACTTGAAAAGTGCACAGCAAACTTTTTTAGTAATATTCAAGTCCGTCAAACTTTGAGAATCGGTTCGCTAACTTTTGTTCGCCAGTTTCAGGTTCGTGCCCAAATTTTATCACACCGTAGTAATTCACAGCGTTTTTTTTTCTTTTATTTCTTGAAGATGGGCGATCAAGGGGCTTGTGAATTTTTCCTTCTTTGTTTCTTCCGAGCCATTCATCTTGTTCCGGGGTTCCAACACGGTCGAGCAGGTTCTTCCCAACTCCTCTACGGTAAAGCGAAGGTGTGTCGATGGTCCTATATAATAGTTTGTGGGTACTGCGGGGGTCCATGGCTCCACGGATTTCTCGACTCGAATGGTCAGCTGGCGCCAGCACCCTGTCAGACTCCAGCTCCGACTTCTACCTTCCACCTTCCAAAAAGCATCTCGCTTCATTAATCTTGCTTTATGGTCGCCGCTACACCTAAATCCCTCGTAACACCCTTCGTGCCTCCTTGACGTTGGAGCATGGGGACAGCCGTCAGGCCTCCAATCGATACTAAGGAGGTTGACTCTATCCTCGATTTAACACGTTCCTTGTGGGAATGTGTGCTTAGCTCCCCTCTTCCCAGGATAGTTGATTGAGTCATTAACAGAAAATTCTGTCCCGTCAGCATCTTGTTGGAAAGAGACTTCAACAACATTTTTATCTCAAGGAATTCCAGCTGATTGAGATAGAAACCTTCCGATCATGATCATCAGTAATTGTAAATAACATTTTGGCATAAAATACGATTGTGGAAAGTGGAAAGGTTTTAGTAGCGTTCCGGTGGGTCTGTGGCTTATCATTCCTGAAGTGAAGACGAGGACCTGGTTTCGGGTCCGGTTCGTGTGCGATCCAAGAGTAGTCGGCAGAGAATGTTTATGGGGGTGTAAAATGTGAGACAGGCGTCTGGACCGGTAATTAGTCATTGTTTTACGCGCTGCACCCCGCCCCTCTTAATGGTACCACGCAGCAGCTCCACTGGCCAAGAAGTTGTTCCACATTCATCAAGAGGTATAATTCGCATGAGATGCAGGCACATTAATCGTCGTAAGCTTCAAAGCCTTTGGACTGCATGTACCCGCTACCGACTTGCTTTAATTTCTTCAAGCACCCATCGACATTACTTTTCCCTTTTGCAAACCCGGTCTTTAAAAGTTAATTGGAAGTCACTCTTTAATTTTTTGGTAAACTGTCTGAATGAGCTCTAATCTTCCCGAAACAATTTTAGATGCATATTTTTTCTATATTAGAAATTTATTAAAATTTGTATGAAGGTTTCTTGATCTCTAGCGCAGGTGTTGCAAAGTTTTCATACTGGAAACGAGCTCTAAAATGATTTTGTGGTCAGAAAAAGTTTGGTGCTCATAATGGAGACACGGCGCGCCTGCGGCCTGGTTGATCGGATCTAATTAAGGAGCCTCGGTGGGATTTAGATTATAATAACCCTGTATTAACCGAACAATGTAATCAAAAGCAGGTGTCCGTCGATACAACGGCAAGTGATAGCTTTCAGAGACAGAGCCCCTTCAGGGGTGGAAGCATCATTACGCTCGGTCATAACCCCTAATTTATATACTGACGCTCAGCCACCCGTTTCTCAAAAGATCCAATTATTTTAGAGCTGTTTTAATTACAACAAGTCCTTGCTGATGAATACAGTGTTTGTTCAAGCTAATCAATAATTAAATCCGAACACAATTACCAGTTTACCTGCTAAAAGATTGACAATACTCTTGATCTCGAACTACAAGGGGAGGTGTCACATCTCGTGACTCTAAACATTTGTTTATTTCTTTTCCTCTTCACTTATTCAACTATTAAATTTTTCCTTTCCTCGCAAGATTAAACTTGGAAAAAAACTGCATATTTCATTTGAAATACATGC
The DNA here is from genome assembly GCA_032362435.1 of Melikaiella ostensackeni. Taxonomy (NCBI): domain Eukaryota; kingdom Metazoa; phylum Arthropoda; class Insecta; order Hymenoptera; family Cynipidae; genus Melikaiella; species Melikaiella ostensackeni. Next base: position 9,363,372 of record JAUMHM010000087.1, on the reverse strand, counting down.
GTCATCAGTAATATTTTCTAAAATGATCATTAATTATGTCTTTCTACGACTCTCCCATCTGTGAATGAGAGCATCAAGAACAGGTGGTCGAAGAAGCTTTTACGCCTTTCATTTTTTCTCTCCGGTCTTCCCCGGAGCGTCTCGAGTTTGTGGAATGTGGAGACCATTATACTGCTTCGTCATTACCAGCCACATCTCGGGCAACACCTTCATAAAGTGATGTGTTATCGAGCGTTTTCGAATGAAAGGATATAAAAAGTGTCGCACAGGTGCAACTTCTAGAGCCGAAGGCTATTTGGTTATTTTCTTTCAAGGCTAATTGCATATTTTCTCAATTTCTTTTCGTTGTAAGAGTTTAAAATAATTATTGTAATACTGTATTATTCATTTCTTTTTCTGCACCAAACCTACTTTGCTGATTCAAGAATCGATTGTTTCGCACTTCTAGGCGAAAGAGTAAAAGTAAAGGGAAAAGTGGTAACTATATATAATCTAGATAGCTACTGACACGTAAACGGAAGCAAACAACTCGTTTAATGCTGTGAACTTGTGACTTCCTACCCCGATTCCAAGTTTGCTAGTTGTTTCATAAGCGGGGAAAACAATGCTGAGGGCAATGTTTCCGACTAACCAACGTATCCATGGAAGGAAGGAAGAATCGAGGAGATAAAGAGAAAAGGCGAGAAGAAGAGAAGAATAGAAGACTAAAGAAAGAAGACTAAGAAGATGTGGTACAAGAAAAGGGAAAGAGATCCATTCCAGTCAGGCGCCTCTTTACTTCCTTTTCTTCCTTTCTTTTCTTTCTGCTTTGTTTGATTTTAGCTTATTCACTTTCTCAGTGGTTATAGATTGCCTATTCCATTTGTAACCTTTTTTTATCTCCAACGCAATAGAAAATAATATTCTTTAATAACTATAATTACTGCTCAAAACAGTACTTATAACCATCTTCAGTTAGCCGTATTAGTTTCTTGAGCAAGATAACTCAGTAACTTACAATCAAGCTAACAATCGTGACTTGGTTACAGACCTGAAACCTTTTTCTCGGTCACTAAGATTTTCAAACTCAAGCCTTTAAAACCTTATAATTTATAATTTGAAGCATTCAAAAAAGATTCTCAAAATTAACGAAACTAATGCGGCAAAATTCCAAATTTCAAACCTTATTTCAAATTGAAAATAAAACATTCAAAACTAAACAATCTTCAAATAGAAAACGTTTAAAACTGTACAATTTAAAAGCAGAAGCTATCAAAATTGAAAGAGTTTCATTTTGAAAATTCCCGTTCTTTTCCCGGTTTCCTGATACAGAAGATTACTCAACTCACTGAGGGAGCGTCCATAAACCACGCGGAGAGTTTTTCTTTTTTTTATAACGCTGTATCCTTTTTAACTTCACAGTAATTTTATTTTCGTCTATATTTAAACAAAAGAAAAACTGTTCACGCGGTTTATGGACGCTCCCTGGCAAAAACATAACTAAAATAAAAAAATGTATTTTTATACTTAGAGAGCTTCACATTTACGAGGTGGATATTCCAGTTCCTTATACAAATTTTGTTCAAATAAACTGAGAAACCATTCGTGTCAAACTTCAGATAACCATGATAAATCAATTTTCAAACTATCTTAACGAGGGTCATGCGTAGAATTACTATTTTTCTAATTGACTTAATTATGACTATAAAAGGTATTAAAATATAAGGAGTTCCTTGAGGAGTTAAATGAACAAATATATGAAAAGAATTAATCAAAAGTACATCTAAATTTATTTAAGAGTACTATGCACTGTAAAACGCCGATCCTCAAAAGTACGTCGAATTCGGTGTGGTTTTGAGTTGCAACATTTTTGAGATATGAAAACAAATGAGGTGATACTTTCGAAGTTATTTTCAACGTCTTTTCATTAAAATATCTTCCTTAATTATGCGGGTAACTATTGATCAAACCTTACTCAATACATTTCCAATGTTGGATTTTGACGTAATTGAAAATCAAAATGCGAGATGGCACAAATCATACTCCATAAGACACATACTAAAATCAACATTTTCAAAATCAAACTTATCGTGAATGAATCCCGCTAGAGGGCACGAAATTTTCACATAAAACGTATTTCATATTCCTTTATGATATATTTTAAATTCAGTTTCCAAAATTTAACTACCTAGCCACGCATGACCCTCCCTAATAATAAGGTGCATATATTCAAATTGCTCACGCAAAAAAAAATGGTTTTTACAAAACATGAATTACGCAGGTCTTCAGAATGTCAATTTCCCACAGTCGATGTCCAGGAAATTTTGTGGACTCAATCAAGTTGTGCAAAACTCAAGTGAGAAGACTTGATACTCTCATATATTTGGAAATTTAAAGTAGAACTACCATGTCTTCCGAAATTCGGTAAATAAAGATAAGCTCTTAAAACCCTTACCCGCGATTTCGACCTCCTGCATAACTATCAATCCCCTAATCAGATCTAACCCTGATTCAACTGTTTTTTGGACTCGGAGGATTGGCTCGACGCCCTGGACAGACGTCCGTGAATGTTGGTTGTAACCCCAGCATCGGTTTCAGCATTCTCATGCCTTCTCCTGTATCGTCGAACAGCGGTCGCTGTTGCTGCATTAATTAAGCGCAGATGCCGATGCCTTGTCACCCGCCATTTGCCATTCGCGTTCACGTTTGTGTTTGCCCGAACCCGGGTGGGGCGGCACCTAATTCATCGTTGTTCGCTGAACATTGCTGTAGGCTTGTGAAGGTTTGTAGTGAACGTGTGCGTGATAGCGAGGCATCTATATTGTTAAAATTTGACTGTGTTTGCGTGTGTGGATTCACACGAGAGTTGAGCCACTCGAACCAACTTAAACCGATTGGTACCGGGTTTCGTGCCTACGTCGCAAAACAGGTTATGCACTTAACGTGGGATAACCGTCAGGGACAGGTGTCCCGAACGACGTTGCGCCAGACAAACGCGAACCATCGATGGGAGGTTGGGATGAGTTCGCAAAAGGATATTGAATTACGGGATTACCTTATTCACTCGGGATGTCCATTCGAAGCTGAGTGGACCAAATGACGACCTTTCTCTTCCTTGAGAACCCTGACTTTCAACTGCTGATCAAGGATCAGATATAGAAGTGTTTTATGATGGGGATTCTGGACTTTCATAAAGGCGTGCAAGATTTTCAAACTCTATCTTCTGTTTGAGGATCAACTTCTAAACATCTCGAGTAAAATCAACAAGACGCTGAGAGTCTAATCTTTGTTGATAAGAGGAAAACAATTCAGCTGCCAGAAAATATGAGATCTGTTTGAGCGCCAGATTATTATTGCAACAACGAAACATGGCACACGAAGAAAAAAAAATGAAAAGTGGATCATCAGGGATGAAAATAAAGGAAGAACCTATTAGAACTGTTTTTGGGCAAAATGGTTGATTTAGTGACTGAACGTTTTTCAAAGACGTTTTTCAAAGACCCTGTACTATGGGTTGCATTCGATTTGTGAAGAGAATCGGTCTGTGGTGGTCACTCTGCTTGGAGAGTTGAAAGCGAGTCTGTGTAAAGCTGGCGCCGTACTGTCGCATCCTATATACAGCATCGTCTCACTTCTCACTTATACTAACCCTCAGGGGTGCAAGCACGTGCTTGTATAGTCGGAATCATACAGGTACGCAGGAATCATGACACATAAGAACAAGAAAGAGGGATGCTGATACGACACGGAAGCGACATTGTTCAATTCCTGGTGAGAGTGAATAAACAGAAGTAGTAAACCAATAGCACGATCTGAAACCCACAGCCTAGCACATGTAACAAATGTACAAATCTTTAGCTGTTGACTAATACAAAATCATGGGAGATGTCAAGAAAGATGTGTATTGTAAGGACTGGAATCAAATTTAATGTTGATTCCAGATTTTCATCTCTTTCGACAGATTTCCCTTTTAATGTTTTTGTAGAAACGCTTATGAAAAATCTGCATGATTCTTGAAACAATCGGCACAAGTTAAACCATAAAGAGGGACAGCATTATGGATCGAGAAAGGCAAAAATAATAATGAAAATTGAAAAGGGTATAATCAGTTCTATATCTAGGTATCGCAGGATCTACATTCAGCTCACGTCGTGTTGTCGTGTTGAACTCAAGTACCAGAAATTAATATTCATTCAAAAATAAAGTCGGTAGCTCTGCAAGAACCACCTGCGCCATCATTAACATGATCGTTGTCACCTCGACACTTTCAGATCATGTGCATTTTTTTTTAGATATACTACCATCTCCATCGGAACTTTCGCTACTTGTAGACATCCAGAATTTTATATTATTCACATGGAATTTTTAAAGATAATGAAAGCAAAAGCATTATCATAATTGTAAGAAAATTGAACGAACAATATTGTGAAGAAATTTCATAAATGCTAAACAGTGCTATAAGTCGAACCATTGTATGAAAAAAATAGATGGCGCTACAAGTCCACACTCAACAAAATCTGGTTGAACCAACCAGAATTTATGTACCTGAAGTTCTGAACGTTCAGATGAACGAAACCTTTTTTTGCCAATTCTATTTTACCCATAAATTTTGTTCCAACTACAGTTTAAAATAATGCACTATAAGTATCTTTTGATAATCTATTATTTCCAACATAAGTGAACAAACGTTTTAGTTTGTTTCTAGTCTATATAGCCATCAGTAAAAAAATTCGTTCAGTTGAATGTTCAGAACTTCAAGTACATCCAGAATTTTGGTTATCCTAACCAGAAAAGAATGATAAATATGTCCTTCCTATATTAATTTGGGTTAAAAGTATTAGAAATTTCTGGTTGACCATTTTCTATTTGTTTTAATCGGTTTTCTGATGAATTTAACCAGAATTTCTGGTAAGAATAACCAGAATCTTTTACTAGACAGTTTTCTGGTAGCTTAGGGATACAACATTCTGGATAACATAATCAGATATTCTGGTAAACTTAACCAGAAGTTCTGTTAAGCACAACCAGATATTCTGGTAACCATCGATTTTCGACTATCGACTTTCGATACTTTCTTACCTTCATCCCCTCTGAAATTACACTGACTTATCCAAAGAAAATAATTTTTAAAAAATTTCAGAAAACAGAGTGTATCAAGTAATACTTCTGCTTCATCAAAATTTTTCTATATATCAGGTATATATTATATTAATAAATTGAGATAGAATAGACACGAGACTCGAGGAAAACAGTGTATCGTTTGGGCATTCGGTTTTTTCGGAAGGCATCTGAAAAATATGTGCGTGGTTTGGAAGAACACTGTATCACTGGTGGGTAGGTAGAAAACGCGCAGCTTTAACTTATAAAAACACTAAATTCACGGCTCATGTGAATCATGTAATCATCATCATGTCATGTCAACCAGAATTTATGATTAAAGTAGCTAGAAATTTTTTAACCAGATGCGTCTAGTAACTTTAACCAGAACTTTTTTTGAGTGCAAGTAATAATCTAATGGAAATGACCAAATCATCTCAGCAAATTTCCTTCATTCTTGTCAGAAAATGTTTCTTCTACACCACATTCTTTGAGAACCCACTCATTACTGACTTTGTCCATAAGCGTTTTACCGCACATATTCATCTATATGAAAAAAACCCTGTAATTTTTTTTTAAAACACGTTTTTTTTAATTAGAAAAATCGAGTACTCTTACTTTCTGGACATCTCTCGTATATTGCTTTTATTACTTTTAGAAGCCAACCATTCACTCCACACTTTTTGAGGACTTCCCAAAGTTTAGATCTATCTTCCTTATCGAAAGATTTTTCCAGATCAACAAATCCACAGAAAACTCTTTTGTTTACTCTAAAACTTTTTTCTATTATATGTCTCAAGATAAATATCTGATTCGCACATGATCTCCCTGGTGTAAATCCACATTGGACTTCCCACATCCTTTCCTTAGTTATTCCCATGACCTTCTCAATAAGTATTTTGGTAAATATTTTTCCCACGGTACATAGTAGACAAATTGCTCTATAATTAGTACAGTCACCTTCATCAACCTTTCCGTTGTAGAGTAGTACGACAATCACCTTTCTCCAATAATTTGGAACTTCACCGTTCACAGCGCACGTATTCATAAACTCGCTCAGCCACACAAACGAATGTCCGCCACCGCTCTTAAGCATTTCAGCGGTTATATCATCCATATTAGATGAATATAATATGTTCATACAAAAATGTGTAAGTGGGCCCGTCTGATGAGGGGACCCTTATTAGGCACCTTCCCCCTACTGTGTGGTCATTTTGAGAATTTGAGGTACCTTTTCTGAAGAAGGAATCCAGAAACTTTTTTCGCAAAACAGGAATATGAGCTTTGCAAGCGGGAATAGTTTTGTTGGTTTTGTGTGAGTGAGTCGGTGAGGAAGTGATTCATCCCCATTTGCGACCCCGCAGCCGCAGCATTGCAAGCAACCCCATCGTAGTCGTTATGAGGCATCGCACAAATATTCGTGGCCTCTTTCGGTAGTACTGTACAGCGAGCCAAAGTGGCCCGTCATGGCTGCCGAGCGATAACGGACCGTTGATAAGGGCCTACTTCTCTTCGACGCTTTAATATCTCCTGTGTCTGTACTGCCTTTTTAATTATCTCTCCAACGGTAATGGGCGTCGTCCTCGAGCTTTTGACGGATAAATATAAAAAAAAATAGAAAAGGACCTGAAAGAAATTATTCTTCTCGTCCTTGATTTTTGTGCAACTGAAATATATATATATATATATGTTCCAAACATTAGCATTAAAGATTGGCTTTCACTTTCCTGTGATATGTCGCAATACTTCGCTTGAAAAATGATAATTAAGATAATATATTTTGTCCAAATACCACGTCGAAAATACCACTTTTTTCAACTAAAAATAGTGGCGAAAACGATCGATTTCTCGAT
>JAUMHM010000087.1:9334224-9345966 GCA_032362435.1 Melikaiella ostensackeni | reverse complement strand
ATGAGGCGTGAAGCGGTTCGAGGGACCGATTAATTTTTGTGGTCGAGAGGTAATTGAGCGGACGACTTGGAAGCTTCCAAGTTGCAGACTGCCTCCCCCTAATAATCAGAGTGAAAAACCATTTTTTTTTTCAATTCTATCTGCAACTTGAAGTTCATCAATGTAATTTGTATATTTTATGAATTTTTATAATCCACCTGCATTATTAATATTATTTTTGTATTAGTTTTGTATAAGAAAATCGGATGCTTCTGACATTTTGCTCTGAATCTGAATTAAATAATAATTACAGAATTTGTTTAGATATTCATGATGACCGTTTTAATCGGGGGAAAAAATTCCCGGTCCTTTCCCGGTTAGTGAAAATTTTTCTGGTCCATTGAATTCGAACTCTTGAACTGAAAACATTTTTATTTGAAGTAAGAAAAGCTTAAATGCAAATTAAAGCACTCAAAATGGAACTCCTTTGAATTTTAAACTTTTAAAATGAAGCTTAACAAATTATTAATTCAGAAATTGTTGATTCAAATGCTCAATAATTTGCACGTATAAAATGAAAGCTTTAAAAATTTTCAATTGAACAATTTTAAATTTAATGCCTTCAAACTGAGAAATTAAAAATTTTAAACTTCTATAAATTGAACAGTTTAAAAACATCCGGTAAAAAATAAATCCATCCGAAAAATAAATATCCCTAATGCTGAAAATACTGAAAATATAATTACCAAAATAGAAAATTTCCGAAAACAAATAAAATTACCTAAAATGCTTATTAACGAAACTGAAATATTCCGAAGGTGAAAGTGAACGAAAATAGAAAAGTTAAGAAGTTTAAAATTATTGAAATTGTTAAATTCCCGAAATTGTATTATTATTTGAATTTTGAAACCCGAATTTTCAAAATCCTGAAATTTCAAATTCCCGAAATTAGTAAATTACCGAAATTTCAAATTCCCGGAAAAATAAAAAAAAAGAATAATAATAATAAAGAAAATTGTGAAATTCTCGGTCAAAAAATTAATTCACTTTAATTTTCGGGTTTTCCTGGTCGTTTCCCGGTCCAGCGGCAAGCATGCATATTGTAAAAAATTGCAAATTTCCAATCTTCATTGTTCACAATCAGTAATTCTATAGATATGACTTTTAAAAAATTTTAATATTAAAAGCTTATCTGAATTGAAACTTGAATGTCTTCAAGGAAGCAAACAAAATCCTAAATAGAAAATATTATGAATAGTTTTAAAATAATAAAATTTTAAAAATTTGAAACTTTTTTTCTGAGATGACAGAATTGAAAAATGAAAATACTTCAATCCAAGAGATTGACACTGAGAAAATTGAAAGCTTCCGAATTTGGATACTTTCAAAATTTTCAAGCATCTCAGAATATGGTAATAATTATTGAAGTTTCTAAGTTCTAAAATTCTAAATACCAAAGCATCCAAATTAGAAGCATCAAACTTGGTATAAATTTTAATTTAAAATCACCCTGTTTAGTAATTTTTGAGAAGTGAAAAAATCAGGATCCCAAAGATTACCCGAGTAAAAAAAGTCCCATTGGGATCCCGGATAAAGTCCTGCTAAAGTACTGCGTATGAGACAAATCAGTCATTAAGTACCAACTTTTCTAAAAAAAAAATTAAAAGTACAAATGGGGTCAAAAGTACCAGAAATGTTCCATTTTTTAAATAATTTTTACAAGTGCTAATGGGATTTCTGTCCCAAGAAAGTATTGCTGAAACAAGACTAAAGTAACAAAAATCTTCAAAATATGTCCCGTTTCACCAGGACTTTTTTAGGACGAAATTACCCAAAAAGTAGCATTGAATTTTTTTAGGACGAAAGTCCCATCAGCAGTTGTGAAAATTTCGAAAAAAATAAAATGGAACTTTTCTAGTACTTTTGTCCCAAAAATTATTTAGGACTTGTAAATATATATTTTTTTTAATTAAGTAGGACTTTTCCGGTACTTTTGTCCTTAAAGAAGCTTGGTGAAACGAGGCAGATTCAAAATTTCTTGGTACTTTAGTCCCATTTCAGCAATACTTTTTTGGAACATAAATATCACGAGTATTTGTAAAAATTAAAAAAAAAAATGGAACTTTTCTTGTACTTTAGTAAAGTCTTTCTTGAGTAAAGACTTGTTTGGTACTTTAGTCCTATTTCAGCAGTACTTTTTCCTAACATAAATATCACGAGGAAAATATCAAAATTCCAAAAAATTTCAAGCTTCAAAATTGGTATCCCTGAAAGCTTCCAAACGTTGTCATCCAAATTCCAATATCCAAAATATATTTATAGTTATACCTGAATTTAAAAGCTTTCCAGAATAAAACGACTCAAGAGAAAGTTTCCAAATTGTGATTCTAAAAAGAAATTGTTGAATGTAAACATGGATCATGGATCCGCTGAAAAGTTTCAAGTATTTGAATTCAGATCGCTTTCAGATTTGGAGGCTTCCAAATTTTCTAGTGCAAAATCCAAATTAAAAACTTTCCTAATTTGCAGATTTTCAAAATTAAACATACCAAACTTTAAATATTCCAAAAATGGAAAGAATCAAACTTTTCAAAAAATTTATGCTTAAAAATTGAGATGCTATTAAAATTATCAGACTGGTATCTGAACTATAAAATCTACTTCAAATTTTGTTCTTTTTCTCCACAAATACCAAAATGAAAATGAGAACTCATATAGGAGCTTAAAATTAAAAATTAAAAAATAAAAACCCTCTCAGTTTGAATCTATAAAAATTGAAAGGCCGCTTGATTATTTTTGTCTGCAATGACTATACTTATCGATGATCATATTTTCTCTTTCAGTATAAATTTTACACTATAAACAATTTGAAGGAATGCTAAAGAACGACAAGGAGGAAATTCCAGGAATTTTTTCCCAGATTTCCAGGTAGAAAAAACTTCAAGGACTATTTCCAGGGCCACGTAAGGATTTCCAGGACACAATACACCCTGCGGAATAAATATTTCTCAAAATGGAAAAGGCTTGTAATTTGGTTCTCTCGATAAGTTTCAAGGACCGAACACTTATCGTCAACCGGTTTCAAGGATGTAAGATCGGTGATCGCTTCTTTGGAGATAACCGGATTTTTCTCAGGTGGAGTTCTCGGTCGTGATCTTGCGATGACGATGACGCTGATCGAATGTGAAACTAGCTCTATTGTCGCGCCAGGATGGAATTAGTTGCGCGGGGTGTCGGAATGAGGCGGAGAGATCTGGCGCCGCTTGGACTGCAGGCAGACAGCCAGACAGGTGCAACTTGCCGTCACTCGAGACCACAGAGGAAAGACGAGCGAGTTCTGAGTTCTCAGCTCTCAGTTCTGACACACTCAAAGTCACAAACCCACACATCAACCATCTTCGGAGCCATTAAAACTAAGAGGACTTTGAATACAAATGCGAACACCAATAATACAAATGCAAATGCGAATACAGATTATTTATGCACGAAGTTCACACATCTGAAAATCCAAACTCAATGTCAACGACAACGTACAGCGAATCTTTACACCCAGCCATTCTTCGCGACTCCGAAGGTGTTTTCAGGTCCCAGAACATGCGACAAGTACCAAGGACGATTAGCATCGTCGAAAAATGATACGTTTGCTTTTGTACGTGCGACTCTAAAAGAGGGTTGGTGCTGAAAGATTTCAGAGCTTGAGAGATTGTAGTAGATTGACTTCCATTTTTATATGGTTTTAATCATTTTCAATTACTTTAATTCTTAAATTACATCATGAGACTCAGAGTCGTCATTAAGTCTATTTTAATAGTGAAAATTCTGTTTAATTAAAAGTATGCGATGAGACTCTCGAAATACTGTATATCTCATATAAAAAAAAGAGTATAAATGAAGACACGAGAATGACAATTGGATAAGGACCAAAAAAGAAATTTTACGGAAAGAACAAAAAAAGCTTTCTGTGATAGGTTTCCAAATACACAATTGTAAAAGCATGTGTTCCCCAAGAAATCTACGTTGAAAATGTAAAAACATTAGCAAACAATTTTTTCCGTGTGATAGGGGGGAAAAACAAGAAGGTCCTTATCCAGCTCTCCATTTCATGAATTTTAAAGCTGCGCATTTTTTTTCAAAATCACGAAAATATAGTAAGGACTTTTTCGGGCCTATTAAAGAATGACAACTGGATAAGTATCAGAAATAAAATTATTTCTATACTACATGATCGATTCCTTACTCAAAATTATAGAAATATGTGGCCATTATTAACAATGTTTCAGGGAGATGAAAAGATTTTTTTTTAAGTTCCTTTCTTTCAAGACTTGGTATATATCGATAAATAGTGCCCTAAATTACTTGAAATAGATAAAAACAGAATTTCGAAAAATTGGTCATTATCTAGTTGTCGTTCTCATGTCTTCAAATAGTCTTTCGATTGTATTTCCATAATTTTTGCAAAACACATATTTAATATTAAAATAAGTGTGAGGTTTTTTTTTAAAACTTCATCACCTTCAGCCCCTAGTAGAAAATTTTCGATGATGATAATTCAGCCAAGTCTTCTGCTGGTTTAGTTTCTTTAAATTATCCATCACTGCCAATCATACTGTTCAATAAAGTCCTCTCGAACGCGAAAAAAAGAACCGGAAGTTATAAGGAATTTATTTTCATCCGCACTACGTAAATAATCCACTTTGCGAAACACACCTGTGAAACAAAAGAATGCTCTTTAGTATGCAATAACAACATAAAAATGATCATTCTGAAAATTCGCCCCCTTTTTAATTCTTTAATTTGAAATATTTGAGATTTTTTGTCATAAATTACAATTTTTAAAATTTCATAGCATAAGACATGTGCATTTTTGTTAACGGTAATTTCAATATTGACAATTTTAATATTATGAATAATGAACAATATTTTTAAAAAAACTTGTTGATTTCATTTTGAGCATTTAGCAAACAATTAAGTATTTTAGGAAAATATACATGCTTCAAAAAATTGTATTTCAATATTTTAACTTTATTTTGATATATTTGACCCCTTCTGATTGGAAGGATTTTATAATTAATAATTAAAAGTAATTTTTATACCTACGCTGCGTCATTTTGTGACCCTGACGCCCGAAAAATCAACAAAGTAACATATAAAAAATGGACTTGTTTGGCGAGTTTTATCAATAGATAAATTATCGGTTTTTTCATTAACATACATCGGATAAATTTCGAAAATAAAAAATACACTCCACGATGTTGAAAACCAGACAAATATAACTTGAAAAACGTGCAAAATCAGGTCTAAAAATTAAACAATCGAACACAGAAGCCATAACAATGAATATAATTTGGCAAATTTGTCGGTAAAAAAAATTGACTTTTGACATTTGTTTGCAAATATGAAGTCAGGGAGTAGAAACTTACGTTAATTTAACTGTGAATCACCTTCATTTAGGCCGTGAAACATAAAGGCCGACTAAGAAATACGTTAAAATCGAAAACTACAAAAACAACACTTTTGAGGTTACACAACCCGAACGACGCGACAAATTGACGTTTTCTGATCCGACGAAAACGACTAAGAAATCACGGTCTCTCACAAATTTTGAACCCGATTTTAGTCCGAAATTTAATCAAAAAAATTAAAAATACATTAAAAACGTTTGAAATCACTGAATTCAATTCGCGGGAAAAATAGAGACGAGCAAAACCTTTAAAATCCGAACGCGTGCTGACACCTAGCGGTCGAAGATTCTACCAACTTTCGAAAATTTAAAGACAAGAAGTAGTCAGTGCTGCCATTTATGAAGTAAATTTATATTTGATATTACCGACAGCGACAACGGAAAACAAAATACGCACTTGTTTTCTTACTCGTCTCGTCGTGTCTTGTCGGTTTGTTTATCTGTTAATTGGCGGTTGTTTTCCACAAATTTTACGACTGGAGAGGATTGTTAACTATATTTCGATGGTAATCTCTTTTACGAGGACAACAAATAGAAAATCACGGTTAATTATTTTCTAAAGATTATAGAATAGAACAAGCGTAAAGCCAATAAATCACTAAAGCTAAAGCCGTTAGATGAAATGTTAATAACCTCACTTTTGGCGGTATATGATATTTATGAATATTGTGAATTTTAACACATTTTAACTATCGTTGGGTATATTATGTTGATGACATTAAAGAAAAAAGTAATGGGATCGAATTATTTTGAAGTAGGCAATCTTTAATTTCAATCTTTTCACTATTTTTACATTTTTTACAATCCTATTGACAGTAGACTTCCCTTATATTAAAATAGTATTTTCTGCGTCAGTTTCCTTTTTATACTTACATCGCATATTTACCTTTGATATTGTTTCTATGATCTTTTGCACATATTTGAAGACCTAAAAGAAAAATTATAATTCTTTCCTTTTTTATATATAATTTTTTTATCTGTGAGTATCCAAAATTCAAGTTTTTTCAAAAACTACAAAAGATATAAAAATATTCAAGAGAGCAAAATTAATTATCTCTAAAAGTTATACAAAACTGCTCGTATGGTTTTTTATACCTAGTGTTTTTTCAATTGTAGTTAACAAATATGACAAAATTATTCAAAAATCTAAAAATTTCATTTTTTCTTCAATAAATACCAGTTGTAAGATAATAAGTGGTAAGATCATTAAAAATTTATAAAAATATTACACTGCAGGGTTCACAGTCTTTCCTTTGTTTCCCTGCGTTTCCCCTTTTTTGGAAATTCTCCTGTTTTCCCCTATTCTCAAAACACTTCCCCTTTTCCTATTTAAAAGCGGATTTTAAGAGATTTCGAGGATTTTCAAACAATTTCAAGGGATTTTAGAGATTTCAACGGTCTTGTAAAAGTTTTCAATTTCAAGATATTTCACGGGATATTACAAAACTCCTAAAAGTTTCAAGTGGTTTCAAAAGATATCAAGAGATTTCTAGAGACCTCAAAGTATTTAAAAATATTTTAATGATCGTCAAAGTATTTTAAAATATTTCAAGGGATCTCACAAAGTTTCAAATTATTTCTAAAGATTTCAAGGAGTTTCACATGATTTCACAGGCTTTCAACATTTTTCAATTGATTTTGACGCATTTAAAATTTTTTGAAGTTTTCGAAAGTATTTGAAATCATTTTAAGGATTTTTAAGCCGTTTCAGAGAAATTTATAGGATTTCATGAGCTTTCAGAAGATTTCAAGTCATGTTAAGAAAATTTGAATATGGAAATATTTTTCTTATTTCTTATCCATTTCTTCAATAAAAATGTAGGGTAGAAATAGCGTTGGTGACCAAGTTTGTCCCATTAGTAGCTATTCATAGAATATTTCCATATTAATTTTTTTTTATCATGCCTTTAAATCTTCCGAAGTCTCATGAAATCTTATACATTTGTCATACATTTTTTTTAAATCCCTAGAAATCTTCTTAAATTCTTTGAAATGCTGAGAAATCACTTGAAATTCTTTGAAACCCCTCAAAATCTTTAGAAATATCTTGAGGTTTTGTGAAGTCTCTTGAAATATTTAAAAATACTTCGACAATCCTTGAAATCTTTTAAAATACTATGGGATCTCTAGAAATCTCTTGAAATCCCTTGAAATCTTTTGTAAACCATTTGAAACCTCTAGCAGTTTTGTTATATCCCGTGAAATATTTTGAAATTGAAAACTTTCACAAAATCGTTCAAATGTCTCCAAATCCCTGAAAGTCTTCTAAAATTAGTTGAAACCCAAACAAATTTGGTGAAATTCTTTAAAATCATTTCATGGGTCATGAAATCTCAAAAGATTCTTGGGAATTCCTCGAAATATTCTTGAATCACTTAAAATCCTTAGAAAATCTGTGAAATCCCTTGAAATGTTTTGAAGTTACTTGCAATCCTTTTATATGTGCTGTGAAATCTTTTGAAATGTTTTGAAATACTTCCAAAATCCCTAAAATATTTTCAAATACTTTGCAATTCCTACAAATTCTTTCAAATCCATTGAAACCTTTAAAAGTTTTGTGACATGCCTTGAAATGTTTTCAAACCCATTGAAAAAGTTTTCAATCTTTCCAAATATGAAATTACTTGAAATCTTTTTAAACTCTTTGAAATCCCATAACATTCTTTGTAATCTCTTAAGTTGATCTGAAATCCATTGAAATCACTTGAAATATTTCGAAATTCTTTAACGGCATAAGTAATTTGAAAAATCATGTAAAATCATCTAAAAATATTACATTTCTTACAAAAAGATTGTTTCTTCATTTTCGACATGTAAAAATTAATGTTTAATCTTTCCCGTATTTTTCCCCTTTTGCGTGAAAAAATTAATCTATTTCCCCTCTTTTGAGCTCCTTTTGCGCTGGTATCCCTGCACTTAAAACAAAAAATAGTTCTTTTTTTTGTATAAATGATATTTTTACAGGTCTTCAAAATAGGGATTAAAGTATAAAAAAGAAAAATGTCACAGAGGCGGTCGAGAAGAGTAATTATTGACGACGATGAAGAAATGCCAGGACCTTCTCAAAGTAGACATCGACGTGTAAATCGTGATTCAGACGATGAAATTTCCGTTTGGTCTCAGACTCAAAAATCTCAAGGAAGGAAGAAAAGCAAGAGTCAAAACAATTCAAGAAATGACGATGATGATGATAATCAGTCACAATCCAGATCCCAAAAAGGTCCTTCTGAGGATGAATTAAATCGTTTAATGGGACATGTCGTTCGATATATTCTTGTTTCCGATCGTTCAAGACATCCTATTCAAAGGCAGAATATTCAGAAAAGTGTACTAAATGGTTCCAAATACTATCGAGCGGTTATGGATCATACCGCAGATACTTTAAAAAAGGTTTCATTCTTCTTACTATTTTCATTATAATCTTTAATTTAATTTCCTTAATACTAATTAAAGAATCGATCATTTTTTAAAGATGTTATTAATTTGTTTTATAACAGGTCTTTGGATATCAACTCGTCCCACTTGACAATGGAAAGTACATTCTCGTTAACGAAATTACGAATGATAGGCCTCATCTATCTTTTCCAACTGAGAAAACTTCAATGGTGCTTCTGTTTTTAGCATTATCTCACATCTTCATGAACGATGAGGTTTGCTCCGAAGGTATAGAAACTTTTATAAACAATTTCATATTAAAATTTGAGAAATTAACTTCAGAATAAATCAAAATTTAAGTTCCTCTTTAACGTCCAGCATTCAAATTTAACTACAAAATTCTTGGAAATTAAACAAAAAAAAAAAAAAAAAGAATCTAACGGTCAAATGTGGATAACACACTCTTAAATATCTCCATTTAAATGAAAAAAAAACTAAAATGAAAAAAGAAAAAGAAGGCAACCTCAAAAAGCCTTTCTTTATTTTTTTAATAGTATGTTGTCTAAATTTGATCGTTAGATTCTTGGTTTTTTTAATTTCCAAGAATTTCGTAGTTAAATTTCATATTATTTAATATATTCTTTGAATAATCTCGTAAATAATTTTATTTCTTGTTCTAGACAGCCTGTGGAATTTCCTTAGGAAATTGAATATTGTAGAAGGAGACAATTTTAGACACGAGCATTTCGGAGATGTTAATCAGTGGATATCTGTGGTAAGAAAAATTACAAACTCTATTTAAAAAAAAGAATCACTTCTATAGAGATAATAAAACAATACACGTTTGACACTGATAATTTTTCTTTTAGGAATTTGTAAAGCAGCGTTATCTCACTCGATTGAAGATCGACAACAGCGATCCTGAGAAATTTCAGTACCAGTGGGGCCCGCGAGCGGAACGAGAATTAAATAAGCTTGATGTTCTCCAGTTCGTTTCTCGAGTAAGAAGAATTTTCAGTTATTAATTGTTACTTCTTAATATTCTTGCCCTAACAATTTTCAATTTTTAAACAGGTCTTCCGAAACAAGCCAATGGAATCCTGGTCGAACCAGTACAAGATTGCTTTACAAAATCAACCGCAGGGCCCCGAGCCTTAAAACCCATAAGTCGAAAATCTTGTAGAGTTTTACTATATTTCGACTAGCGTTCTCTTCAAAACATTTATTGTATCCTTTTTTCAGTTGTTCCTTTAGACTATCTTTAAATTTAAGTTCTAGTTATTACTAAAAGGTAAGAAGATATATTTAATGATTAGTTCCTCGTTTCTGGAAATGTCGGTCACGAGAAATATTATGTACCAATGATTACATTATGAGAGCCAATTAGCATAAGAATGAATGCGCTTTGAAATTGTTGAAATTGTCCCTGAATGCAGCCATAAAAATGTAAAGTAAGATTAGGTCTGAGTGTGGTCTCCAAGTTCAGCGGTGGGTCAGGGATTTCAGAGGGTATAAACTTTTTGTTAAGTTGAAACGCATTCAGTATTTGAAATTATTTCTCATATTTCTACAAAACTTCGACGAAAATGTTGTCTTTTTTTTGGAAGATAATTGACTATCAGCTCTTTTTTTATTATAATAAAAAGCATTGTCAGTATTAAAGTCTTGTAGTTTCTTCTATTGAGAATATAGAAAGTAGAAAAGATTAAGGATTTTATATCTGGTTCTCAGATCTCAAGGGTTTAAAGTTGATCGATTGAAGCGCAATTGGCGGAAATCAGTACTTTGCGTTCAACGCGACTCTCGATAAACCACTCTAGTTTCCGACTCTAGATTCGGATATATTTCAGCTTTTCCCCTTTGTAATTCGAATGACTTCGGTTTAGGGCACTTTTGAATTTGAGATGGATAGAATTCTGATACTATTAACACAGAAGGCTTTCGAAATTAGGGTTTTAAAATTAATATGATTGATTATATTTATTATTACATATATTATAATATATGTGTCCGCAGGGATACATAGAATTGTTAAAAGTTTCTCGTTCGATCACCAAAGTGAAGCAGCGCTTGACTCGGTTATACATGGATGGGATGCGTCCGTAAATACGTTTGAATTTTAAGATAATTACTAGACTCATTTTGCTCTCGTTATTAAAAAACTTTTTTAAATTCTGGTACTTCCAACTCCGATGAATTTAAATTTGAATATTTAAAATTGTTTGTCTCTTAAAAGAATGATTTTAAATTTCAAGGGGTGTAAAATTTAAAATAGCCGAATTTAAACTCACCGGAAATCTAAATTATATAGTACACAGCAAAAAATCCAGAACTTTTTTGTTTTGAATTCCCATGAATTTAAATTTGAAATTGTTTCATTTGAAAAAGAAACAATTTCAGAAGCATTCAAGAAGAAAAGCTCTACTTCAAATTCTAAAAATTCTAAAATTGAATTATGATAATTTAAAACTTGAATTTCGACACTATCAATTCTTTAAGTGAAAAAAATTCCTAACACTCTATTCCATTTTCCAAAAAGTCCAAAATTTAACTTGGAAAGAATTCGAATTTCAAATCCTTCAAAATTGAAGAAGCGTCAGCAATCAAAAATCGCATCCGAAATTTGAATGTTTGTGCAGTAAATTCTCGAAAATGTCGACTTTTTCCAATTAGAATGGTTTGAAGAGATTTCAACCCTTGTAACTTAAAAAATTCAGATCATTTCGGATAAAAAATTGAACGAATACAATTCGGAATATCAAATTTCCAATTTAAAAAAATATATGGGAGATAAAACAAAGTTTAGAGAGGAAAGTTGTTCCTCTTCAATCATTCAATCTTTTACACTCCAACTCCCATATAAGCCCATCCGGTTTACGCCTTCCTAGAACTGCTGGCCCACGCAGTTTCTCAGCTCGCGGGGCGAG